>CM047583.1:13269450-13292918 GCA_026184515.1 Peronosclerospora sorghi | reverse complement strand
GTCATCGGATGAAGACCAGTATCGTTACGTCTATGTTGCGGGACCTGTCCCGAAGACCAGGTCGAAGTCCGACCAGGTAGACCGGAAGGGAAGGAACGGAAGCAAGTCCGATCCGGACCGACCTCGTCAGAAGTGCTCCCACTGTGGGTCGAGCAAACATGATGGTCCAAACTGCTGGAAGAAGATGGTGTGCAAGAAGTGCGAGAGACGCGGCCACCCGACTGACCACTGCCTTTTCGTATGCAAGTCATGTGGAGAGATCCACGAGGCCGGCCACTGCAAGATTGAAGAATTTTTTAACATGATGCACAAGTGGTACGTGCCGGACAAGCACGCGGGGATGATGACGCCGGACGCGGAAAAGATGTTAAACTAGAACGCTCGCCAGGTTGGAATCTGGATCGAGCCGGGCGTTCTACGGTTCACATCTATGCATATGTCGGCAAGGAGGATAAAACCGACAATACACGTTCTATTCCAAATTGCGTCGACCGAGACCATCCGGTCTACAGTCTGAAGACCGATGAGTACTCCCGGACTAAGGTGGTTATGCAGTTGGACTTGCTGCCTGGAGAATCCCGCGGATACTGGAAGTGTCACGCGCCTGATAAATGGTTCAATCAGGCGAAAGCCTGTGGCAAGATTAATAACCAGAAAGCCACGATGTTGTTCGACTCTGGAGCTGAAGTATCGATAATCGACTCCGCCTTTGCTCGTAAGGTCGGATGTCGTATAGACGATACCCAGAGACAAGAATGCGTCGGTATCGGTGAAAGCTCTTATATGACCGAAGGAAGAACGCGTGTGAAAATTACTTTGTCGGGATCGCTGGTCTACTTTTTCAGCGCTTGGGTTGGCAAGTTGGCTGGTCAGGACGCTTTACTAGGTATGGATTTCATGGTCCCAGCTGGTATTCGCCTAGACCTGTCACATGGAGTGGTTACACTCCCGGATGAGGTCCAGGACCAGTAGGATGGTCGAAGACCTCTGTATGGTTCGTATACGATCTGGTCCGGTGGGACCAAGACCTCACTATCCCAGTAGGTCGGTCTGCCGATACCCCGGTCGAGAAATGTTTTCGTTCGAGGAAGTTATGGTTGACCAGGGGCGATCGGTGGGTCCCGACCTTCGTAAAGAGTGCTGGTCGACGTGATTTTGTCCGTGTTACCAATATCGGTGACAAGCCGCTGACACTGGACAATAAAACTATTGTCGGTATGTGGTTAGCAGAAGGGAAGGTACCAATGAAGATGGGGTTCGTCTCGATTGGGTCGAGGCGGTATGTCGAGTGGCAAAACCTGGCGTACCAATCGACCACCGATCTTATCAGCGATGATGGGTCGGTGGAAGAGGATACCTCACCTTTAGTGGAAAGACCAAGTTATGTCACCCCAAAAAAGATGTTGGTACGAATAAAGGCGCCGCAGTCACCAGGAACGGTGGACCATCAAGTAGATGAGCCAAGGTAGTCAACGTGGTGTCAGCACCAGACCAGGCGACAGCGGAGCAAGAAACGGAAGAAGGGGAACATGAAATTGCTAGGTCGGACCATGACGGTATTCTTAATCAGACCGATATCAGTGAATGACAGCCCGTCGATCAAGACCAGGGTCGTTCAGCCGGGCCAGATGGTCTAGGTGATATCGCCCCAGAAGATGAATAAGTCTGTATACATGAAGGCGGGGAACAGTACATTCAGGAGCTGGAAAGCCAAATGGCAGTCCTCCCTGAAGTGACTGCCGACTCGCCCGAAGTTACAACGGATGATTTACAAGTGGGTGTGGTGGAATCAAGTTCGAAATCGAAAACATTAGCATCGATAACCTGACTACCACCATCGCACCCAGCCTTCCAACTTTCGGAGGGGGTACTCCGCGGACCACCAGTCGAGATCTGGTCCGATCGTCCGCTGCAAGCAGACGACCGTTCGTCATCAGAACCCACTTGGTCCGATTGTTTAGTGTCCATCTCACCTTGTGTACCCGATGGAATGGTCTAGTTACACGCTCGGTGGATCGGGATCGCAGATTGGATCGAAGCGGTCTTGAATATAGAAGACCGATCTGGGTAGGTATCTCTGGGGCGGAACTCTTCACCCCAGACACAAACAGACCAAAAACACTTCCAAGAGATAACTTCCAATAGGGCGATCGTCCAAACGATCAAGACCCGACCAATACGAAATAATAGAGGGTAGACCGACCGTTCTGGTCTAGTTCCTGACCAATACGAAATAAGACCAAAACCGGTCTAGTTTCCAACCAATATTAAAACAAGCCAATATGTCCGCGTAAAGACCCAATGTGATCGTGAAACTCCACAAACGATATCTCCACGCCAAGACCAATCCAGTGAATAGCACGTTCCAAATGTACTTGAGTTGAGGTGTTGAGATCGCCAAATCGTACTCCCGTCGAGGGACTTCCGGTGGGCCAAAGTGCGCGTGCGGCGCGTCCAGACCGGGTATAATGGGCGAGAGGGGATAATTCGACCCTCTGCCCCCAAACACTCCGCGGCGGGCGGAGGCGACTAGTGTACGAAAAGGGAAGAACGGCTACCCCTAGCTGTGGTGTGAACCAAGACCAAAGGACTTCTACTTAGAAAAATCCTGCAACCAAAAGAATTCTTACTTGGAAAAACCACAACTAAAATATTACTACCCTATAGTCCCTAAATGTACCCACACAAAAATATGTAAAATACCCAAAGTCGGGTGACTCACCAAAACTGGCGTTCTTGACACTTCTTGAGTCTGATACGCTGAAAAGCCCCCCTTGTTTAAGCCAATCCGAAATTAGACCAAATGCCTTGACGAAACTTGACAAGAAGTGTGCCAAATTTTGGGCACGCTTCTCCACAGCCGCCCCCGAGTCAGACCGTGTCGCACAACGACAACAGTCTGACCTCGTCCATCAAATTCAGTTGAACCTTGGTCATTCAGACTTTTCCGACATGGAGCAACCATCTTCTTCATCCGTTCCAGGTACTTGCACTTCTGGACTTGACCTACTTGTATTTCCTTAACGACCGTTCTTGTAGGCAACTTTCATACCACGTCATCGCATGTCACTTCGCCCGTCCGGTCGTTCCGGTCTGGCATTCCCATCGTTCTACTGCACCTCAGACATCGGCAGGGCATCAGACCGGGACTGACGCGCAGTTGAAAGACGCACTTGAAGAGATCGCACGTCTCCAGGAGCAGATTGCTGAACAGGCGACACAACGTAAGCATGCATGTCCGGTCTTCACCTTGGACCTGTTCTAACCTTCGTTTGTCTTCAGGCCGTATACCTCCAGCCCGTATACCTCCTGGCATCAGCAAGGCGATCAATGCCCTGCTTGCCGCCGATCGGCAGTCGAACACTCATGACCTCCAGCTACGTCAGATTTTGACCGGACTAATAAACGCGCGCAATAGGTTGACCCGCTTGGAGGCTAATCAGCTTCATCTTCGGGAGCAGCTTGTGCTGTTCCAACAGCAGCAAGCAGAAGACCTGCTTGACCAGACCACGTTGAGCATTCAAAGCGACGACCTCGAGAGGCGTCTCACTGAGCTCCGAATTTCGATTCAAGACCAGACCGAGGAGGTCCAGTCTTGTGAACGCAAGTCGAACGATTGGACGCAGGCAGCGAACGGCCGTCGGGCGGTATTAAAAGAATGTCATCAGCGCTTGGTTGACCTGTTGCGACCTCGTCGGCATCCGGTTGCCGCCTCCAGCGTAGACCGGTCTGCGTCGGCCGTCTTGGTGGACCTACACCGGGACCAAGACCAAGGCCGTTCATTGGCCGAAATTCTCCAGCACGAAATTGCACAAAAATCAAAGAAGCGCGCGGATGCGCCGGGTAGCTCGAGGGCGCGGGGCATAGCGTGCGACCCCGAACTAGGTGGGAAGCGTGCGGTGCCCCATAATCGAGCCAAGACGCAGGCGCTTCTCGTGGGCCCAAGCTTGGACGAGGATGACGACAGTAACATCTCCAAAAATCAAGCGCCCTCGACTGCCGGTGCTGACCGTGCCAAGTATTCAGAGGTCTAGTCCTGGGATGACTCCGGCGAAGACTCCGGTGATTCGGGGTTTTCTGTCCCCATCCCAACCAAGTCGCGAACAAGTCCACATGAAAGTTTTGTTCCAGTTGCATCGACTTCGGAGCAGACCAAGAAGACCGGTCCGCATGGTGGCGTTCCACCACCTCATGCGTCGACAAAGCCAACACCTACGGTCTTGGCTGGGACGTCCAAGCTCCACAAAGATGCTTTGTTGGCCAACGTGGCAATCGACAGTTCTTCCCTTCCGCCACGAACGCGTGAGGATACTTTGCCGTGGTCGCCAGGGCAGATCGGTTGTTTACGCCGGTCCACCCTGACCAAGCAGCTCCTGTCCCGGTCTTTCTCTCGTCCAGACCATTGGCTTTTCCATCCGGCGAAGAAAGTTCCTGTCGTGTCGGAATGGCGGCCGGACTTGATCACGTCGGCACAGATCTCCTGCTTGTACGCTGACGAGCCGTGGAAGATTTTCGAGCATCCCAAGCTGGGGTTCATCTTCCACTCGACTCCGTGGGCCAATGCTTTCATGACTCGGGTGAAATATTTTAACAAGACTCACGCTCAAGCCATCTGGGAGGCATCCCACTATCTGGTGCTTCCCCCGGAACGAGTTCGGCAAGACCCTGGCTTGGGGACCATCCAGAACAAGCGCAAGCGGCTTCGGATCAGAGCGGGTGAGGCCTGGAAGTCCCTGTGCCAATATGTTTTGGACGGGGTGCTAGCCTACGAGTGCGACGTCGATGTGTTCTTATATCCAGTTGTACTTCATATGCCGCGGCGTCGCGTCGAGAGGACCCGGCTGCTGGCTGACGGTGGCACATGGTACCCCGGTCTTGGGTGCACTACACCGGTCTTGGACCTCAAGGATGCTTTGGTCCAACTAACCAACAAGAACCTTGGCGTAACCAGTACCAGGACCAAGTTGAAAAGCATCCGTCGTTGACCGTCGGCCGTCTGTGGGGTGATGGCGAGTGAGGTCGTAAGTAGTCGACCAGATAACACTTAAAATATATCATCGTTCTTTTTCACATGTTCGGTCATCAAATCACTTGAGCTAATTCCACCACTTTCTCCAGAGTTGCACTAGACACGTTATCACCAACCGTTCCACTTACATCGCGAAAAAACAATCCACGTTCGTCAAACTCCACTGTTCCAATTCGTCACATATTCACAATACACAATACACAAGACGCAAGACCTTCCACCTCTTCACACCGGTCGGGAAGACCGATGCTACTGCATGTCTTGGTCTTGGTCTTCATGGGTCTTCATCACTGCGAAACGGTTCCGACTGACTCGGTCCCGTTCGAATTCTCGTAGTAGTGCTCCACAGTTCAGGTAGGACTCATCGATCCAAGTTGTTTCATCATGGTCCTTCCATCGGACCAGATATTCTCGGTGGGTCCGGCCGAACCTGGTCTTCTTGACCGATCGGACATCTAAGACCTTTTCCACTTCAAATTCGTCCTTCTCCAGCGGTCGTTCCCAACTGTCCTCCGGCAGTAATGCTTCATCGAAATCAAACCGTTCTGCCTCGTCTACTAGACAGGGCATTTTGGGACGATCAGGAAATTCTCGGACCAGTTTTAACATGGACACATGTACGATCGGGAAGACCTTGTAGTCCGTGCCGGTTGTTACTAGACGGGCAGCGTGTTCCCCAATCAGCTCGGCAACACGGAAAGGACCGTGCCACATGTGAGCCAGGTTCTTCGCATAGCCCTCCTTCACTCGGTCTAGGTACAACCATACCCTCGCCACTGGTTCTATACCGTGGGGTTGGACCTGGTCGTTGTTCCGGTCTGCCCGGTCTTGTGTAGCTTGACGTAACTTTTCGTTGAAAATTTCTCTTGCATGCTGGTAATGTTTCTGGACCTGCATGCGCCAACGTCGAGCATCACGATCGCGGGTCCGAGTGCAGCCAATAGGTGTCGCGGCTTCAAGAGTGGACCGGGGGTCCCATCCATATGCCAGATAAAAAGGCGTTTCTCCTCGGACCCGATCGGTCGACGATTTGAGTTCAAACACCAGCCTTTTTGCGTATTTGTCCCAGTCGCGCTGGTCTGGATCGGCAACGTACATCTTTATTGCTCTTGTAAAAGTTTGTACCATACGTTCTGCCGATCCATTCGCTTGCGGACGATATGCCATCTCGCGCTCTGTTTCTGGCCCAGCATATTGTTAAGCGACCGGAATACCTCGGCCATGAAACCGGGTTCTCGGTCGTGTCTGATGATCTCGCTGGCGCCGAACCTTCGGAACACGCATTCTTCGTAACTTTTGGCGATCTGCTCGGCAGACCGGGACGCACTTGCCTTCGCAAAACCTAGACCGGTGAACAGGTCTACCCCGATCAACAACTCAGTATTGCCATATGTCGATTTAGGCAGCGACGGTATATGGTCCATCGCTATGACCTGGAAAGGGTAGGTAGCTTCGATATTTCCGGGCGATCGCCCCTTGATTACCGGTCTACCCTTTCCGGTTTCGCAATCCGTACAACAGCCCACATATTTCTGCACACTGCGGAAAAGACCTCTCCAGTGGAAGTGGGACCTGATCTTGTGATAGGTACTGCCTATGCCCTGATGTCCCCCTTCTAGACTCACGTGATAGTGATGAAGGACATCCGGCTGCAGCAACTCGGGGATCACTAATTTCGCCAGTCGGTCCCGGTCTGCACTGTCTTGGTCGGCATCGCGGCAGTAATACAATAATCCATTATCATCCACTTCATAGCTATCCGCGATCTTGATGCACTCTTTCGCTTGATCGTTCGTCAACTTGGACAGTTCACCACGCAGGTAGGTCTTCAGGTTCATAATCCATTCTTCTTCGTACTGCGCCTTGAGGATCCGTTCTGCCCTTAGTCGATGCACAACAGATTCACTCAACCGTTCCTTTGGGAACGGTTGGTGGGACTTCCAAGCTTTCAGTCTAGTCGCGACCATCACATGCACCTTGTCTGGAGCGTTCTTGGGTCTGATCACCTCGGGGAGCCTGTTTATATTCATCATTCATCAAGAACGGCCTCCTCGGTGATCGTAGCCCCGGTCTGGTCTTGCATGGCCTTGGTCGCGAGGTAGTCGGCGCTTCTGTTCCAGTACCGTTTCACGTGCAACAGCTCGTGGTTGGGATGGTCTTTCAATGCCTTCATTACTCGATCATTTAGCGTCCTTAGTCGTGGGGCCTTTCAGTCGATCTCTCCGGTGACCTGACTGATCACTAGGTTGGAGTCACCACATATGATGACTCGCCCCTTCTCTTGCGACGACAGCAGGTCCATATATAGAAGTAGACCTCGGTACTCCGCCTCGTTAACCGTAATATCCGGCGTGAAATCAGCAGCGGCTGCAACTATAGACCATTGTGGCAAATTCCACACTATGGCACTATAGGCGCCGACCTTCTTCTTCACGCTTGCCGATCCGTCAAAACTTAAGACCAAGAGCTCTTCATCATGGTCGACGGTCGGTGGCGGTCTCGAAACTGACTGCCGAGGTTGCTTCCTCGGGGCAATCGCTATCAATGCCTCGTCCACTTCAGACCGAGGGGTGATACTGGCAGCTAATGTGCCCAATATCTCTTCCTCGCCCCCGGTGCACTTAACGACCTCGAGGGTCCACTGCGACAAGACCGCCGACCATCTGCCTAGACGTCCGTCCATCCCATTGGCTGATAATAGCCAGGCCAAAGTAGACCGCCTTGACAGGACCTTTATAGGTCGGCCGACCAGCAGGTTGTAACACACATCCAGAATTCGTAGCAACGCCAGAACTTCTTTCTCGACAATTTCATAGTTCACCTCATTTGGTTTTAGCGTTCTGCTCGTGAACGTGACCGGATGGTACACCATCATGATCTTGTACTAGAGTGGCCGAAATGGCCCACTGACTAGCATATAAAATAATGGTCGGGACCTTTTCGGGATCGAAATGCTTCAAAATCGGTGCCGTCGCCATCTTAACCTTCAACATACCAAAAGCAAACTTTGCACGCTTCATATGGTCTTCGTCCTCCACTTGCGGACAAACTGCAGCAAGACCAGAGTCGGCGCCCCCATGTAAAGTTTCCCGATTTCCTTCGCGCAACATATGGTAGTCAACTTCCCGGAGATCATACAACACAGCCGCGTAGATAGCAAAGTCTTCAATGAATCGGATATATTAGTTTAAACTTCCTAGGAAGGACTGCATTGCCTTCAGCGATCTGGGGAACGGGAGGTTGCTTAACGAATCCAGGTCCTTAGGATTAGCCTCTAGACCATTGTTCGAGACCATATGACCTAAATAGGCGACCTGGACATACCCCAAAAAATTTTTATGGCGCTGATAGATAGGTTCCAGCGGTCGCATGTCTCCAACAATCGTTCAACCTTCTTGAACAGATCGTTCCATGACGAGGCAGGTATCAGAATGTCGTCGATGTACGACCGCCTCCCTAGAACGGACGGTCTTCTTTCCCGATCGGGTCCACCCTCTGTAAACACATCATAACTTTCGGCAGGGTCCCGATCGGTATTGATTTTGAAGTGTCCGTACAGTGCGTTGTCTATCAACCTTTGATAGATCTGGGGTGCGTTCTTCAGACCGAACGGCATACGGTTCCACTCAAAAAGACCAAACGGTGTCACAAATGCGGAAATCTCACGGGCTCGATCAGTCATCGAGACCACCCAAAATCCACTTGCCATGTCCAGCGAACAATACCACAAGGTCTTGTCCAGGTCTTCCAACAAATCATTAATCAGCGGCATCGGGTACACCATAAGTTTAGTTAGCCGATTTACCAGCCGATAGTCGATGCACAACCTAATGTCGACGCCGTTCTTCTTGATAACAATTACGATCGGCGAGGCCCATGGCGAGGTCGACGGTCTAATAATCTTGGTAGCCAACAGTCCTTTGATAAGATCAGAAAGCTTTTCCCGGTACTGTGGCGCCACGCGTGGACATCGCTGAGCAATCGGCTTGGTATCTCCAACGTCAATATCGCAAATCGCACCACGGGCTGCAGGTGGTAAGGCGTTGCCCTTTCTGATCATCAGATGTCTTTTCTTCCATATGATATTCTTCAACTACTCGATCTGGTCTGGACTGTTAAGGTCTTGATCACCCACTTGTAAATAATCCATTGTAACTTCGGGAGAGTCGGCAGACACTTCAGGGAGGACTTCCATTTGGCTTTCTAGCTCCTGAATGTACTGTTCCCCGTCTTCATGTATACAGACTTGTTCATCTTCTGGGGTGATATCACCTAGACAATCTGGACCGGCTGAACGCCCCTGGTCTTGATCTACGGGCTGTCCTTCACTGATATCGGTCTGATTAGGAATACCGTCATGGTCCGACCTAACAACTTCATGTTCCCCTTCTTCCGTTTCTTGCTCCGCTGTCGCCTGGTCTTGTGCTGACACCACGTTGACTAACCTTGGCTCGTCTACTTGATGGTCCACCGTTCCTGGTGACTGCGGCGCCTTTCTTCGGACCAACATCTTTTTTGGGGTGACATAACTTGGTCTTTCCACTAAAGGTGAGGTATCCTCTTCCACCGACCCATCATCGCTGATAAGATCGGTGGTTGATTGGTACGCCAGGTTTTGCCACTCGACATACCGCCTCGACCCAATCGAGACGAACCCCATCTTCATTGGTACCTTCCCATCTGCTAACCACATGCTGACAATAGTGTAATTGTCCAGTGTCAGCGGCTTGTAACCGATATTTGTAACACGGACAAAATCACGTCGACCAGCACTCTTTACGAAGGTCGAGACCCACCGATCGCCCCTGGTCAACCACAACTTCCTCGAACGAAACCTTTCTCAACCGGGGTATCGGCAGACCGACCTACTGGGATAGTGAGGTCTTGGTCCCACCGGACCAGATCGGTATACGAACCATACAGAGGTCTTCGACCAGCCAAATGGACCTGGACCTCATCCGGGAGCGTAAGCACTCCATGTGACAGGTCTAGGCGAATGCCAGCTGGGACCATGAAATCCATTCCTAGTAAAGCGTCCTGACCAGCCAACTTGCCAACCCAAGCGCTGAAAAAGTAGACCAGCGATCCCGACAAAGTAATTTTCACACGCGTTCTTCCTTCGGTCATATAAGAGTTTTCACCGATACCGACGCATTCTTGTCTCTGGGTATCGTCTATACGACATCCGACCTTACGAGCAAAGGCGGAGTCGATTATCGATACTTCAGCTCCAGAGTCGAACAACATCGTCGCCTTCTGGTTATTAATCTTACCACAGGCTTTTGCCTGCTTGAACCATTTATCAGGCGCGTGATACTTCCAGTATCCGCGGGATTATCCAGGAAGAAAGTCCAACTGCATAACCACCTTAGTCCGGGAGTACTCATCGGTCTTCAGACTGTAGACCGGATGGTCTCGGTCGACGCAATTTGGAATAGAACGTGTATTGTCGGTTTTATCCTCCTTGCCGACATATGCATAGATGTGAACCGTAGAACGCCCGGCTCGATCCAGATTCCAACCTGGCGAGCGTTCTAGTTTAACATCTTTTCCGCGTCCGGCGTCATCATCCCCGCGTGCTTGTCCGGCACGTACCACTTGTGCATCATGTTAAAAAATTCTTCAATCTTGCAGTGGCCGGCCTCGTGGATCTCTCCACATGACTTGCATACGAAAAGGCAGTGGTCAGTCGGGTGGCCGCGTCTCTCGCACTTCTTGCACACCATCTTCTTCCAGCAGTTTGGACCATCATGTTTGCTCGACCCACAGTGGGAGCACTTCTGACGAGGTCGGTCCGGATCGGACTTGCTTCCGTTCCTTCCCTTCCGGTCTACCTGGTCGGACTTCGACCTGGTCTTCGGGACAGGTCCCGCAACATAGACGTAACGATACTGGTCTTCATCCGATGACTCCTGGCTGGATTGACTTCCACTTTCCCCTTCCGATCCCGTGCTGTCTTCGGCTACGATCGCCTTGACCGCTCGGGTCGGTCTGGTCCAGGGTCTCTTGACCGGATCGGTCTGGGTCTGGGTATTGGATCGGTAGCGACCTGATCCACCAGCACTCTTCGCCCTCATGCTACGCGACTGCTGTAGCGTCCGTAGAGTCTGTTCAACTTCACCCGCGTCCCTAAGACGCAGCAGATTAAGCTGGTCCGCCAGTTCTTGATCGTACAGGGTACTAATGTAGTGACCCACATGTTCCAGAGCAGCACCGTTCGGCGGGTTATTCTCTTTAATTGTTATGCCGGCACGAAGTGCAGCCACGTTCAACCGATGCAAATACTCGATCGGTGTCTCGTCACTCCGCTTCTGCATATGGTGGTACTTGCGGGCACTCGAAAATCCGGAGTTACAATATTGCCCTTCAAAGTATGCACATAGCTGGTCCCAGTCAGACCGGAAATCCCTACCTAACTGTTGGATCCAGTTGGCAGCCGGTCCTTTCAACAAATCCCGGAAGATCAGACACTTTTCACTTTCGGGGTCTGGTCTCGCAGGAACGCAGACTTGACCCGACCGAACCAAGACCGGGCCTGGTCTTCATCAGCATCCTTGCCAGTGAAGTCCTTGAGGTCGGTCGTCGCGGCCATACGGATGCGCGGGATCGCAGCAGATCCAAAGTCGTAAGCAGTAGTGGAGGCTAGGTTAGCCTTGCGCACCTTGCCTTCGCCTGTACCATCTGACCCACCATGGTCGTCAAGACCGCCGACTGACTCCATATCACAGTCACTTGTCTTTCTTGGTCTACGCGGTCTTGCCGGTTGCGGCTTGCGCCTTCCCTTGCCGGTTGGTTTATCACTTCTAATAGGCTTATCCATAGATGTTACCGATTCCATATCCACATCTTTGCAAACATTGACACCTTGACAGGTAGACCGGTCTTGGACATGTGGGCGCATAGGTGGTCTAACCCGTTCTTCCATGAAACGTTGCATCATCGTCTCAAACATGGCTTGGACGTTGGATGGCGTCATGGGCAACGTGTTGATACCCTCCTTTTGCGGAACTGAGGCCTGGGGGGCTCGCTGGAGCCCCGACTGTCAAGCAGCCCTTTGCTGCCGTATGTCCCTTTTTTGTTCAGACCGGGCATGGTCCACCCCCATGGTCATCCGCTCGACACCGGTCTCCAACTCTGATGAGCTGTTAGAAGCCGGTGGAGACTGGTAGATCGATTAATCATCGTAACCAATGTCAACAAGCTCTGTGGAGGCATCGGCGACCTTCATTGCCGTGGTGGGAGTTGGGCGGCGAACCGCCCCCACCAGTGGCACCAAACGGTCGTGGAGGTCCGACATCGACGCCTCCAGTCTCCAAGCATCAAATTCAAACAATTTATTGACACCGGCGGGGTTCTGCATTTTAATGCCAACCTCCGCCAACATCGCCACCAAATTCTTGACGAGCAGTAATGGTCGATCACTCTGGATCGGCTCGGTAGTGGGACCGAGAAGACGGTCGGGGATATGGAGGTCCAACACCCGAAAGACCTGGTTTTGGCGAACAAATCGCTTCAATTCAAAAACATAATACATCTTGTCCAGGTCTTGTTCGGTGATAGCCTCATCCCCGACCTTCGACTTTTCTTCGAAGTCGTCTTCGTCGGGTGGCATTCCCAGCCCTTTTCTGGGCACCTTGGGTACCTTGGGGACTTTAGGGAGGTAGACCGGATCGTTCCAGGCATCCTCCAAGTAATTTTTATCGTTTAGTTTTCCATCAATTTTTTTATTCATACACATAGGATCAGGACCAAGGTCCTGATCCTTTCCGGAACTATAGCAAGACCTGCTATAGTCCCGATCGGCTCCGGTGGGAGCCTTTTGGGGAGGAAAAAACTTATTAATCCCGATCTGGTCCTCCGCCAGGCCAGATCGGACATCGCCATCTTTATCAACAACGAGAACGTAAGGCGATAGCCTTTCCTTACGTCCTCTCCAGAACGACTCCATATTCAAATCATTCAAATCTTCGAATCCAATTTTTGATGGAAGATCAGCACGGTGATATCCACGATCACCAAGTGATCCGGGCACGCGCACCATTGTGGTGGAGTCAAGTTCGAAATCGAAAACATTAGCATCGATAACCTGACTACCACCATCGCACCCAGCCTTCCAACTTTCGGAGGGGGTACTCCGCGGACCACCATTCGAGATCTGGTCCGATCGTCCGCTGCAAGCAGACGACCGGTCGTCATCAGAACCCACTTGGTCCGATTGTTTAGTGTCCATCTCACCTTGTGTACCCGATGGAATGGGCTAGTTACACACTCGGTGGATCGGGATCGCAGATTGGATCGAAGCGGTCTTGAATATAGAAGACCTATCTGGGTAGGTATCTCTGGGGCGGAACTCTTCACCCCAGACACAAACAGACCAAAAACACTTCCAAGAGATAACTTCCAATAGGGCGATCGTCCAAACGATCAAGACCCGACCAATACGAAATAATAGAGGGTAGACCTACCGTTCTGGTCTAGTTCCTGACCAATACGAAATAAGACCAAAACCGGTCTAGTTTCCAACCAATATTAAAACAAGCCAATATGTCCGCGTAAAGACCCAATATGCTCGTGAAACTCCACAAACGATATCTCCACGCCAAGACCAATCCAGTGAATAGCACGTTCCAAATGTACTTGAGTTGAGGTGTTGAGATCGCCAAATCGTACTCCCGTCGAGGGACTTCCGGTGGGCCAAAGTGCGCGTGCGGCGCGTCCAGACCGGGTATAAATGGGCGAGAGGGGATAATTCGACCCTCTGCCCCCAAACACTCCGTGGCAGGCGGAGGCGACTAGTGTACGAAAAGGGAAGAACGGCTACCCCTAGCTGTGGTGTGAACCAAGACCAAAGGACTTCTACTTAGAAAAATCCTGCAACCAAAAGAATTCTTACTTGGAAAAACCACAACTAAAATATTACTACCCTATAGTCCCTAAATGTACCCACACAAAAATATGTAAAATACCCAAAGTCGGGTGACTCACCAAAACTTGCGTTCTTGACACTTCTTGAGTCTGATACGCTGAAAAGCCCCCCTTGTTTAAGCCAATCCGAAATTAGACCAAATGCCTTGACGAAACTTCACCAGAAGTGTGCCAAATTTTGGGCACGCTTCTCCACATGGTGATCAAGACCTTAACAGACCAGACCAGATCGAGTAGTTGAAGAATATCATATGGAAGAAAAGACATCTGCTGATCAGAAAAGGCAACGCCTTACCACCTGCAGCCCGTGGTGCGATTTGCGATATTGACGTTGGAGATGCCAAGCCGATTGCTCAGCGATGTCCACGCGTGGCGCCACAGTACCGTGAAAAGCTTTCTGATCTTATCAAAGGACTGTTGGCTACCAAGATTATTAGACCGTCGACCTTGCCATGGGCCTCGCCGGTCGTAATTGTTATCAATAAAACGGCGTTGACATTAGACTATGCATCGACTATCGGCTGGTAAATCGGTTGACTAAACTTATGGTGTACCCGATGCCGCTGATTAATGATTTGTTGGAAGACCTGGACAAGACCTTGTGGTATTGTTCGCTGGAAATGGCAAGTGGATTTTGGGTGGTCTCGATGACTGATCGAGCCCGTGAGATTTCCGCATTTGTGACACCGTTTGGTCTTTTTGAGTGGAACCGTATGCCGTTCGGTCTGAAGAACGCACCCCAGATCTATCAAAGGTTGATAGACAACGCACTGTACGGACACTTCAAAATCAATACCGATCGGGACCCTACCGAAAGTTATGATGTGTTTACAGAGGGTGGACCCGATCGGGAAAGAAGACCGTCCGTTCTAGGGAGGCGGTCGTACATCGACGACATTCTGATACCTGCCTCGTCATGGAACGATCTGTGCGAGAAGGTTGAACGATTGTTGGAGACATGCGACCGCTGGAACCTGTCTATCAGTGCCGTGAAAATTTTTTGGGGTATGTCCAGGTCGCCTATTTAGGCCATATGGTCTCGAACAATGGTCTAGAGGCTAATCCAAAGGACCTGGATTCGCTGAGTAACCTCCCGTTCCCCAGATCGCTGAAGGCAATGCAGTCCTTCCTGGGAAGATTGAATTATTATAGCCGATTCATTGAAGACTTTGCTATCTACGCGGCTGTGCTGTACGAGCTCCGGGAAGTTGACTACCATATGTTGCGCGAAGGAGATCGGGAAACTTTACAGGAGGGCGCCGACTCTGGTCTTGCTGCAGTTTGTCCGCAAGTAGAGGCCGAAGATCATATGAAGCGTGCACAGTTTGCCTTTGGTATGTTGAAGGTTAAGATGGCGACGGCACCGATTCTCAAGCATTTCGCTCCCGAAAAAGTGCCGACCATTATTGTATATGCCAGTAAGTGGGCTATCTCGGCCACTTTAGTGCAAGATCACGATGATGTGTATCATCCAGTCACGTTTAAGAGCCGGACGCTAAAACCAAATGAAGTGAACTATGGAATTGTCGAGAAAGAAGTTCTGGCGTTGCTATGAATTCTGGATGTGTGTTACAACCTGCTGGTCGGCCGACCTATAAAGGTCCTGTCAAGGCGGTCTACTTTGGCCTGGCTATTATCAGCCAATGGGATGGACGGACGTCTAGGCAGATGGTCGGCGGTCTTGTCGCAGTGGACCCTCGAGGTCGTTAAGTGCACCGGGGGCGAGGAAGAGATATTGGGCACATTAGCTGCCAGTATCACCCCTCGGTCTGAAGTGGACGAAGCATTGATAGCGATTTCCCCGAGGAAGAAACCTCGGCAGTCAGTTTCGAGACCGCCCCGACCGTCGATCATGATGAAGAGCTCTTGGTCTTAAGTTTTGACGGATCGGCAAGCGTGAAGAAGAAGGTCGGCGCCTATAGTGCCATATTGTGGAAGTTGCCACAATGGTCTATAGTTGCAGCCGCTGACGATTTCACGACGGATATTACTGTTAACGAGGCGGAGTACCGAGGTCTACTTCTATGTCTGGACCTGCTGTCGTCGCAAGAGAAGGGGCGAGTCATCATATGTGGTGACTCCAACCTAGTGATCAGGCAGATCACCGGAGAGATCGACTGCAAGGCTCCACGACTAAGGACGCTAAATGATCGAGTAATGAAGGCATTGAAGGACCACCCCAACCACGAGCTATTGCACGTGAAACGGTACTGGAACAGAAGCGCCGACTACCTCGCGACCAAGGCCATGCAAGACCAGACCGGGGCTACGATCACCGAGGAGGCCGTTCTTGATGAATTGGTGAATATAAACAGGCTCCCAGAGGTGATCGGACCCAAGAACGCCCCAGCCCAGGTGCATGTGATGGTCGCGACTAGATCGAAAGCTAAGAAGTCTCGCCGACCGTTCCCGAAGGAAAGTTTGAACGAATATGCAGTTCAACAGTTAAGGGTGGAACGGATCCTCAAGGCGCAGTACGAAGAAGAATGGATTATGAACCTGAAGACCTAACTGCGTGGTGAACTGTCCAAGTTGACGAACGATCAAGCGAAAGAGTGCATCAAGATCGCGGATAGCTACGAAGTGGATGATAATGGATTATTGTATTACTGCCGCGATGCCGACCAAGACAGTGCAGACCGGGACCGACTGGCGAAATTAGCGATCCCCGAGTTGCTGCAGCCGGATGTCCTTCATCACTATCACGTGAGTCTAGAAGGGGGACATCAGGGCATAGGCAGGACCTATCACAAGATCAGGTCCCACTTCCACTGGAGAGGTCTTTTCCGCAGTGTGCAGAAATATGTGGGCTGTTGCACGGATTTCGAGACCGGAAAGGGTAGAACGGTAATCAAGGGGCGATCGCCCGGAAATATAGAAGCTACCTACCCTTTCCAGGTCATAGCGATGGACCACATACCGTCACTGCCTAGATCGACGCGCGGCAGCACTGAGCTGCTGATCTGGGTAGACCTGTTCACTGGTCTAGTTATTGCGAAGGCAAGTGCATCTCGGTCTGCGGAGCAGATCGCCCAGAGCTACGAAGAATGTGTGCTCCGAAGATTCGGCGCCAGATAGGTCATCAGGCACAATCGGGAACCCGGTTTTATGGCCGAGGGGTTCCGGTCGTTCAATAACATGGTGGTCCAGAAACAGAGTGCGACGATGGCATATCGTCCGCAAGCAAATGGATAGGCGGGACGCATGGTGCAGACCATAACGAGGGCGATCAAGATGTACGTTGCTGACCCAGATCAGCGAGATTGGGACGAGTATGCAGAGAGACTGGTATTCCCACTCAACTCGTCGACCGATCGCGTCCGAGGAGAAACGCCTTTTTATCTGGCGTATGGATGGGACCATCAATCGACACTGGAAGCTGCGATACCTATCGGTTGCACCCGGACCCGCGATCGCGATGCTCGACGCTGGCGCATGCAGGTCCAGAAACACTACCAGTATGCAAAAGAAGTCGTCAACGAAAAGCTGCGTCAGGCCACACAAGACCGGGCAGACCGGACCAATGACCAGGTCCGACTCCACGGTATAGAACCAGGGGCGAGGGTATGGCTATACCTAGACCGAGTGAAAGAGGGATATGCGAAGAAACTGGCTCACATGTGGCACGGCCCTTTCCGTGTTGCCGAGCTGATCGGTGAGCACGCTGCCCGTCTAGTAACAACTGGTACAGATTAGAAGGTCTTCCCGATCGTGCATGTGTCCAAGTTGAAGCTGATCCGAGAATTTCCTGATCGAACCAAAACTCCCTGTCTGGTAAACGAAGAAAAAAGATTTGATTTCGATGAAGCGTTACTTCCGGAGGACAGTTGGGAACGACCATTAGAGGAAGACGAGTTTGAAGTGGAGAAGGTCTTAGATGTTCGGTCGACCAAGAAGACCAGGTTAGGTCGGACTCACCGAGAGTACCTGGTCCGATGGAAGGATCATGATGAATCAACTTGGGTCGACGAGCTCGACTTGAATTTTGGGGCTCTTCTACGAGAGTTCGAACGAGAACGAGTCAGTCGTAATCGCTTTGCAGTGATGCAGACTCATCAAGACCAAGACCAGGACACGCAGTAGCATCGGTCGGTCTAGACCGGTGTGAAGATGTGGAAGATCCGGAGTTGATGTGAAATTGTGATGAACTGTGACGAATTGGAGTAGCGGAATGACGAATGTGATGACTATTTTTTGTGATGGGGGTGGAACTGCTTACGATAACGTGTTCGGTGCAACTATGTAGAGAGTGGTAAAATTAGCTCAAGTGATTTGACGATCGGACATACGAAAAGAAATGATGACATGTATTACGAGTTATTTGGTCGACTACCTGCGACTTCACTTGATAGCTCCCCACAGACGGCCGATGACCATCGACGAATGATTTTACACTTGATCCTGAAACTGGTTACGCCAGGGGTCCTTCCGGTCAAGCTGGACCAAAGCATCCTTGAGGTCCGCGACCGGCTCAGCGCAATCAAGACCGGGGTACCATATGCCGTCGTCGGCCAGCAGTCTGGTCTTCTCAACGCGACGCCTCGGCATGTGGAGGAGCACCGGGTACAAGAACACGTCGACGTCACACTCGCGGGCTCGCATCCCGTCCAAAATGTACTGGCACAGGGACTGCCAAGCCTCGCTCGCCCGAATTCGACGTCGCTTGCGCTTGCTCTGGAACGTCGCCAGGCCCGGATCTTGTCGCACCCGGTCGGGGGGAAGCATCAAGTAGTGGGACGCTTCCCAAATTGCTTGGCCGTGGATCTTGTTGAAATTCTTCACCCGGCCTAGCAAAGTGCCGATCCACGGAGTCAAGCGGAACACAAGTCCTATCTTGGGGTGTTCGAAAATTTTCCATGGTTCATCGCCGTATAGGCGGGAGATCTGCGCCGACGTAATCAAGTCCGCCCTTCATGCAGACGCGGCAGGGGTTTTCTTGGCCGGTGGAAAAAGCCAGGGGTCCGGGCGAGAGGAAGACCGGGACAGAAGCTGCTTGGTCAGGGTAGACCGGCGCAAACAGCCGATTTGCCCGGACGACCACGGCAAAGTGATTTCAAACGTCCGCGGCGGAAGGGAGCTGGTGTCAACCGCCATGTTCTTCAGTAGAGTGTGCTTGTGAAACTCGGATGTCCCGGGGAGAACCGAAGGAGCCGGATTCGCTGATGTCGATACTGGTGTGGCGTCACTTGGCAAACCAGTCTTCTGTTCTGACCCCAATGTCGACGCCACTTGGATGAAACTTTCACGTATATTCGTTCGTGACTTGGACTGGATGGCGACCATAAACTCGGAATCGCAAGACCCTTCGCTGGAGTCCTCCTCGGACGAGACCCGTGTGTGCTTGGTGCGGTTTGCAGTACGGCGCGAGGGCGCTCGACTTTCCGAGGGGCTGTAGATTTCGTCCGTGTCCGAATCCGAGTCCATAAGAAGCGCCTGTGTCTTGGCTCGCTTATGAGGCACTGCACGCTTCCCCCCGAGTCTGGGTCCGCGCGCAGTGCCCCGCGCCCTCGAGCTTCCCGGCGCGTCCGCGCGCTTCTTCGATTTTTGTGCAATTTCGGGCTGCTGAATATCAGCCAATGAACGATGTCGGTCTTGGTCCTGCTGCAAGCGGTCTTGGTCTTGCTCCGAGGCGACTAAGGTTGCCGACGCAGACCAATCTATGCTGGAGGAAGCAGCCGAACACGGATGCAGCAAGTTCATTAAGCGCTGGCGGCACTGGTCTAGTGCCACCTGACGACGACCCGACTCTAGCGTCCAAGAGTCTGACTTGTCTTGATAAAACCGGACCTTCCCGGTCTGGTCTTGAAATGAAAATCTGAAGCTCGGCAATGCGTCGCGCGAAGTCGTCGCATTGCATGCGCAGTGAGGTCGCGTCAAACTGTCCGTCCAGCTGCTGCCGGCGAACAAGTGCAAGTTGATCCCGGAGATGGGACTGATGAGCCTCCAGACGGGACAGCTCATGACGCGCGCTTACCAGCTCCTCTAAAATTGGTCGAAGCTGGTCAAAATGATCGTCGGACTGCCTATCGGCATCAAGCAAGGCACCTATTGCCTTGACGACGCTGGGAGGGATGAGAGCTGAAGACAAACGAGGGCCAAGACAAGTACAAGACGAAGACCAAAGATGCGCACCTCGTGTTGCCTGGTGGGCAACCTGGGTCCTGAGACGCATGTTTTCTGCAAGCATATCCTGCATCTGCGTGTCGGCTTCAGTCTGACGCCCTTCCGATGTTTGAAGTGCACGAGAGTTACGTGGGCTGTCAGACCGAGCCGACCGGACAAGCGAAGAAAGGTGGGGCGACTCGGCGCATAGAGTTTCTGCAAGAACAACAAGAACAAGCGTCAAAGGGAAGCATAAGAAGATCAAGTGCAGTAAAGGCAGTACCTGACGCAGGTGTCGAAGATGTTTGATCCATGGGGAAGAAGTGTGAGTGACCAAGGTCCAGTTGGTCGAGTGATGGGTGAGTCAGACCGTTATCGTTGTGCGACACGGTCGGACTCAGGGGCGGCTGTGGTGAAGTGTACCACAAATTTGGTCACTTTTGGTCAAGGCAGTTGGTCGAGTTTCCGATTGGTCTAAACAAGGGGGGGCTTTTTAGCCTATCAGATTCAAGGAGTATCAAGAACGCAGGTCTTGGGTGAGTCACCTGACTTTGGGTATTTTACATAATTTTGTGTGGGTACATTAGGGACCATAGGGAGGTAGTATTATTGATTAGTTGCGGATTTTCCAAGTAAAATTCTTTTGGTCTAGGAATAAGTGGCAAAAACCTCTTCTGGTCTTGGTCTACACCGCAGCAAGAGGTCGCCGTTACTCTTTTCACGTACACTAGTCGCCTCCGCCCGCCGCGGAGTGTTTGGGGGAAGAGAGTTGAATTATCCCCTCTCGCCTATTATACCAGGTCTGGACGCGCCGCACGCGCACTTTGGCCACCGGAAGTCCCTCGACGGGAGTACGATTTGGCGATCTCGACACTTTGACTCAAGTACGTTTGGAACGTGCTATCCACTGGATTGGTCTTTACGTGGATATATCGTTTGTGGAGTTCACGGTCATATTGGGTCTTCACGTGGATATATTGGCTTATTGTAACATTGGTTGGAGTTTAGACCGGTATTGGTCTTCTCTCATATTGGTCAGGGGCTAGACCGGTTGATTGGTCTACCCTCTATTATTTCGTATTGGTCAGGTCTAGATCGTTTGGACGATCGACCTATTGGAATTTATCTTTTGGAAGTGTTTCTGGTCTGTACGTACCTGGGGTGAAGAGTTCCGCCCTAGGTACACCTAGACAGCACGGTCTCATATTCAAGACCGAATCAGATCGATCTGCGATCCCCATCCACCGAGTGTGTAAATAGCCCGTTCCATCGGGTACTCAAGGTGAGATGAACTTAAGTGAATCGGACGAAGTGTCTTTGGATGATGACCGGTCGTCTGACAGCAGCGGACGATCGGACCAGATTTCGAGTGGAGGTCCGCAGGGTACCCCCCCCCCGTAAGTTGGAAGGCTGGGCACGATGGTGGTGGTCATGTTGTCGATACAAATGTATTCGATTTCGAACTTGACTCCACCACAACATGATGTGGACGACTCAATCATGTGCCGTTAGGAAAAACATCATGTGCGAATATGTTATACCTTTTCTATATATATAGACGAGAGTGTAAACCCATTTAGCGAGCTAAATGACTCGCTGCGCGCCCTTGCTGCGTATATATAGGCATCGCCGTTTTGGAGCCCACCCTCACCTTCCATACCACCAATCATGTGGTAGCAGGACCCTGTCAAAAAAAGAGAAAAAAAGCAAAAATCCAGCCAATCACTAATTTTCGAACCCACAGACACGATTTGTTTAAGGCCATTTAGCAAGATTAATGATGACGTCGAGTTTAAGGCCATTTAGCAAGAAAAATGATGACGTCGATAGACTTTCAATTAGTTTAGTACCCCGTCGTACCGACGGGGCGGAGGGTATATAAGGTAAAGTCATAGAAGCAACTACGTGACCGGGAACGTCACAGGGAGTAAAACTTTTAAATAGATGTAAAAAGCGCCATTTCTAACCAATTATTTACGCTTTAATACTGATCTTCATGTCAATAGGACTACCACGGATTAGTGCGATTCTTGAAGAAAAAATTGTATGTTATGTTTTTGTCAGTATTTCACTTCACTGTAAAAGCGCTATTTTGGGTTTTGCTAACGTACGTACCCCCCCTAAACCCTAAACCCTAAACCCTGCAGGCTGAAAACAGCCAATCAACCCTAAACCCTGCAGGGGGTATACACGATACATACGGTATGTACGTTAGCAAAAGCCTTTATTAAGTCGAATTAAATTAGGTCCGATTTATAGTCCAGTTGGAATTCGATTAGGTACGGCCTCAGACGGACAGAAAAAAATTGGGAGCGAGAGAGCGAAAATACATCCAATGACAGTCTTGTAAGGGAAAAAATCCAGCCAATCACTAATTTTCGTGACACCAATTTTCCATCCAATCACTAATTTTCGTGACACGGACAGACATCAATTTTTTATATAATACTAGGGGATAGGACCCGTCGAATCGACGGGGCAGGGCATAAAAACCGTCTGTCTGTCTACAAAACTTGCCCCCATGTATTTCCAGGGTTAGGGTAGCGAAAAAATAGGGCGAGAAACACCGGGTGGTTCTTGCCCTACGTTTTTTCGCTATTTTTTCGCCCCATGACAGAGCACCGCCCAATCAAAAGGCTGGAAAAGGACCATCATACAGACGGTATTCTTTTATTTATATAGAAGATGTAAAAGCGCTACTTCTAACCAATGATTAAGTCGAATAGTTTTTCACTTAACTGTAAAAGCGCTCTTTTAATCAATTATAATATCGAATTTATTTAGTACCGACTTATAGTACAGTTCGACTTCGCTTAGGTACGGGATCGCGTACATAATTGAATTTTATACTTAGATTAAATTATTCGCTTAGGTGCGGGAGCGCGCACGACGACATGGTATTCTTTTATATATATAGATAGACGAGTTTAAGGCCATTTAGCAATCTAAATGATGACGTCGATAGACTTTTGGGAGCGAAAATGCAGCCAATCACAGTCGAGTTTAAGGCCATTTAGCAAGCTAAATGATGACGTCGATTTGTTTGGCTGAATTGATGAATAGGACGCATCCGACAAAAAAAATCCAGCCAATAAGTAAGGGCAACATGGTAAAGAATCCAGCCAATCACTAATTTTCGTGATACCAAATCCATCCAATAACTAATTTTCGAACCCACAGACACGATTTTTATGGGAAAAACTCGCATTTTTATATAAGTTAGATTAGGTCTCGTCTCGACTGTTTATACCACGCGGTCAGTTTAGACAAATGTGGCGAAGCGGACACAAGAATTTGGTCGTTTCCGGTCAGCAGCACACCGATCGGCTTATCGGCGGTCGGATTGGTGGAAATACAGGAGGCTTTTAAGCCTATCATGTGCAAGAGGTGTCAAGAACACGGATTTTGGTAA
>CM047583.1:13216009-13269440 GCA_026184515.1 Peronosclerospora sorghi | reverse complement strand
TCAGGTTCTCGACACTACGGTGTTCGATTTTGAACTTGACTCCACCACACAAATGGCTCGGTCAGTTTAGACAGCTCTTCTCGTACACAAGTACCCGATTTTCTCAATACGTTCTTTCTCTCGCACTGGAAACAGATTTATTGTGGAGTGTGGAAGTATTATGATCTCGTTACTCTGTGGAGATTTCGTTATGCGGTTAGTTGATATGGTGTAGGCGACTTGGGTTTCTTATACCATATTGATTAATTGACGAAGTTGTAATTGGATAAATTTAGGTGAAATAAAGTTTTTTTTGTTTTATTGTTCACGCCTTTGGACTACTTTGTCTTGTCTTGTCACGCCTGCAGTACGCTTTGTGAAGTTGGAACTGGTAGTTAATGGAAGACATGTCTGACGCGAGGAAATCCAAACAGAAACTCCTCTGAACATGCACCCCAACCTCGTGTATATTTTCCGCAGGTTATTGTTGAAAGTTGTTCGAATCCATACTTGCGCTTGTAGACGAAAAATTGACTCGTAAAAAAGATGCTTGATAATAAATATCACCAAAATAACGATAAGTCACTTAAATTGATATCTCCAAAGTCAATCACACGTTAACAGCAAAAAATATACCAGAAGGCAGTTCGTAACGAGAAGAAGAAAATATCCAACCAGTAACAACGAAATGTATCTTGAGTGATTAGCTAGTGTAACATGAAATATGCATCAGATGTTGAAGTTATGGTAAGCTTCCATCGGTTGTGTGCTCTACACTAATTGTTTGTACCCAAAACATTTGTACTCAGATTGAGTACAAATACATAGAGCTTTTTACTAATAAGTACGATATGAATATTGCTACTAAAAAAAGTATGAATCATACCTGGCTCTAATAAAAAACCGGTATTATGAATACTTTTAACAATGTAATTATCACCTACCGGCATTATCAGAATTCTTGTCATCGATAATTGCTCAAACGTGAACACATATTTTTTTGTTAAAAGCGTATGAGGGACGCCATAATGTAGCTACAGATTCTTATAACCGCGAGGACGGGATTTCCTCAAAGATGAACTCTCCTCCGTCAATAATTACAATTCCACGCTCTACGACCCTGGCCTGGAACAACACCTTTCCGCTCCCTTCCTGCCACATCAGGGTTTGGATGGTCTCTCCTGGAAAGCACGGACTTGAGAAGCGTACACGGATTGACTTGAAGCGCGATGCATCACCGCCACAAAAGTGCTTGTATAACGCACGACTAGCCACGCCCATAGAGCATAAGCCGTGCAGGATAGGCTGTTTAAAGCCCACACTCTTGGCAATCTCGGGGTCAATATGAAGCGAGTTGTAGTCACTGCATACATAAACAATTAGATCGATACTCGCATAGTTACAGAATCACTAACGACTCTTGTTCTTACCCTGACAAACGATAGATTTGTGCTTGATAAGGTGACGTCTTGAATTCATCTTGAAAATTGGGTTGGCGCTGTGGAATCTGCACCCGAGCTGGGAGTTTACGGCCTTTTCCCTCGAAGCCCGTAAGCCCACGAATAAAAGATCCACTGATAAGCTTGACAACTGGTCCATTGGCATCTTCAAACTGGGTCTGTGTCTCCATCAGCGTGCCCTTGCCCTTGTCATAGAATGAGATAACCTTCATCTTGGCAGTTAGGGTGCCACCCGCAGGGTTTAGGGGTCGTAGGATCTCAATCGACTGCTCTCCATGCAGAATCATGGCTGGATTAAAGCTAGGCATGCCGTCCACTGATATTACAAAGGTTTCAGGTGGAAAGGGTACCACGTCATTGGACTGGCCCTTAAAAGGCAAACACACGGGGTAAAGAGGGAAGGCAGCGAACTTGTCATCAAATTCGTACGTAAATTGTAGATCTGATTCGCCAATCCCCACAGCATACAGGAGCAAGTCACGCTGGTTGTATGTGGCCGTGTAGGTTGTCTCAGGGCTACTTAAGATCGCGTCAACGTCGACACTCATCGCTGTTCTGAGACAGTGTGAAATACACTATTCAAGGATCTGATTTTATTCGTAATAGTTGCAATTTTCCTGATGGCAGGTTTAGGACGTGTTTTCCTGTTCGGCGTGGCACTAGTCGTAGCCATCATCGCTCTTGCTTGGCCGCAGATTGAGCACTATCTCATTAGCAGTGGGTACAGCTGCCCGTATCCTTTCTCCGTACTGCTGAAAGGAAAAGGACACGAAAATGAGATAGAGGCGCAAGCCAAAGGACTGCCTGTCTATACGCTGGAGAAGCTTCGCCTGTATGTACTTGATCTTAATGTATACGTGGATAATGACTAAGCATATTTTGTATAGTTATGACGGCTCAGATGAGAAAAAGCCCATTCTATTGGCCGTTGGTGGCAAAGTACGCGACACAAGCTGAGGAAATATCCAGCGAATGATGACTTTTTTAGACTTTATTTCTTACCTTTACGGCATTAGGTGCTGGACGTAACGTCAGGTGCCAAGTTTTACGCCAAGGGTAATTCATACCATCAATTTGCTGGAACGGTAACATGATATGTGCATTATTGACGATGGGAAGTTAGGACTGATAATTATCGGTGCTGGAAACTATTTTTTCGTTTTATTGACAGGCTTGTACGCGTGCTTTGGCTTTGGGCTCACTTAAAAAGGAGGTACCGATAGCTGAATATTGGCAACCAAATTTGTCCGCTTAAAGGACGTGTAAATGATGTCTAATGCTGGTGTATATAGGACATCAGCGACGACGTCTCTGACTTTGATGAGATAAAACTAAAGGAATTGGTCGAGACGAAGAAATTTTATTACGAGAAGTATCCAATTGTACGTGTTTTATTCTATCTTAAGGGGTGCGTGATTTTATCATCATTCAATGCTGTCTAAATAGGTTGGTGTATTGGCCCAAGAAACGGAAGCAACTGCTACTAGTGACTTATAAATACAGCATCGAATCGCCTGCTTTAGACCTCAGCAGCGCATATATGGCGAGAGGTCGCTTACTCAAAAAATACAGGTGATAGTCATAATGTTACTTCTAGCTCGGTAACTCGATTGAGTAAAGCGTGTCTATCGTCAACTCTTTGCGGCAAACTTTGGCGAAATCTGAGCAAACCCCACGAAAGCGCCGTTCCGAGTACCGAGACGGTTCAGCTGCAAGTGATAGCCACAAGCGCAGTACTTGCTGCCGATCTTTCGGTTGCAGTTCATTGACACCCAGTGCATCACGATTCAAAGCCTGTTCCAGTGTAGCTCGCACACGTTCATACTGAGTGAATCTCGAAAGTAGCGCGTACAATAACTTGGCGAGCGACTCGTACAGAGCACTGGGACTTTTGGCGGCCAGTGCATGAATAAGACTGTCGAGCCATTTTTCCGTTTGCCCTGCATCCAGGACACTTGCGTTGATTACTGTCTCGAAACGTTTCAATTTATTTGTGCTCTCGTTCAAGAGGAACGTAAGGAACATGACGATGGCATTGGTTGAAGAACGATCCGGATTCCCCAAACAGGCCAAACTGAGCTCAATGAGAACGGGAAATCCCACTCCCGTTAGCAAAGCTGTCGGACAGAACAACAAGAAGCGATACGCTAGCCCGAAAAATGAGCGCAAGACGTCCGGAGACTCGGCGACGGAATGAAGCGTAAAAAACTGAAACGCTGATCGACTCAAAGCAGCCAAAAGGTCTCGGAAACTATCGACAAGCACAGTGTCTGCATTCTTTCCAAACACATCCACAACTACTGACGCACACTCGAGTGGGGCCACATAACGCCGTTCTTCAAACACTTTTACAATTAGTGTAGCGATACCACCAAGTTGTGGAGCCATTTCTTGTCGTAAACTCTGCAAACACCATCCATAGAGATCAAAAAGAGCAGTCATGATCCCCTCGTCCACTTCAAAGCGTGGCGTAATCGGATTCAAATGTGACCAAATTTGTTCGACAGCCCATTTCGTCACGTCTTGGCCTCCAACTACACTCTCGGGTGCATCCAGGAACCGCATCACTTTGCCAAGCACTTGAAGCTCGTCACATACGAGAGAACTAACATTAGCGCTTTCAGTTTCTAACGCGTGGTCTAAACGGGTAAGCGAGTCATTTAACACAGCGTGCAATATCATTAAGCAGTTTCGAGAAACAGCAGCAGCACGCACAAGGCCTTCAACAACCACCAATCGATCTTCAATCGGCATCATTTGACCACAAGAGTTACCAAAATATTCTACGCTCGCCAAAAGAAACGCTGGCTGGATTTCGGCAAGACAGTGCGTGCAAGTCACTGCGATTTGCATAAAACTGCGCGCAGCATTCGTACGACTGGCTTCGACTCCAAGTGCGTTAGTCAAAAACTGTACAACTGCTCCGACTGTATCAGAAGCGCGAGCTCGTAGAGCTCGATCGTTTATCCAGTTAGCAAATTGTCCTAGGAGTCTTGACGCTGTTGTCAGTACCAGAGGGTGCCAAGGCGTCCTTGAGCTGAGTATTGCGTCAAAAACTTGTGAGATCATGTTCTCCAGTTCAGTTTGCTGCAAAGAACTGTATGAAGAATCAGTTAATTTCTGTTTTATTTCCCCTGCAACCGACGCGATAGCGAATAAAGCGACTTCGACTCGTTGCCACTCGCTGGACGCTGTCGATTGAAGGATAGGAAGCAATTGAGCAACGTAATCGTCCTTCAAGAGTGAAAAGATGACAATAAACACATCCGAGACGCCTTGAAATCCACTTCGAAAAGCATGAAGATCGTCGAGTTCCAGTTCGTCCGTATCTTCGACGTTTCCCGGTGGAAAAGAACATTGTTTGAGCATGACATTGAAAAGAAGAATGAAAGCATCGTGTTGATAGAAATGTAGTCGTGACGCCACCGGCTCCTCTTGAACAATCATCCAAAACTCGAGTGTGAGCGACGCGATTTGGCGATGAGACTGGGAACCGAGAAAGAGCATGAACTTGCCCAACGCTATAGCTTCCTCAGGATGTTTGCCTTCTAAAAGCCAATCCACAAATGTCTCACAAAACGTGGAGATCACATTCGTTAAAGCATGACTTGCTTCCTCTTCTCCAGCAACAATAGCAGATTCACATGCACTTTGAGTATGAAGCAGCCCTTGCGCCACAATGAACAGCGTAGTTTCCAATTCAGCTGGAGTTGGGTAGGATGCTACGGTCATCAGTTTCACAAGTATCTCTGCACAGATTTGCAAATATCGTGATTTAGTCTTCAGCGCATCGAGCAGCGCCAGCAATAAAGCTTCGTTTTTAGAGTATAATGACGCGAGGGAAAGGCCTGCTCGTTGTACCCATAGGTTCAGACACGCCAAAGCTTCACCATGGAGAGCAGCAATGGAAGAGTTTTGCTCTTCACAGGTAAGAACAATTTCGCCAATCATAGCCACGAAATCGCCACTCAAAGCAAAGAGATGCATCGCCATCGTGTCTTTGGCGGCAAACGCCAACTCTGCGTCCTCTATTTCCTCACAGACACAGCGTGAAAACATCAGCAAGAATGCAAGTTCTTTAGCGTCACCCGTTCTCGAACAGCTTTCTAGTAGCTGGCATAACAGAGCTTTGCAGTCACCTGGAGACGAGATTAGAACCACCGCGTAAATGGCACAGAGCTTCCGAGCTAGAGGTCCATCGTGAAAACTCAATCTATTTCCATATCGTAGCACTTGCGTTAACATCTGCAACGACGCTGACATGCCTGTCTTTTGTTCCGCAGATAATTGTACCCATTCCTTGCGTACTTTCATGTGCAGCATAGTTGCGGCGAAAAATAGCGCTTCTGAAGGCAAATTCAACGTCTCATCCTGAAGAATATGGAAACCTACACCCCACGCTGCATCGGAAGCTACAAAAGCGTTTAGAAACTCGTTCGCTTCTCGTTGTTGCTCAGCGCCGTCCTAGATATTATGTGTAAATCATTGAAAAGTTAAGAGTTTGAAATAAAAGTACAATCACAAGGATGGATAGAAGTAATATATTGCATGCCAGATGACGCACCATGCCGTAGAGCGCTTGCATGGCGCGAAGAACCAGAGGCAGAGGGTTCTCCGCCATGATACTCGAGGAAAACTAGAAGAGGATTGTTTTATGACCAATCAGATAAAGCTACACATTAGTGAACAGCATAAGTTGCGTTCATATGCCGACAATTAAGGACTTTTTCAAGCGGGACCGCAACGATGCGAACTACCCTTTAACTAAGTCGTTTCCAGACCCTCATAACGCGGTGACTAAAATATCTGGTAGCGAGTCTACTGCAGATTCAGAGACGTCGAAAGTTTTTGAACGACTCGGGAAACGCCGAAAGATGAAATCTGTTACTTTAAATGAAGAGTCTACTCCTTCTTCTGCATCTGAACCACGTGTGCCGATTTCAGAATATGAACAGAAGCGGTTGACACGAATCGCTGCTAACGCCAAATTCTTGAGCGAATTGGGGATGACATCGGCCCAGTTAGAGATGACGGAGCGTCGACAGGAAGCGTTAACAACGAAGAAAGCATTAAAAGAAAAAGCAAGAACACTAAACGAAAAAACTCCTGTCCGGAGATCCAGACGTCTTCGTGGGGATATCTTTTTAGGATCAGAAAGATTATCTGAGCAAGAAAAAGGAGAAACTAAGGGACCTACTCCGTTCAAAGTAGACGATTCGTTTACCGAGTCCGATATTTTTCGATACTCCGTGGACGAAAAAGCAGAGTCTCAAATAAAACCTCTCCCGCTTTCATGTAATAATCCTGATCGAAAACTGATGGGGTTTCAAGTGGATGCATGTGCCTCTATGCGTGATCCTAGTCTCAAGAAAGCATACGCCATTTCTTTTACAAATTTTCGCGACAATGGGCTCGTTGCAGCGGGTGGTCATGGGGGTCACGTGTCCATTTTTCCGTTCTATGACGCTTACTATCGACCGGAAATCGTTGTGCATGACCATACCCCGCTGATGTCTTTCAAAGCACATAGTGGATGGATTTCTGCTATTAGTTTAGCTAGAAGTATTCATGGCAAAACGAACTTACTCTTGACAGCATCTAATGATGCCTCCTTAAAGCTTTGGGATCTGAACCATACTTCCATGACTCGGAACGTCCCAAAAGAAATATTCACTCAAACATGTCTACATCAAAAGGGAATATTTGGCATGGATGTATCTAACGACGCTGTTTTGACATGCTCCAAGGATGCCTCAATCGTGCTTTCGCACTTTCGCAGTGAAACGGGTGAGCTTGAGGTAACCCAACGCTTTGAAGAGCATAAGAGCGTCGTCAAGTGTGTCCGATTCGCACCAAACAATCCACAATATTTTGCATCAGGTGGAAACGATAGAGTGCTCTGTGTTTATGATACACGAGTAGCCACACAGTCTAACGTGTTGGCGATTCGCGGTATCCACTCCAGAGCAATCAACAGTGTCCAGTTCCACCCTACTGACGACAACGTCGTCCTGTCAGCTGGCTTCGATCATGACTTCTACCTGTTCGACTTACGCAAAGTATCCTCTCCAGTATGCACATTTCAGAAGTCACCTCAGACGAAAGACAACAAGACAATTTTCCACCCAATCTTCGTCCGGAGCGGCCACTATGTCGTTGCTGCTCGTGGACATGATCTATCACTGTACAGAACCAGTAATGGCTCTGTCATCAGCAATGGTACTATTGGAGAGGAGGCTTCGTGTATTGCTATCGATCCAGTTTACGACCGCATTGCACTTGCTCAAGGCAGCTGTTTACGATACGCAAGGCCTGAAATGTATTATAAATAATGCTACACAGCATTATTAATAATACTTATCTATGGGTAGAGTGGTAAGCATAGATTTCATTAGTATTCGACGAAGCTCTTCCACTGGTCAAGTTCCAAAAAAAATGAGGGAAAAAACGTGAATGCCACGACGCGGAAAGCTCAGGAAGCACCGGACGCTTTAAGAGAACTTCAACAAAGGACGGTGCAGTATCACCGAGCTGGAGGAAAATGTGAGTCGTGCTTGCAATTGAGGCCACGGTGACCAGCTTGCCAACCTTTTTTTTTACAATACCATGCGTCAGGACAACACCACGCTGTGTCAGGACGACATACTGAGTGACGGAGACGGCGTATTTTGAGACTCCGTTGCAGTTGAATGAGGAAGAAACGCAGGAAGCTGAGCAACATCTATTGCAATTATCTGAGCAACAGATCGGACCAAGCAACCCTTGCGGTATACCGGCGGGTCAGACCGAATAAAACGACGGCGGCGCCTTGAGCAACAGAATCAGCTGTTGGTCTGGGCACCGGCACAGCAACAAACGCAGAGGATGAAGTGGACAGCGGAAACAGAGTGTTTCGATAGCTACAACAAATCAGACTCAAACCGTCGGTAAATATGGGCTGCTTGGAAAGATTCAGAGCGACTAGCAGCTAGAATTAAACTACTGAACGAACAACGGAGGAAAGCAGCTTGTAAGGGAGAAATTATGGTACATTCTTTTCGCCAATCTGCGGTCCTTGCGTTCATGCATCTCGTACAAAATGGAGCTCGACGTCTGCCCGCAAGTCTGACAACGACACAAGCAGTCAGCAGCAAAGACATCCATAGCGCGAGAGATATTCAAACCGTTCTACAATTGCTACAAAATTCTCCATCGGCCGCTAGATTCTGGGTATAGGAATTGCCAATTCGCCAATTCCTATACCCAGAATCTAGCGGCCGATGGAGAATTTTGTAGCAATTGTAGAACGGTCGTCACGGATCAGTTGATGGAGTCCATTCGACTGGGGAAGACAAAGATGCAGCTGCAAGAGTGGCAACGAATGACGGAACAACGGCATCGTTTGCTCTGACCGGAATCATTGAGGTCAAGGTGCGAAAAGGTCGACAATCGTGGTGGATGATCTGGTAGCCCCAATGCAGTCGATTCCCGACGCCGTGGTGACTCTACCGGAGCAGGATTGTAGTTTGGAGTCGTCACTTCGATATACGTACTCATCACGTCGACGTAGCAGGATACCGGCTGCAGACAGGGTGCAAATGCTCGAATGACACCATCAAGCGTACGTCTCGCAGAACGAGGAGGGCGATAATACATCCATCTATATATATAGGGGACTGGTTTTTCCACACCCAGTTTTTAGTCCTTTCACACCCCACGTGACCACTGATCACGAATTAAGGTTTAGGGCTTAGGGTTTAGTCCCACGTGACCATTGATCGGCATTTCATTACCATAGGTCATCTGATGTCCCGAGGACGAGCCCAAAATTCACTGATAAAACCCAAAATCCACTGATCACGTGATCACGATCACGTGATCATCCTTGACCGAGCGACATTACATTTCTTCGCCTGGGGACAACTTTTACGATAGCTCTAATTTACTACTATGCAAGCATCGGCGCCAGACAAAACAGAGAACATGACCAATTTGGCTAGTGCCACCTACGGGGCCCGTGTGCTGTTCGCCCCGTACGAGTGGTTCGCGTCTGCGAGTCGGCTGCTGCTTCCTGAATCTCCGGTCTTTATCGCTGATAGATTCACCAATTTTGGCAAGTGGATGGACGGATGGGAGTCTCGGCGTAAATGAACACCTGGTCATGACTGGTGCATACTGGCGTTAGAAATGCGTGGTGCCGTGGATGTCATTGACGTGGACACTGCTTTCTTTATGACCAATTACCCGCACGTGTCTCTAATCAAGCTGCAGAGTTTGCACAGGAATATGACGCCGACGCAGAAATTGCGTTTCAAGGTCTAACGGCTGCAGCCACAAGAGATCGTAAAATGGGGACGAACACCACGTCCAAAGAAATCAAGTTGGTGGAGCGGCTAAGTCACACGAATGGACGGAGACCGTTTCGGTCACAAAGCTAGGAGCTGGCCGGATACCCTAAAACCCGTCACAATTTGCTAAGGTTGCGCGATGTAAGAGAGGGCCTTGGACGAATATTCGACTGAATATGCTCCCGGATGGGGGAATCGCACGTTTGCGTGTGTTTGGAGAAGTGGTGATTGATTGGATGCATATTAAGAGCTCAGAAATGATTGTCTAGTGAGTATTGCGCACGGAGGACAAGTGATTGGCTACAGTGATGCGCACTATGGCCATCCCCGCAATTTATTAGCACCAAGACGAAGCGAAACGATGGTGGAAGATGGGAAACTGCTCGCAAGGTGACTCGTCCTGCGATTTTGACTTCAAATCCCAGCACGGGTCTACTGGAGGTACCTGATAAAGATTGGGTTGTGCTCAAGTTGGGACATTTAGGCGTCATCCACCAGGTCGAAGTGGACACTAACCATTTCAAAAGGCAACCTTCCTGAAAGCTGTATGATTTATGGCACGCGATACTTTGGCGACCTCTATCATGATGATAAGTCATCGAAAGAAACTGGAATTAAATGGGAAGTGGTGCTGCCTCGTGTGAAACTAATCGCACACAAACAAAACTACTTTTCCTTCGTAGATGGCAATGTAAATTTGATACCAAATGGGGTCAATTTTGTAAAGTTTGAGATATTTCCCGATGTGGCGATTAGTCGTCTTCGTTTGATGGGTAACAAGAATGATCACGTAATCATGATCACGTCATCAGTGGATTTTGGATTCTATCAGTGAATTTTGGGTTTTATCAGTGGATTTTGGTTTTTATCAGTGGATTTTGGTTTTTATCAGTGAATTTTGGGCTCGTCGTCCCGAGCCCCTCCTTAAAAAATTAACACAAAAGAAAACACTATAGTATTCAAGCAGATTCTACCACGAGGTGTACATTATTAACGTGCGTTAAAGGATTAAAAACTGGGTGTGGAAAACCAATATCCTTATGATTATATACATTACAAGTGTAGGTACCCGTCGAAGCGACTGGGAAGGGCATAAAAACCGTCTTTCCGTCTACAAAACTTGCCCCCCCCATGTATTTCCAGGGTTAGGGTAGCGAAAACATGAACTGTACATTAGGGGCTTTCAAAGTTAGATTCAGAAGATTTCGCAGACGATTTTGCAGAAAATCCAATTGTCCAACTGGAAGCGTTCTGCAAGTGGCTAACTTTGAAGCCCCAGTCCCCACTCCTGCCGATCGGAAGTAAACAACCAATCAGATAGCACGTTCGCGTCACTCACCATTGACACAATCACACTCCACCCAGACTCACTTTTCGGTGGAGTCGACGAAGGAGGAGCTATTGAGTACAAGGGCGGCGGACGCGTTTGGTTCTGCAAGTGAAGATAGTGAATGGAGACTGTTAACAGACATCAGAGTGCTTTTGTAGTGCAAGTTGAGATTTGTCTGCAAGGCTAACCTGCGTTGACGACGCAGCAGCCGCGGTCGGCGTTGGTGGTACGTTGTTGGGTTTGACAGCCATGGGGACGCGTTGTTGCGTTTTGCTTTCCGCAAATTCTTATGCAAGCCCGAGACATTCAGGAAATTCTACTTTCTGCAAATTTTGCAGATCACTCTGATTGGCCGGATTTTTCTGCAAAATATTCTGAATCTAACTTTGAAACCCCCATATACTAATGTGGTCACAATACTGATTCCTTCAGCTTTTAAGCTGCTAACGCGGAAACTACCGGTAGAAAGTGCGGGATCTGCAGAAATGTCGGGCACAACATGAGGAACTGTCCAGAGAGCACACTAGCAGAAAGGTCGAATTCGGGCTGAATGTTTTCTACGTTTATGGAACGCACATTAATAATGTATACCTCGTAGTATAATCTGCTTGAATACTATAGTGTTTTCTTTTGTGTTCATTTTTTAAGGAGGTGCTCGGGACATCAGATGACATATGGTAATGTAACGCCGATCAATGGTCATGTCGTGAAGCGGACCCAAGAATTTTGGTCGGTTCCGGTCAACAATGGACCGATCGGCCTGTCGGCGATCGGATTGGTGGAAAGTCAAGAGGTTTTTGGGTCAGTCATGTGCAAGGGGTGTCCAGGACACAAATTCGGGTAGGTCACATGAGATTGCGTGTACTACATATTTTCATGTTTGGTACATATTGGAGACTAAAGGGGGTAGGTAGTTAGTTGGGGATTTGCCAAGTTGGGGAATTGCCAAGTTGGGGATTAGCGAAGTTGGGGACTTGCCAAGTCGGGGATTTGCCAAGTTTGGGTTTTGCTTTCTTTTGGGTTTTGCTTCGTAAAGGTTTTTGGCTTTTAGCTTCGCTTAAGTGACCATTGGACCCCAGCTCAACCGGGGTCGTTTTTACCTTACGCGTTAGTCGCCTCTGCACGCCGCAGAGTGTTTTGGGAGAGGAGGGTCGAGTAATCCCCTCCAGATCATTATACCCGGCCGGGACGCGTTATAGACGCATTTGGCCCGCCGGAAGACCCTCGACGGGAGCGTACTTTGGTCGACCCCCAGCGTTAAGTTGCACACGTTTGGAACGTGTTATTTTACCTATTGGATTATTTCGTGGAGATATCGTTCGTGGATTACGTCACGTTCTTATTGGATCTCCCTATTGGATTGGATTATTGGACCTCATTGGATTACCGGAGTTTACCTCCCATATTGGCCGGTCTCTACGATCGGGTTAGCGATCTGCCCTTTAGAGTATACCCACTCCAAGTATATCTGGTCTACCCGTACCCAGGGTGAAGAGTTCCGCCCCGGGTACATCACCCAGCACGGTCTACCGCATTTAGACCACAGGTCAGTCCCAAGCACCGATCCACCGAGTGTGTTACCAGCCCAATCCATTGGGTACACAAGGTGAGATGCGAAAAGAATCGGACCAGGCGTCCAGTGCGGACGATCGGTCGTCTGCCATCAGCGGACGATCCGATCAGATCGAAGACGAGGGTTCGCGGGGTACCCCCCCCGTAAGTTGGAAGGCCGGGGACGATGGTGGTCAGGTTCTCTACACTTCGGTGTTCGATTTCGAACTTGACTCCACCACAATGGTGCGCGTGCCCGGATCACTTGGTGATCGTGGATATCACCGCAGCGATATTCAGCAAAGGATTGATTACAAGGAATTGAATGTGGAATCGTTGCGGAGAGAACACAAGGAACGGCTATCGCCTTATGTTTTCGTTGTTAATAAGGATGGCGATGTCCAATCTGGCCGGGTGGAGGACCGGATCGGGACTAATAAGTTTTTTCCTCCCCATAAAGCTCCCACCGGAGCCGATCGGGACTATAGCAGGTCTTGCTATAGTTCCGGAAAGGATCAGGACATTTGTCCTGATCCTATGTATTTGAATGAATGTTTGGATGAGAAGAAAATAAAAAGCAAAAACCACATGGAGCCTGATCGGAACGATCCAGGCCAACCCCCCAAGGTTCCCAAGAAGAGGATCAGAATGCCGTCCGAAGAAGACGACCTGGAAGAGAAGTCGAAGGTCGGGGATGGGGTCATCGAAGAAGAAGACATGACCATGATGTACTACATTCATGAGTTGAAGCGATTTATTCGCGAAGAACAGGTCATGCAAATAGTAGACCCCCAGATCCCCGATCGTCTTCTCGGACCCACCACCGAGCCGATCCGAAGCGACCGACCGTTGCCATTGTTGAGGAACCTGCTGGCGATGTTGGCCGAGGTTGGTATGAAGATGCGGAAGCCCTCTAACGTGCAGAAGCTTTTCTATCTGGACACTTGGAGGTTGGACTTGTCGTTGTCGACCTTCCACGACCATTTGGTGCCGTTGGTGGGGGCGGTCCGCCGCCCAACTCCCACCGCGGCATTGAAGGTCGCTGAGATTATTGAAATGGATGATGATGCATGCTCCGACGATAAGTCGTTATATCAGTCTCCACTTGCCTCGGATAACTCATCGGAGTTGGAGGTCGGTGTCGAGCGGATGACCATGGGGTCGGACCAGACCCCATGGGAGCATAAAAAGGACGTGCGGCAACAAGGGGCTGCATGCCAGTCGGGGCCCCGGGTTCCCCCACAAGCTTCAGTACCTCCAAAGGAGGATACCAACACGTTGCCCATGACCCAAGCCAACGTCCAAGCCATGTTCGAAGCGATGATGGAACGTTTCTTGGGAGATCGATGCCGTTCACCTCCGTGCCCACATGTCCAGGACCGGTCTGCCCGGCAAAATGTCAATATTTGCCGGGATGTGGATATGGAGTCAGTGGCATCAGCGGATAAGCCTATCCGAGGTGTTAAGCCATTTGGAAAAGCAAAACGCAAGTCGCAACCAACACGACCGCGCCGACCGAGCAAGAGCAGCGATTACGACATGGAGTCGGTCGGCGACATGGGTGACCACGATGGGTCAGACGGTACAGGGGCGGGCAAAGCACGTAAGGCTAACCTAGCTCCTACGACCGCATATGATCTTGGATCTGCCGCGATCCCACGTATTCGTATGGCTGCGACTACGGACCTTAAAGACTTTACCGGCAAGGACGCCGACGAAGAGAAAGCCAGGTCGTGGTTTGGTCGGGTCAAGTCTGCTTTCCTACGGTATCAGACACCAAAAAAACGAACGGTGTCTGATCTTCAGGGATCTGCTGAAAGGACCGGCTACGAACTGGATCCAAAAGTTGGGTCGGGATGTCCGGTCTAGCTGGGATCTGCTATGTGCAGAATTTGAAGGGCAGTACTGCAACTCCGGATTTTCTACCGCCCGAAAGTATCACCATATGCAGAAGCGGGGCTACAAGACGCCGATCGAGTATTTGCACCGCCTGAACGTGGCTGTACTCCGCGCCGGAATAGTAATCAAGGAAGGCAACCCGCCGACCGGTGCCGCTATGGAGCATGTGGGTCACTACATTAGTACCCTGGATGACCAAGAGCTGGCAGATCAGCTCACTCTGCTGCGCCTCAAAAATGTGGGGGAAGTGGATCAGACGTTGCGAACGTTGCAACACTCGCGCAGTATTAGGGCGAAGGTCCCCGTTGGATCGGGTCGATATAGATCCAATACCCAGGCCGACCCCGTGACGAGGCACTTTACTAGATCGTCCCGTGCTGTCAAAGCGATTGTGACGGAAGACAGCACTGGGTCGGAAGAGGAAAGCAGCGGCCTGTCCAGCGAGGAGTCGGATGAAGACCAGTGCCGCCACGTTTGCATTACGGAATCCGCCCCAAGAGCCCGATCGACGCCTAACCAGGCAGATCGGAAGGGAAGGAGCGGGAACAAGTCTGACCCGGACCGACCTCGCAAGAAGTGTGTTCACTGCGGGTCGAGTAAGCATGACGGTGGGGATTGCTGGAAGAAGTTGACCTGCAAGAAGTGTGAAAGACGCGGCCACCCCACCGATCACGGCCTCTTCGTGTGCAAGGCATGTGGAGAGATCCACGAGGCCGGCCAGTGCAAATGGTATGTGCCGAACAAGCACGCGGGGATGCTTCCACCGGACGTGGAAAAGATGTTAAACTAGAACGCTCGCCAGGTTGGAATCTGGATCGAGCCGAGCGGTCTACGTTTGGCATCTATGCATATGTCGGCAAGGAGAATAAAACCGACAATACATGTTCTATTCGCAATCGCGTCGGTCGGGATCATCCGGTATACAGTCTTAAGACCGATGAGTTTTCCCGATCGAAGGTGGTCATGCAGTTGGATTTGCTGCCGGGGGAGTCTCGCGGATACTGGAAGTATCACGCGCCCGATAAATGGTTTAAGCAGGCGAAAGCCTGTGGCAAGATTAATCACCAGAAGGCGACGATGTTGTTCGACTCTGGGGTCGAAGTCTCGATTATCGACTCCGCCTTTGCTCGTAAGGTCGGATGTCGTATAGACGACACCCAGATACAAGAATGCGCCGGAATTGGGGAAAACTCTTACATGACCGAAGGAAGGACGCGCGTGAAGATCACCCTCTCAGGTTCGTTGGTCTACTTTTTCAGCGCTTGGTTCGGCAAGCTGGCCGTTCAGGATGCCCTGTTAGGCATGGATTTTATGGTGCCGGCGGGTATTCGACTGGATTTGTCTCATGGGGTTCTTACACTCCCGGATGAGGTCCAGATCCAGCTAGCTGGTTGGCGGCCCCTATACGGATCGCAAACCGATCTGGTCAGGTGGTACCAAGATGTCACCATTCCAGTCGTCCAATCCGCTGATGCCCCGGTCGATAAAGGTTTCAGATCAAGGAATTTATGGGTGACCAGGGGCGACCGGTGGGTGCCGACCTTTGTGAAGAGCGCCGGACGGATTGATTACGTTCGACTCACCAATATCGGCGACAAGCCGCTTACGCCCTACAACAATGCTATTGTTGGCATGTGACTAGCGGAAGGGATGGTGCCAAGAAAGGCGGGGTTCGTCTCGATCGGATCGAGACGGTATGTCGAGTGGCAGAACTTGGCATACCAAGCGACCACCAATCTGGTCAGCAATGATGGACCTGTGAAATAAGATACCTGACCTATGGTGGAACGACCCAGTTATGCAACTCCGAAGAAGATGCTGGTCCGAAGAAAGGCGCCGCAGTCGCCGGACACGGTGGACCATCAAGCAGATGATCCAAGGCTCGTCAACATGGTGGTTTCACAGGAACAGGCTACAGAGGAGCCGGAACCAGAAGCAGAGAAAGGAGAACACAGGATTGCTGGGGCGGACCACGATGGCGCGCCTAAACAGGTCGATGTTGTTGAGGAGAAGCCCGCCGACCGGGAACAGCAGTGTGCAGCCGATCGGGACGGGTCGGGTGATGTCACCCCAGAAGACGAACAAGTTTGCATACATGAGGTCGGGGATCAGTACATTCAGGAGCTGGAGAGCCAGGTGTTGGTCCTTCCTGAAGTGTATGCAGATCCGCCCGAAGTCACCTGGGACGATCTACAAAAAGATCTGGAATCACTGAGCAACATCCCGTTTCCCAGATCTCTGAAGGCAATGCAGACCTTTCTAAGGAGCCTGAATTACTACAGCCTCTTCATTGAAGACTTCGCGGTTTACGCGGCCGTGCTGTACAAGCTCCGGGAAGTCGACTATCATATGTTGCGCGAAGCAGATAGGGCAACTTTACGAGAGGGCTACGACTCCGATCGGGCTGCAGAATTGCCGCCGATGGAGGCAGATGACTATATGAAGCGTGCACAGGTTGATTTTGGTATGTTGAAGGCTAAGATGGAGACGGCACCGATTCTCAGGCACTTCGATCCGGAAAAAATGCCGACCGTCATTGTGTATGCTAGTAAGTGGGCCATTTCTGCCACTCTAGCGCAAGAACATGATGGAGTGTATCACCCGGTCACTTTTACGAGCCGGACATTGAAGCCGAACGAAGTCAACTATGGGATCGTCGAAAAAGAAGTTCTGGCATTACTACGGATTTTGGATGTGTGCTATAACCTGATGGTCGGCCGACCCATAAAGGTCCTATCAAGGAAGTCAACATTGGCCTGGTTACTATCAGCCAATGGGATGGACGGTCGGCTCGGCAGATGGTCAGCGATCCTGTCACAGTGGTCTCTCGAGGTCGTCAAGTGCGTCAAAGGGGAGGAAGAGATATTGGGCACATTGGCTGCCAGCATCACCCCTGGGTCTGAAGTGGATGAAGCTCTGACGGCGATTGCCCCAAGGAAACAACCTCGACAGTCTATCTCACGGCCGCCACCGACCGTCGATCGGGATGAGGAACTCCTGGTCTTGAGTTTCGACGGGTCGGCTAGCGTGAAGAAGAAGGTCGGCTCCTATAGCGCCATACTGTGGAAGTTACCACAATGGTCTGTAGTTGCAGCCGCCGCCGATTTCACGCCGTACATAACGGTCAACGAGTCGGAATATCGGGGGCTCCTTCTATGTCTCGACCTGCTGTCATCACAAAAGAAAGGGCGGATCATCATATGTGGTGATTCCAACCTAGTGATAAGGCAGATCACGGGGGAGATCGACTTCATGGCACCACGGCTGAAGTTGTTAAACGACCGGGTGATGAAGGCGTTAAAAGACTACCCCAACCACGAGCTATTGCACGTGAAATGGGATTGGAATAGAAGCGCCGACCATCTCGCGACCCAGGCCATGCGGGACCAGATCGGGGTGACGATCACCGAGGAGGCCGTTATACTCGAGCTAATGGATATAAACAGGCCCCCGGAGGTGATCAAGCCCGAGGATAGACCCGAACAGGTGCATGTGATGGCTGCGACTAGATCGCGGACTAAAAAGTCTCGCCGATTTTTCCCGAAGGAAAGGCTGAGTGAGCGTGTAGTGCAACATCTAAGGGCGGAACGGATCCTCAAGGCGCAGGACGAAGAAGAGTGGATCGTCAACCTGAAAGCATACCTGCGCGGTGAATTGGCCAAGTTGACGAATGATCAAGCGAAAGAGTGTGCCAAGATCGCGGACAGCTACGAGGTGGATGACAATGGACTGCTATATTACTGTCGCGATGTTGACCAAGACAGTGCCGATCGAGACCGACTGGCGAAATTGGTGATCCCTGAGTTGCTGCAGCCGGATGTCCTTCATCACTATCATGTGAGTCTAGAAGGGGGGCATCAGGGCGTAGTCAGGACATATCACAAGATCAGGGCCCACTTTCACTGGAGAGGACTTTTTCGGAGCGTGCAGAAATATGTGGGCTGTTGCAGTTATTGCGAGACCGGAAAGGGCATGCCGGTAATCAAGAGGCGATCTCCCGGGAATATCGAGGCCACTTACCCTTTCCAGGTGATATCAATGGACCACATACCGTCGCTGCCCAGATCGACGAGCGGAAACACTGATCTACTGATCTGGGTCGACCTGTTCACTGGTCTGGTGATTGCGAAGGCTAGTGCATCCCGATCTGCGGAGCAGATCGCCCAGAGCTACTAGAAATGCGTGTTCAGAAGGTTCGGCGTCAGCGAAGTTATTAGACACGATCGGGAACCCGGTTTTATGGCTGAGGTGTTCCGATCGCTCAATAACATGCTATTCCAGAAGCAGAGCGCGACGATGGCATATCGTCCGCAAGCGAACGGATCGGATGAACGCATGATGCAGACAATAACAAGGTCTATTAAGATGTATGTGGCCGATCCAGACCAAATTGACTGGGATGAGTATGCAGAGATACTGGTATTCGCACTCAACTCTTCAACCGATCGGGTCCGAGGAGAAACGCCTTTCTATCTGGCGTATGGATGGGACCCTCGATAGAAACTTGAAGCGGCGATACCGATCGGCTGCACTCATACCCGCGATCGCGATTCCCGTCGTTGGCGCATGCAGGTCCAGAAGCATTATCAGCATGAGAAAGAAGTCGTCAATGAAAAGTTGCGTCAGGCCGCACAAGATCGAGCAGATCGGAACAACGACCAAGTCCGACCTCATGGTATTGAACCAGGGACGAGGGTATGGCTATACCTCGATCGGGTCAAGGAGGGCTATGCGAAGAAGTTGGATCATATGTGGCACGGTCCTTTCCGTGTAGCAGAGCTGATCGGTGAGCATGCGGCCCGTCTGATCACGATCGGCACGGATTACAAAGTTTTTCCGATCGTGCACGTGTCCAAGTTGAAGTTGGTTAAAGAATTCCCCGATCGGCCTAAAATGCCCTGTCTGGTGGACGAAGCGGAGAGATTCGATTTCAATGAAGCTCTGCTGCCGGAGGACAGTTGGGAACGGCCGTTGGAAGAGGACGAGTTCGAAGTGGAGAAGGTGCTGGATGTCCGATCGGTCAAGAAGACCCGTTTCGGAAGCACCCACCGATAATATCTGGTCCGATGGAAGGATCATGAAGAAACTTGGATCGACGAGCTCGACCTAAACTGTGGAGCACTGCTACGAGAGTTCGAGCGAGAACGAGTCAGTCGTAATCGCTCCGCAGTGATGCAGACCCACGAAGACCAAGACCCACAGTAGCGCCGATCAGTATATCGATCGGTGTGAATATGTATGAGGTCGGAACTTTGTAAATTTAAGATGAACTGTGATGAACCGTGACGAACTGGAGTAATTGAATGACGAACGTAGTGATGATTCTCGCGATGTAGATGGAAACTGTATATGATAACGTGTTGGTGCAATCTTGGAGGAAATGGTGAAACTTGGTCAAGGATTAGATGATCAGCAATGTGAAAGGAATGATGACATATATTACGAATTATCTGGTCAGCTAACTGCTGCATCAAGGATCACAATTGCCCCACAGACGGCCGATAGTCAACGCCGAATGGCCTTCGATCTGGTTCTGGTATTGATTGCGCCAGAGCTCCCTCCGATCGATCTGGGCCAAAGCGTCCTTGAGGTTGGTGACCGGCTCGTCACAATGAAGACCGGGATACCAGGCGCCGTCGTCAGCTAGCACCCCAGCTTTCTCGACCCGACGCTTGGCCATATGGAGAACCATAGGATACAGGAAGATGTCGAGGTCGCATTTGCGGGCCTGCATCCCTCCCAGAACAAACTGGCATAGGGTCTGCCAGGCCTCGCCTGCCCGACTCCGGCGTTTTTTGCGGTTCCTCTGGAACAATATCAGACCTTGGCCATGCTGCGCTCGACCGGGAAGCACTAGGACTCCCAGATCGCTTGGCTGTAAGTCTCGTTGAAAGCCTTCACTCGACCTAGGAACGAGTCGATCCACGGAGTTGGCGCAAACATGGGCCCCAGCTTAGGGCGGACGAACACCTTCCACGGCTCATCTGCGTACAGAAGGGCGATCTGTGGCGCTGTAACCAAGTCCGCCCGCCACACAGAAGTGTCAGGGGTCTTGGGAGCCGGAGGAAAGAGCCAGGAGTCCGGGCGCGACAGAGACCGTGCTAATATTTGCTTGGTCAGGGCAGACTGGTATAGGCTGCCAATCTGCCACGAGGGCCACGGCGAAGTATCATCCGAAGTCCGAGATGGGATAGGCAGACCTCCAGCCAACAATCCTTTCAGTCGGGCATGCTTATGCAATCCAGAGGTGCCGGGCTGGAACGAAGGAACCGATCCGGTCGACCCGCACGTCGGCACAGCATCATCACTCTGGGAGCTGGTCGGCTTTTTATCCCCCGATGAGGGCTTCGCTGGTACGGAACCTCAACGCCGATCCTACCGAGACTTGGATAAAGCGGTCATCAGATATTCGGAGTCACTGGATCCGCCCTCCGAGCCTTCTCCAGGCGAGACCTCTATGCGCTTGTTGTGCGCGAGGGCGCACGAGATTTGGCGGGGACAGACTTGTCATCCGCGACCGATTCGGGACTTGAGAGAGGCTCCGGCGTCTTGGCCTTCTTCTGGGGCACCGCGCGCTTCTCCTCCAGCTCGGAGTCGCGCGCTATGCCCCGCGCCCTCGAGCTCTTCGGCGCGTCCTTGCGCTTTTTAGACTGGGAAGTTTGTGAAATTTTCGGTGGGCCACTTTTGGCCAATGAATGGCGCCGGGTTTGGTCTTTATGTAGACCGACCGGAACGGCCGATGCAGACCGGTCAGCATTGGAACGAACATCCGGACGCTGATGCAACAAGTCACTTAACTGTTGATAACATCGATTTACGGCCGCCCAGCGACGATTTGATTCCTGGGTCCAGGCGTCTGATCGGGCCTGGAAGGACTCGACCTTCCCGATCTGCTCCCGGACCATGGCCTGCAATTCGCTGTTCTGCCTTTCCAGGTCACCACGTTGGGTGCGGAGCAGGAACCGGTCGGACTGGTCTTCTAGCATCTGTCGGCCGACTACCGCGAGCTGTTCTAGGAGATGTGAACGATAAGTTTCCATACGGGACAAGTCATGGCGTGCACCGATCAGTCCGTCCAAGATCGGTCGGAGCTGATCGCGGTGATCACGAGACTGCCGATCCGCCGCGAATAAGGCGTCGAACGCCTTGGTGATATCAGCAAACAGTTTGTCTATATGCAAAAGGAAGTCAGACCAGACCCAGGATGGAAGCAGACCGGTCGACCTACCTCGCGTTGCTTTTTGGACGACCTGGGCCCGGAGACGTGCCTTTTCGGTGGTTACCTCTTGCAACTTCGCGGTCAGAGAGACAAAACCATATACTTCATCCCGCAGTTGCAAGAGCGCAGACTCCTTAATGGCCAACTGGGACCGGAGATCTTCGACTGTTTTTCAAAGTTGATCGGCCTCGATCTGATGCCGATCCGGTGTATCGGACCACGGAGTGTTGGGTGGAGAGCTAAAAAGATTGTCAGATCGGGCCGATCTGGTCGGCGAGTCAACATGAGGCGATGAAGGACGCAGGACGCCTGCAGCAAGAAGGTCAAGAGAGGTCACAAGGCGATCGAGTACGCAGAACAAGTACTTGTCGGAGGTGAAGTTGGAGATCCGTCCATTGGTCAATTCCGCTTCGACGGAAATCGGGATTTGATGAGATCGGGCCGCTACCGTTGCGCGGCTGCGACACGACTCAGGGGAGGCTGTCGTGAAGCGGACCCAAGAATTTTGGTCGGTTCCGGTCAACAATGGACCGATCGGCCTGTCGGCGATCGGATTGGTGGAAAGTCAAGAGGTTTTTGGGTCAGTCATGTGCAAGGGGTGTCCAGGACACAAATTCGGGTAGGTCACATGAGATTGCGTGTACTACATATTTTCATGTTTGGTACATATTGGAGACTAAAGGGGGTAGGTAGTTAGTTGGGGATTTGCCAAGTTGGGGAATTGCCAAGTTGGGGATTAGCGAAGTTGGGGACTTGCCAAGTCGGGGATTTGCCAAGTTTGGGTTTTGCTTTCTTTTGGGTTTTGCTTCGTAAAGGTTTTTGGCTTTTAGCTTCGCTTAAGTGACCATTGGACCCCAGCTCAACTGGGGTCGTTTTCACCTTACGCGTTAGTCGCCTCTGCACGCCGCAGAGTGTTTTGGGAGCGGAGGGTCGAGTAATCCCCTCCAGCTCATTATACCCGGCCGGGACGCGTTATAGACGCATTTGGCCCGCCGGAAGTCCCTCGACGGGAGCGTACTTTGGTCGACCCCCAACGTTAAGTTGCACACGTTTGGAACGTGTTATTTTACCTATTGGATTATTTCGTGGAGATATCGTTCGTGGATTACGTCACGTTCTTATTTGGATCTCCCTATTGGATTGGATTATTGGACCTCATTGGATTACCGGAGTTTACCTCCCATATTGGCCGGGCTTTACGATCGGGTTAGCGATCTGCCCTCGGGAGTATACAAATTTCGAGTATACCCGGTATACCCGTACCCAGGGTGAAGAGTTCCGCCCCGGGTACATCACCCAGCACGGTCTACCGCATTTAGACCACAAGTCAGTCCCAAGCACCGATCCACCGAGTGTGTTACCAGCCCAATCCATCGGGTACACAAGGTGAGATGCGAAAAGAATCGGACCAGGCGTCCAGTGCTGACGATCGGTCTTCTGCCATCAGCGGACGATCCGATCGGATCGAAGACGAGGGTTCGCGGGGTACCCCCCCCCCAGTAAGTTGGAAGGCCGGGTACGATGGTGGTCAGGTTCTCGACACTTCGGTGTTAGATTTCGAACTTGACTCCACCACAGTCACGTGGGGTGTGGAAGGACTAAAAACTGGGTGTGGAAAAACCAATACCCTATCTACTTATATAATAGAATTCGATTCGAAGTGTGTATGTGAGGCAAAAATATTTACAAATATGCTCTACTTCTATAATATAAAACCGTCTGTCTGTCCGTCGGCTGAGGCCGTACCTAATCGAATTCCAAATCGGACCTAATTAATTCGACTATATAAATAGCGCTTTTACAGAAGGAAAAACTATCTGACAAAGAACATAAAATACAATTTTGGCTTCAAGAATCATCGCTCTGTTGAAGACTAATCCGTTGTAGTACTATTGTTGAATGTTTTCGTCGTCCATCCGGTTGCACGTACTACGTCACACGGGTTCAGATACCACGTACTAACGTGCGATATTCCAATATAATCAGATAGAGCTAGTAATTAGCGTAACAGCGAACAATCAAATACCAAACTTAATTTAATTCTCCACTGTCCTTATGCGACTTAACGTAAGGTCAGCAACTTAATCCACTATCCACGAGAACGAGAACGAGAGAACAATTCCATCTGCCCTTGCAGCGTACTAAAATCTCCACTTGTTTACGATACAATTCCGTCTGCAGTCAGCAGAGTACTTGTGCTCCACTAGTCCACGTAATAGCGAAAAGAAATCAAATTCAAAAGTGATTTATTAGAATTAAGTTTGCACCTAAAACTAATAATATGCAAATACACAATGTTTTGTACCTAACCTAAAGTTATGTACAATACATCACCTTTTCACTGAAAAGTCGCTGAAAAGCCAAAATGGCGACACGAGCTGCAGCGCAAAAAGCGCGCACTTCCAACACTATTTACATGCAGATCAGTGTTAACGAGTATATAAGTGGTTAGGAATAGCGCTTTTACATCTACCTATTTAAAAGTTTCCATCCCTGTGACGTTCCCGGTCACGTAGTTGCTTCTACAGGTTAACCTTATATGTATACCCTCCGCCCCGTCGGTACGACGGGGTACTACACTAGTATAATAGAATTTGAAGTGTGTAAGTTTGGTGAGGCAAAATATTTACAAATATGCTCTACTTCTATAATATAAAACCATTTGTTTCTGTCCGTCTGAGGCCGTACCTAATCGAATTCCAACTGTACTATAAATCGGACCTAATTTAATTCGACTTTATAAATAGCGCTATTACAGAAGGAAAAACTATCTGACAAAAAACATGACATACAATTTTGGCTTCAAAAACCATCGCTCTGTTGAAGTCTAATCCGTGGTATTACTATTGACAGTGTTAACGAGTACTGATTAGAAGTAGCGCTTTTACACTTACCTATTTAAACGTTTTTCATATTCGCTTCTATGATTTAACATTACATTCCCTCTGCCCCATCGGTACGACCGGGTACTACACTAGTTATTACAAAACACATAAGTGGTCGAACGTCCTAGTCACGCGCGAATCAGATTCGCGTTCAAGGTTTCTGTCTACAGCCCAATAGATGTAAACTTCAACAAACAACGCTCTGTATCGATTACCATGCATGCTAGCGTTTCTCTGGTGACACCATTGCCACTCGCGCCAGGTTCTGACCAATCACGCCGAGGGATTGGACTTGGGGGTTGACCGTTTCCGGGATTCTCGCATTGCGTGGTACATTCTCTCTTTGGTCTGTTCTTTTAAATTTTGAAAAAAGGCCATATCACTCTGGAGCTCGATCAGCGCCTCGTGATTCATTCCATGCACTTGGGCTTCTCGATAGGCTTTTCGTAAATCTTGGAGAATCTCGAGCACTTGTTTTAGATGCAGCGTATCTCGATCCCGTTGTTCCGTCATTCGGTGCCACTCTTGCAGCTGCATCTTGGTCCTCCCCAATCAAATGGACTCCATAAAATGATCCGTGACGACCGTTCTACAATTGCTACAAAATTGTCCACCGGCCACTAGATTCTGGGTATAGGAATTGGCAATTCCACTCAGAATTTCCAAGTCTGTGGTGGGGTTGGCCACAGGTTTGGGTACATTTTGTGCGTACAGCATCAGATTGGTCTGCCCTCCTTCATATAAACCCTTCAAATCTGCCACCGCTGCCGACGTTGCGACCAAGTTGTTTGGTCTTGGTTTGCGTCTGCATGGTCATCGTCGGTAGTGGATTTCTCTTGGTAGTTAGATTCGTAATGATCTGGATTTCATTCACAATATTGTCGCCCGTACTCGTGTCGTTCCCGTCTCGTCTCGGTCCTGGAGGTTTAGAAATGGACCCATCGTTTTGGCGCAAGAGTTGAATGTACCCATTTTTGTTATCATTTGGGTTGGGCCCCTTTTTGAAGGGTCTATTGCCACGACGATAGCACTCGGCACGGAGATCGTGCGCGCGATGACGATCGTAAGGATCGTGCAGACAACGCACGGGATCCTTTCGTGCACTCGGCTCAATCGACAGAAGGGAGTCAATATCTCCTCCATTACTATGTGCGTCGCCGTTAGTGGACTCCGTGTTCGCTTCCATTTTCTTAAAGGGTCGCCCTACCCGCACCCCCTCCACCCTACCGGCACCCCCACGTGCCTTTCGACCAATAGAGATGAATATTGCTACTACTAATAAAATTATCAATCATACCCGGCCTTAATAAGAATATATTCGGTTCGACCCAAACGTTACAAATGCAGCAGTGAACTGCTTAACGAAACGGGCTTAAGTGCTTATTACGTATAATCTTAAGGTAGTCAAAAATGGCACTGAATTGTTCGATGTAAAAGCTCGGCCAGAGATTTTTGATAATAACACCTAAATGAGATGGATACTTAACGTGCCCCCATCGAATTTTGGTGCACGCTTTGCCTTAGCGTCTGGTTTTCGAGTTTTAAGCACTTTGTGGTTATCTAAGTGGCATTTATCAATACGGAGACAACATGTCGCTGACTATGCCGATTATCCACCTTCGCCTCAAAAAGAGCTCGTACGAGGTAAAAACCGCATGTACCGAGCTTCAATGTATGACATTGTTATCTTGTAGGTGATGTCGCCCTATCTACTCCGTAGTGATAATGGCACCAATTTATCGGCAGAAATAAACGGGGAGATCGCAATTGTTTATTATTACGTTCCAAAGCGGCTAAAGCCCCACCCAAAACAAGGAAAATAAAGTTGGCTGGATGTGACGACGTGATTTCACCGATAAAGAATCGAGAGCACAGCGAGAGCCATAGTGGAGGATCCACGAAATGCAAGCAAGAGACGAAATCTGGCGACCTGTACGTAAAAAGCGAGGATCATCCGATTCAAGCACCTTTCGTCGACAAAAGGACTGCTACTTATAGACTCCAATGCGCGGAAGACGGAAAGGCTGTCGTCGTCCAGCAAGAGGAACGTGTGACAGGAACCTCATCGACTGTAGGACCCATCTCGTCCATAATCAGATCTCATACTTCGCTTGTGCAAGGTTAGTTTGGTTGATAACAATGCTGCATTGTTGTTAGCAAAAACTAACCCTTTTCGTGTTTGCTATATATTCTACAGGCTCAAACCTCGGCTGTATCACGCAGCGTATTCACTTTAATGACGGTGATGTAAGTGAGATCGACTTCTCGACTCTGGATCAGTACAATAAACGACTTGGGCCGGAAGGATGTGCGCTGGTTGCACGTTCTATGGCGACTAATAATACTGTTCTAAAGCTGATAATTAGAGACCACGCGATTTGAGATGACGGGGCGATCGCGATCTCGAGATGTTGTGCAATAGCACAACTCTAAGTCATTAGAACTATATCGGAACAGCATCAGCGATCGAGGAGGTGAAGCACTAGCACAGGCATTATATGGACACGATTTCTTGTCACAGTTGTGTCTAAAGTCTCTAGATCTCGTGCAGAACCGAATCACGTGGAAGAGAGCCCAAATACTACTTGATGCATTGGACGTAAACTTGCGCTTAGAGACTATTACTATGGATGCAAACGATATGCCAACATTTATTGAGAGCGAATTTGCTGCGACGTTGGCACGGAATCAGGCTGAATCCTTAATGCATGAGTCGTATGTTTCAAAGGTGCGGGCGGATAAACTAGCACGTAGAGCCAGTGGCTGCACTACTGAAGACGAAGATGAAGACATGAATGGGAGTGTTATGTAAAACTAGCGCGTCAGGAAGCCTGGTCCGTTTACTTTCGCGGACTCACGCCGACGTTAGTTCGGGCTGTGCCAAATATACAACAGTGTTACATTTTGGTTACATTTAGTTATGTTGTGTACGTAAGTACACTACGGTTGGGGTCAGTATTGACCGGTCCGAAAGGTTTGGACCTATTGGTTATTTTAACCAATCAGGGCAGGAGCCCTTGGTGGAAGCGCGGCAGCTTGCCACGTGTTGGTACACAGGTGTGTACATTACATTTCGGCTAGGTACGAATGGAGTAAGTTCTACTTAGTATTACATATAGTTTACATTAGTTTAATTAATTTAGGCTAATTACATATTAAATGTATATTCAGTTTACAAAATACACTAATCAAGCTAGACGCACGACCTCGACCGGTTGCGCGTGCTGTGAGTGTCTGTAGCCAAAAGGGAATACCTCCCTTAGCTACTCCCTTTCTAAGGGAAGCCTTGTTTCAAGGCGTTAGTTAATTCTAACTGGTAAACCAAGGGAAATCTTGGCCCCGAGTAAGAGAGCAATCTCTTACTAAGCCCTTTTATAAGGGCGTATCGGCTAAGTAGCGGCATATCGCCGCTTTAGGAAAGTCTTCCTCTGTGCGCTAGCCGCACCGTGCGTGTACGCACCGGCTACATCTGGTAGCACTTGTCGTCAATCCAACAACTGCGTTGGTATACAACATTCTATGCAAAGGATGAACCACGACGATTGGGCTGGGTTAACCCCCGTCCAACAGAAAGCCTTTAAGAGGCTAGTACCCATATTGGGTTCGGTTGGCATGCGCCAAGTAGTGGAGCAGGGCTTTGATGCCGTGCGCGAGAGGGTTAACGCCTCTTCTCCCATGACGCGAGTGTGTACGTAAGTCATTCTGCGTCTACGGGGGTGCGCCCTCCGATATCCTTTAAGATAAAGGAATTCACCGGTGAAAAAGGTGATAATCTTTATGTGTGGCTTCGCGAGGTCGAAACGGCCTTTGCCACAGCGAATGTGATCGAGGATCACTTGCAAGTGGGACTTGCACTGACCCATCTTACGGGTAAAGCCCGTGCATGGGCGTTTACGTGTCAGGATTCGGTCACGGATGTGATCCCAACCTGGGAAGTCCTTAAGCAAAAGCTTATGGACATGTATGCAACGCCTGATCTGGTTTTCCAGAATCGGCTGGCGTTTCTGAGGTGCCGCCAGGGCACTAGGGACTTTAGACATACGTCCAAGAACTGAAGACACTGTTGGCAGGGATGTACGTGAAAGCGTATTCGGACGATGTGTCCATCCCCGTCTTCATGGGAGGCCTGACAGAAGGGCCAGCACGGTCGGAACTGTTCCGATGCCGACCCCAATCCCTCGGGAGGCGTTTAAGATGGCGTTTAACGCCGAGAGGAACTTTCGTTCCTCTAAGGTGGGTCCTGAACCCATGGACCTGATTCAGGTCGAAATGGAGGGGAAACCTTCCGCTAAGAGTCACTCTCACTCTTTTTCGCAGAGCTTCGGGGCGGAGCTCTTAGATATGTTGCAGCGGCGTGGGCCGCTAAGGTGCTTCCTATGTGGAAGCGTGGATCATCTGCGGAAGAGATGTCCACAAAACCCCAGCGAGATAGTCGCTGGAAGGGGCCGAGGGCGGCAGAAAGGCCCTCGCCCAAGCCGTCGGGAAACAGCGGCTCCCAGTAGGTGCGGGGCGCCTTACTGGGGGGCCCCTCAGTGCTGTTAATCCCCAGGTTAGAGGACGACAGCACAAAGCCCCGAGGGAAGCGGTGCTTTCTAGAACCGAGTTGGTGTACCAGACAGGGTTGCTGGTGGTCCCTATGGACGTGAAAGGCTTTGATAAGCCTTGGAGAGTCTTGATAGACTCTGGAGCGTCTGACAATTATGTAGGAAGGACTTATGTTGAGAAGAGTCGGCTGTATACCGAGGCCCTAGAGGGACGTTCTCGTGACGTTGTCACTGCCCGTCTAGCGACGGGCGTATAGGTTTCTGTAGCCAAGGTCTCGATTGACCTTAAGCTGAAGTTTGCAGACTTCGATAGCTAAGAATGTTGCCTAGTCCTGGATTTGGGCTCATTCTGGGCATGAAGTGGCTGGAACGCCACGAGCCATGGATAGACTGGAAGTCTAAGTCCATTGGATCAACGCACCCGCGGTCGGGTGGAGCATTGGCGAGTCATGAACCCACCTTTGCTCTATCGCAAAAGCTATTCTGGCATGAGATGACAGAGATTGGGATGTCTGAAATGATCATTCCCAATGGCGTTAAGGAAGCGTTCCTTAAAGAGGGGGATTCGGCGGTTAATCCCACGCCGTTATAGGCGAGACTGGTGAGTCGCCAGTGATAGAGGTGGATTCCTCTGTGGTTAAGCGCGAGGCGCTTCCAAGCGAAGAGACCCGAAGTTCGTCTCTTCTGCAGGTCGGAACTGATTCCGACCACGCCTTGTCCGGCGAACAAGTTTCGACTCCAGTGGTAGGGGTAGAGACCCCTGTGGTTAAGCGAGAGGCTCTTCCAAGCGAAGAGACCCGAAGTTTGTCTCTTTCGCACGTCTGAAATGATTTCGACTACGTCGTCATAGGTGAGACCGGCGAGTCACCGGTGGTAGAGGTAGAGACCTCTGTGGATAGGCGCGTGGAGCTTCCAATAGATGGGGCAATTGAATCCCCCCATCTGGGTCTCGGGATGAGTCCCGAGGCCATTATTCAGCAGTCCTATCGGATGCTGAATAGTGTGACAGGTATTCTCACAGAAGGCGTAATCCTGGAACGGTTGCCTGGGGTAGGCGAACTGTTGTAGTTGGAGGAAATGTCCTTCAACGAGTTTGAGACTGCTTTGAAAGCAGATGACATCGACGAGGTCGTCGTGTTGCGTCCGGAAGAGGAGTTTAACTCCTCATCCACGATGGACGAGTCAGTTTTGGTGCAAACCAAACAGGCATTGAATGCCCGAAGCGGCCTCAAGATCCTCGCGGATCATCAGGACCCTTACCATTCCTTACTAAAGGAATTTGGAGATGTCATTAGTGACAACCCACCGATGGGGTTACCACCGGATTGGGGAGTCCGACATGAAATTGATTGGTTCCTGGAACCAAATACTGCGTCACTAGGCAGTGGCCTCTCCCCAAGGAGCAATGCGACGTCATCGACGCATTCTTCAAGGGGAAAGAAGAGGCAGGGATGGTACGGGAGAGCAAGTCTCCTCACTCATCTCCCACCTTTTGTGTTCGTAAACCGAACGGAAAGTGGCGCATTGTGCATGCGTACAACAAGCTGAATGCAGCTAGTGTGCCCATGCAGACTCCGATTCCTCGGAAGGATGTCCTCCAGAACAATATGGCGGGATGTACTGTGTACAGTGCCTTAGATCGGGTGGACGGGTATTATCAGGTGCTCATGCGAGCGTCCGATATTCCGCTGAAAGCGGTTAGCACGCCTAGTGGCATGCTTTGGGAGTGGCTTGTTATGCCACAAGGGCTTTCAAATGCACCATCGATTTTCAATCGCTTGGTGACTCAACTCTTCAGCCCTCATAGGAAGTACGCTCAGACGTACTTCGACGATATGTTCGTCCATAGTCGTGCAGAAGTCGGCTCGTCTGATGTTCTGACGCATCTTTACACCTTCGAGCAGTGCTGGAATGTATGCGAGAGCATAAGTTATATGCAAACGCATCCAAATGTATCTTTGGTGCTGAGGAAATTCCTTTCCTCGGATGCTTCATCGGTAAGGATGGAGTGCGGGCGGATACCGCGAAGGTGAAAGGCATTGTGGAGTGGCCTTCGCCTGTAAATCTTATAGATTTACGGAAGTGGCTTGGATTAGCCAACTATCTCCACAGGTACAGCGAGAACTACGCTGAAATGGCGAATCCATTGACCGACCTTCTTAAGAAGGATGCTGATTGGTGTTGGAAAAATGAACACCAAAACGCTTTTGAAGCGGTTAAGGGGAGCTTGTTAAAAGCTCCCGTTCTTGCTCTCCCAGATTCTGGGAAACCATTTAGTGTCGTCTTCGACGCCTCCGATTTCGCAATCGGATGTGCTTTGTTACAAGCAGACGATGCAGGAAGGGAACGCGTAATTGCGTTCGAGTCGAGGCAGCTTAAAGGTGCGGAACGGAATTATCCCGTTCATGGCAAGGAGCTACTTGCAATGAAGTATGCTCTTGTCAAGTTTAGGGTTCACCTACTCGGCTCAAAGCCGTTCGTGGTTTATACTGACCACGCGTCCTTACGGACAGCGACAAAGTCGCCTCATCTCTCCCAACGGATGGCCCGTTGGCTCTCCTTCTTTGCGGAGTATAACTTTGAGGTTAAGTATATACTTGGCAAGCAGAACGTGCTTGCGGACGCGTTGTCGCGTCGTACCGATTACGAGCTCGCTCACGCGACATTCGTCACCACGTCTGTGGTGGATCTCATACGTCAGGCGTATGAGAAAGACCCACAGTGTACGGCGCTAATCAGCGCGTTAGGTGAAAAGGGTCTTGGATCGTCTGAGCCAACCCTGTCAAGTCGAGCTAAAGCTCGTTTACACCGTTACAGGTACTGTGACGGTCTGCTTTTTTATAGCACGAGCGCGGAGGACACTCCGCGGGTGATATTTCCTCATAATGAGGAACTGAAGTATAGAGTCCTCTTTGAGGCACATGACGCCCCTACCGGGGGTCATTTAGGTCGGGATAAGACCTACAGCGCTTTAAGCGCTTTGTATTGGTGGCCCAACATGTATAAATGGGTCGGTGCGTATATACGCACCTGTGAGACGTGTCAGAGGGTCAAACCCTCTGCAAGTTCAGCTGCTCCTTTGGCGAGTTTATCGGTTCCAACGGAGTGTTGGAAATCCATTAGCATGGATTTTATCTTCGGTTTTCCGAAGGATAAGGCCGGGAACACCGTCATCTTGGTCTTTGTAGACCGATTGAGCAAGATGGCTCATCTGGCGGCGGTGCCAGAGTCCATAGATGGACAAGGAACAGCGAAAGTGTTCCTAGACCGTGTCTTTCGACATCAAGGTCTACCCGACTCCGTTGTGTCGGATCGGGATCCCCGTTTTACGGGACAATTCTGGGGAGCGTTAATTAAGGTGCTAGGCACCAAGCTCCTCATGTCCACTGCGAACCATCCGCAGACGGACGGTCAGACGGAACGCGTTTCCGCGTTGGGGAGGATATTCTCCGGAGGTTTTGTTTGGATTCTCCAAAGAGTTGGAGTGAGATGCTTCTGATGGTTGAATATGCTATCAACAATTCGGTACATGCATCTACGTGGTTTACCCCGTTTTACGTAAACGGATTAGTGAATCCGAGGGTTCCGTTGACGCCACGTGTGTGTGGCCCAGGTCTTGAGGGGGGAGGATTCCCCGATGTCAGCCCTGTATCTGTGCGAAAGCACATCGATAATTTTTTATCGATGCGCCTTAGTGTCTTACGACACGTCTGCGATGCCATGGCGGAAAGCCAAGACAAGCAGAAGGATAAAGCTGACCGCAAGGGGCGGCGTAACGAAAAGATATATAAAGTAGGAGAAAGTGTTTTATTAAACGCTAAAAATATTACTACACATGTAGTTTCAAATGTGTTGCGCAATAAACTGCGCCCCAGGTTTGTGGGGCCCTTTAAGGTATTAGCCCGAAAGGGCTTGTCGTATACCTAACATCCCGAAGGCGATGCGTACGCATCCAACCTTCTATGTGGGTATGCTTAAGCCATACCGGAACCCTGAGGCGGGTACCCTCCTGGAGGGGGGGGGGGGTGGAAAGGCGGATAGCCGTAAGAGCCGTAAGGCATGGCAGGGCGAAGGAAGCCCGAAAGGGCTAAAATGCGACCACGAAGCTCCGCAACGGTCGTCTCGAGAGAGGAAAGCCGCCTCTCGAATAGATCAGTGGCATCCCGCTCATCGCGGATCCCCTCGTGGAGATCATGGATGCGATGGCTGTGTCGATCACAGCGTTCGCGAATCTCACGTCGCAATTGCGCGACCTCCTCCTCCAATACTTGATGCGGAGGGTACTCCACACTTTCATGTGGAGCAGCTGATGGCGCGACGCCATCATCGGGTTTAAACCCAGTATCTGGTGAAGTGGAAAGGTTATCCACACCCACACAGTTCGTGGGAGCTCGAGACTCCCCTACGGCAGGACTGCCGCGACGTCGTTGACGCTTTTGAGCGGGAGAATCCCGCTGTAGGTCAACGACCAAAGGGGCATGGGAATCCCCTTTACTCCCAATAAGTGGGAGTTCGCCGGAGGCAGATGTGACGCTCACACTGTCTTTGGACACCATGGTGGAGACAGGGACGCTGGCGTAGCGCGTGCGATACGGAGCACGTAATTGCTCCATCGCTTTGGCTTTGGCAAATGTCAGGCGCAACACCCTCTCCACCCAAATGTCTCGACGGGAATAGCTGTCATGCAGCTCATCAGCACTTTCTCCCGGAGAAAGAACGAAAGGAACCTCGCTGAGGTTCTCAACAGGGGCACCCTGTGCCTGCCTGTTTAAGCGCTCTCGGTATGAAACGCTAGTGAACTGCTTTTGTGCAAGCAGTTGTTGCCGGAGTTTCTCACGTCGTTTGCGTTGATAAGGCTGTTCAGCCGCGGGGCCAGGGGTATAGGACGCTAAACTGGTCCTTACCAAACGCCTGGCCCACCTTGGAAGGTCACGAGGACAATCAAAATTATAAGCTGCCCTTGACGGGCGTTTGGGGGCGCGTAACGCAGCCCTTAGTGCCTGTGCGGCAAGTTGGGTGTCTTGAGCTGCGTCCAGCTCATTAGTGATGATCGCCTTTGGCGATTCGGATGTATCATCCGATATGGGCATGGGTGGAGCACTGGTTAGCGCATTTTCCCCGCGTGTGGGGAACGGATTAGGCTGCCTACAACGCCGTTCGGCGCTGTTGGAGCGGCTAACCGTTGGGGAGGTATCCCCAAGGGCATCAACCTCCGAGTTTTCGGAGTAGTCTACCTCTTCTAGAGGAGACGCCATAGCACCACTGGAGGTGTACATATGGAGGGCCAGAGGAACTGGCGTTGGAGTTCTCCAACAAGATCTTGATTATTGCGTAAGCAATAGTCTTGATGGGGGAGGATGTAACGGGGTTACATTCGGGTAACACTGAGTGTTGGTGTACATTGGTACACCACAGTTGAGGCCAGTATTGGCCGGATTGAAAGTTTTCGAACCTTTGGTTATTTTAACCAATCAGGGCATGGGCCCTTGGTGTGGTGGTGTGTCAGCCATCCACGTGTCAGTACACAGGTGTGTACACTACATTTTAGCTAGGTACTAATTAGGAATATTCTACTTAGTATTACATATAGTTTATATTAGTTTAAATTAATTTAGGCTAATTACATATTAAATATATTCAGTTTACATTTAACTCTATTTTGCGGACGTGCGACCTCGACCGGTCGCGCGCGCAGTGAGTGCAGTAGCTAAAGGGAGCCCTCCATTTAGCTACACCCTTATTAAGGTAGCCTTGCCGTTAAGGCATTAGCGGAGCTAGGCGCGCGACCACTCCCGGTCGCGCGCATGAGTATTGTAGCCTAAGGGAGTTCTCCCTTACGCTACCTCCCTTTATAAGGGAAGCCTTGCTACAAAGTGTTAGCGAAAGCTATCTGTAAACCACCCCGGGAATCTTGGCCCCGAGTAGGAGAGCTCTATCCTACTAAGCCCTTTTATAAGGGCGTATCGGCTAAGTAGCGGCGAACGCCGCTTAAAGTAAAGTCTTCCTCTGTGCGCTAGCCGCACCGTGCGTGTACGCACCCGGCTACAGATTCCGTGTCGATATCCTTGATCGCCGCAGCTCTTCCTGTCTTTAGCTGGCGGCTTTTTTTGCCAACGACTCCAGGTGTCAACTTGCTTCTTTCCTCAGCCAGAAACTTCTCCATAGCCTTGTCAAAGAATTTCTGCAGCTGTGGACCTTGCGATACTTGATCATCTTCTACCTTGATCGATTGAGGTTCCATCTTGATAACCGAAAACTTGGATTCATCCTTCTGTCAAACTGTCATCCTGGTGATCTTGGGCTCTATACTTCCGGCACTACTCGACTCCACTTCAGGTTCATCGCTTTCGGAAGGGGAAGACTCGTAACACGATGATCCCGTGTGTTCTGCCACGTTGATCGACGGGCCCGCTTCAATCTTCAGCAGGGAGTGCGAGGGCTCCACCTTAGTAGTTTGGCCCACGATGGGTACCAACAGATAAAACAACTGCTGGGTAGCTTCTGCCAGATCTTATGGGTACTGATCAAACACCTCTTCAGCATCGTAGGCGCCTGTCGTCAGACCAGCCTGCTTGATTAGGCGTGTTATCCTTAGTACGATCGGTGCTTGTCCTTCCCATCCGTAACTGGCTGATCGATCGGTCCGTTCAGCTTCCCGCTGATCATGACCCCAAGTAGGCTCATGATCGAATTCGTCAATAATAAATCTTCCAGTTTTCCTTTGTAAACCTTTCGGTATAACGTCTTCACCAGATCGGCTTCCGTTGGTAGCGTACTTGATCGACTTTCGTCGCTCTCCGACCCAGGCGCCTTCATCAACACCTTCGGCTGGTCGGTCTTGTAATACTTCACCAACGGATCCCAATCCGGATCATTATACACACATATTTTTGGCGGATCATAACTTGCGTTATAATCCGCATGGGCTCCCGAAGGAGCCTCGGGAGTTGGTTGAGGGTTCTCCTCCTTTATCCCATCAAGATTCCTCCCCAGGTACTGATGATCAGCATTTCCTTTCTTCTTCAGGCATGACGACGGCGAACTGCCTTCCGTCGTCACAACCTCCTCCTCCTTTTCCACCCTTAACTTCACTTCTGCTTCTGCTTCCGTTTTCACTTCCGCATCAGCGCCATCTTGCGTAGAATCGCGGTGATATCCCGCGTCGCCCAAAGATCCGGGCACGCGCACCATTGTGGTGGAGCGGTTGATCAAAGTTTTTGATGCTTGATCAGGTGGTACCACGGCGCACGGACTGCCGACTAACGAAGGGGGTCCTCCGGTTGTCTCTTGACTGCTTGTGTTCCTGCTCACCTTGTGTACCCGACGGCTTAGGCGTGGGTCGCTCTCCAGGTGGCGGGGATGGCACGCTGCAATTCCTTGTTGCAAGATTGATTTAAATTGTGATGAAGCGACTGCTGCGATCAGGCTTGATCACGCGCTCAGGTTTGATCAGCAGTGATAAGGCTTGATCAGGCGCTAAAAGTCGTTGATCAGCTGTTATCAGACTTGATCAGGCTTGATCAGGTGCTAAAAGGCGTTTATCAGCTGTGATCAGACTTGATCAGGCTTGCTCAGGTGCTAAAAGGCGTTGATCAGCTGTAATCAGACTTGATCAGGCTTGCTCAGGTGCTAAAAGGAGTTGATCAGCTGTGATCAGACTTGATCAGGCTTGATCAGGGGCTAAAAGTCGTTGATCAGCTGTAATCAGAATTGATCAGGCTTGATCAGGTGCTAAAAGTCGCTGATCAGCTAGTTGGCGCGAGTTGCGATAGGATGAACGCGAGTCGCGAGTTGCAGAGTGTCGATCAGGTGTTGATCGGCGAAGGGGGTACTTGATCAGGCAGCGGAAGTCTTCACTGCCCGATCACGGAGCCTCTGGAGTCTTAAACAGCTAAAGGAACACTCAAATGTATGTATTCCTAGCCTAGACCTACGAGGGGGGTAAATTTCACTAAATCCACCTAGATTTTCCGTGGGGCGCTTACAGCAGCCGAACGCTAGGGGCCAAAAGTGAACCAAACGGGGAAGAGGTGAGAGCACTGCTCGATCACGTTCCCGAGACCAAAAACCTTTAAAAAGAAGAACCGCTGACACAGCGGGCGGAGTTGCGGCGAGTTCTCATACTCTACGCCCACCGGTGGGCCAAAAACGCACAAAGTGCTCCCGCCCGTGACGTAGAGGTATTTAATAACGAGGGAGGCGCAAAGGTGCCGTCCCTTAAATGATCTACTCGATCGTACGCAAAAGTAGAACTTTATTATTGCTTAAATCCTAAGAACTACCAATTACCTAATATCCACCAATCAGAACCACCCATTCCAGCGTCCTCCGTCGACCAGTCGACCTGATTTATCCGTCGTTCTTCGATGTTCGTTGAGTACCTGTATTTTATCGTCCCATCTCCCCGTGTCTCGTCTATGTTCTGTCTATGTACACCACGGTTGTACACGCAACTGTATACACCGTGATACACACAATCGTACACGATTACGTACCCAATTTATGCCCGCAGTCAGACCCATAATTAGGCCCTTAATTAGGCCCAATTTTGTAGCACACTTTACCACAAAGCCTTTCACGTCCGAAAGGACGACCAGCAACCCTGGCTGGTACACCGACTCGATGCTAGAAAGCACCGTTTCCCTCGGGGCTTTGTGCTGTCGGTCCCTACACTGGGGCTTAACAGCACCGAGGGATCCCCCGGTAGGGCGCCACGCACCTACTGGGAGCCGTCGTTTCCCGACGGCTTGGGTGAGGGATTTTTACCTGCCCTCGGCCACTTAAATCGAGTGTATCGCTGGGGATTTCTCGGACATCTGTTCCGCAGATGATCCGTGCTTCCAGACAGGATGCATCTCAGCAGTCCATTCCGCTGCAGCATTGCCAGGAGCTCCGCTTCCTGACCTTGCAAGGTAGAGTCACCGTGACTCTTAGCGGAAGGTTTCTCCTCCGCTTTGACCTGACTCAGGTCCATGGTTTCAGGACCTACCTTAGAGGAACGAAAGTTCCTCTCGGCGTTAAACGCCATCTTAAACGCCTCCCCAAGGGATTGGGGTCGGCATCGGAACAGTTCCGAACGTGCTAGCCCTTCTTTCAGACCTCCCATGAAGACGGGGATGGAAACATCGTCCGAATACGCTCTCGCGTACATCCCTGCCAACAGGGTCTTCGTCCTTGTATATATGTTTTCAAGTCCCTAGTGCCCTGACGGCACCTCAGAAACGCCAGCCGATTCTGGAAAACCAGATCAGGCGTTGCATACATGTCCATAAGCTTTTGCTTAAGGACTCCCCAGTTAGGGAACACGGTCGTGATCTAATCCTGACACGTAAACGCCCATGTACGGGCTTTGCCCGCAAGATGGGTCAGTGCAAGTCCCACTTGCAGGTGATCCTCGATCACGTTCGCGGTGGCGAATGCGGTTTCAACCTCTCGAAGCCACACATAAAGGTTTTCACCTTTCTAGCCGGTGAATTCCTTTATCTTAAAGGACATCGGAGGGCACACCCCCGTAGACGCAGAATGACTTACGTACACACTCGCCTCATGGGAGAAGAGGCGTTAACCCTCTCGCGCACGGCATCGAGGCCCTGATCCACTAGATGGCGCATGCCATCCTCACCCAATATGGGTAACAGCCTTTTAAAGGCTTCCTGTTGGACGGGGGTTAGATTACCCCAATCGTCCTGATCCATCCCTTGCAGAGGATGTTGATCACCAACACAGGTGTTGGATTGACTACAAGTGCTACCAGATGTAGCCGGGTGCGTACACGCACGGTGCGGGTAGCGCACAGAGGAAGACCTTCCTTTAAGCGGCGTTCGCCTCTACTTAGCCGATACGCCCTTATAAAAGGGCTTAGTAGGATAGAGCTCTCCTACTCGGGGCCAAGATTCCCGGGGTGGTTTACAGATAGCTTTCGCTAACCCTTTGTAACAAGGATTCCCTTATAAAGGGAGGTAGCGTAAGGAAGAACTCCCTTAGGCTACAATACTCACGCGCGCGCGACCGGGCGTGGTCGCTCGCCTAGCTCCGCTAATGCCTTAACTGCAAGGCTCCCTTACTAAGGGTGTAGCTAAAGGGAGGGCTCCCTTTAGCTACTGCACTCACTGCGCGCGCGACCGGTCGAGGTCGCACGTCCGCAAAATAGAGTTAAATGTAAACTGAATATATTTAATATGTAATTAGCCTAAATTAATTTAAACTAATATAAACTATATGTAATACTAAGTAGAATATTCCTAATTCGTACCTAACTAAAATGTAGTGTACACACCTGTATACTGACACGTGGATGGCTGACACAACACCACACCAAGGGCCCCTGCCCTGATTGGTAAAAATAACCAAAGGTTTAAAACCTTTCAAACAGGTCAATACCGACCTCAACCGTGCTGTACTCATGTACACCAACATTATATGTAACTCGAATGTAACCCCGTTACAGAATCCGTGCATTCGCTTCGTGATCAGCAGTCGAAGCCAGGAAGATCGACGACGGTCAAAGACATTGACATGGAATCCGTGTTTTCGTTCCACGATCAACGATCCCAGAGCGAGTATATTGACCCAGATGAACCGATCACACTGCCGCGACGAGCAACAGTTGCGTCCGCGTACACTGGGATGCCTGATCAACAGCCTATTACCAGGATCCGGATGTCTGCGATCAGCGATCTGAAGGAATTTTTGGGAACAGAAGGAGATGAAGATAAAGCTCGGAATTGGATTAGTCGCCTCAAGTCAGCATTTATGCGCGATCAAGCTTCTGATCACGAAAAGTGTTTGATCCTGGGCCATTTACTAAAAGGACCAGCACGCAATTGGCATCGCCAGCTGAGTAGAGCTACCCGATCAAGTTGGAAAAGTCTTGTGGATGAGTTTGAAGTTCAATACTGTGGAATTGGTCAATAGGCATCCCTTCAGTATTATTACACGAAGCAGCGATCAGATGAAACTCCCATTGAGTATCTTCACCGGTTGAATGTGGCAGGACTGCGGGCCAAGTTTACGATCAGGGACGGATCTCCTACGATCTTACGCGAGAATGTGCAACATTTTCTGGACACGTTGTCCAATCTCGAACTCACTGACCAACTGTCACTTCTGCGGTTGGATAACGCCACGGATTTGGAAGAGACGCTCCGGGCTTATTCACGCAATAAGTGGTGCCAGCCTACGGCGGCGGTAGATACCAGCCGATTCCGCCAGAAATTCGGCGCCAATAGGGCACCTGCCCCGGCGCGGAAGCCCAAGGCAGTAAGCGCGATCAAGGTGACGTCTGGGAGTGAACAATCAAGTGCTGACGACAGTGGATGTGGCCAGGGGTCCAAAACCCCACTCTGTACGGAACATGTGGTTCCGTACGATGATACGCTTTAGAAGCGGCAGCCGCCGCTTCTGTTCGAGCCCTTTTATCAGACGGAGCACCGCCTGCTTCAACACCACGCGCCGTGGTTAAATCACCCCGACGTGGAGAAGTACTTGGTCCAGGTGGGGCTCTGCGTTCCCGCAACCACCTGTGATAATCATTGTCGCTGTCATAGCTGACAGCGACACCAGAGTCGTCATCGCTGTTAGGCGATGAGCACCTAGCGAGTTTCGACTTGCTAGATCCTTTAGTGGGGACATCTGTATCCCCATCACTTTGTTCGGAGTCAGAACTCCCGAACATGGCCGTCTTGGCAACACGCCATTCGGAAGTTGCCATCGTGCGAGATGTTGCATTAGCAACATCTCCCTGTTTCTTGTCAGATGCCGCCTTAGCAGCATCTGTGGTCGAAGACGGTACGTCTTCCGACCTTTGCGTAGTTGACGCTGCTAATGCAGCGTCACTGTTGTCACTCAACACCTCAGCACCTAGTGCTGAGGCGGAGGAAGAAGCTCCTTCATTGTTTTCAGCAGCGCTCTTTAGAGCGCCGCCGCCGTGTGTCTTGACCATCGAGTCGATGGTCAATCAGTTGGTGAATGAGAATTCCGACCAACAAGTGCCACCCATGATTGGCCAAAATAAGAATTATTATTGGCCAACCACCTTAAGTGGGGGGTGATGTAATGGGGTGCCATTACATAATTGGTATTCAAGTTAGAATATCACAGTTTAATTTCAGACGCGTTGTCTGAAATTTAAATAAGAGATTATAAGTTATTATAATCTACGAAGGAAAAGTCGATTCGGTATAAATACCGAATCTTGCAGGTTAACTAATAGTACAGTTAGTTAAAGACTTGATATTATTATATTAATTAGTTAGTTACTATACTATTAGCCTCTAAACCACCCATTAAATAAACACTCTTAATTTTGCGTTCTAGAACATAAGTGAATATTCATATATTTACTTTTAGTATAGGATTAGTTGTTATCAACTAATCCTGCCCTATTGTATTGCGCGCTTCCTCGCAAAATACAGTGTAAGCCTGTAACAGGATCAGTCCTGTTACTCCAACCGTAGTGTACTCACGTACACCACATACTAAATGTAGCCAGAATGTAACCCTGTTATAGATAGAGTCACCGTCACTGTTTCATGTTATAAAGTAGTGCTTAGTGCATTTCATACGACGCTAAACCTGCCCAGCGATGAAATTGTTTAAGATCCATAGACATCCAAAAAGGTCTTGGAGGGAACATTTGTTGCTATTTTGGAGGTAGTTGGTGGAAGCAATCCCTTTCTGGCTTCTGGTCATTATGCTTCACCAGATCTAAAGCCAATTCTTATGCCGAAATTTGACTACACAAGATCTGCCTTGGAAAGGTTCTTTCGCATGTGTTGTACCACCTATACATGCGAAGGAACTTTGCCTATTCGCTCAAGCATTGAAAAGTGAGGCAAGAACAATCGTCGTTTAATTGGAAACGACAGAGTAAACATGGTCGGAGGTAAGGAAAGGACCATAAATTCTACGGATGTGATAAAATTGGACACATTCAGTACAAATGCTTAAAGAAATCCAAAAAAAGTGTTTGTTGCTTACCGTCAGTAAAACTTGGAAAACTTTGACAGTACCGAATAGATTTTGAACAGTGGTGCAAGTATGCGCCATGTCAACGATTTTTTCTTACATTCGTGATGACGAAAAATTGCGTGTAACCTCAGGTAGATGGTAAAACTTTAAAGGTTTCCAGAAAAGTTGGGATCAAGATTGAATCAAAAGCGAACAAACAAGAATAATGTGATTCGCATCGATAATGTTTTTAACGTTGAACTTGTCAGAGAATATTTTGTCTTATGGAATTTTGCAAGAAAAAAGGCTGTGAAATGGCGTACATGATAGGAAAAATAATGTTGATGCATGCCGACCAATACTCAACATTGAAAATATGAATAAAGTCTTAAAAGTTGTGGTTTATTCGGATACACAAGCTTGGATAAATAGTCAAACCGTTTACGTTGCTATGGAACTGAACGAAATAGAAGAAAACCAAAGATTCCGACGTGCAAAAGGATCTCTATTGCATTTTCAGGCAAGGCCTGGTCACCTCAATTAGATACAATCAAGAGGTTGGCCACAGATCAGAGCAGCGGAATTTCTTCGAATGATCACAAGAGAATGAAATGTTTGTTGTGTGCCTAAAGCAAACAAAGTAACTTCGATTTCTCAAAGATTCTGAACTGAATGCATCGACTAAGCGTCTGGGAGGCATAATCGGTTCCGATTTAAAGGGAAAGATAACAAAATACCGACCTGGAAAGGGGTACATGATAATTTTTGGGGACTTTATAGCCAACTATGTACAAGTATTTCTCGCCAAGACTAAGGGCGTTGTCGCCAAGAAATTCGTGCATTTCCTAGCGCTCTTCGAAATTCAGTTCAACTGCAAAGTTTATGTTCTACGTACCGACGGAGGACTCAAATACTAAAATCTAGATGGTTTATGTAATAGCTTTAGAATTGAACACCAAATGAGCGAAGCTAACGATATATCCAGCAATGGGGGTGGAGCGCATGCACCGGAATATTATGTACATGGAATGGTATATGGTGCTCGCAAGTGGATTAAATTTATCGTTTTGGGTTTATGCGGTACAATATGCTGTTTACATATTGAATCGTAGTGGAACGCCAAGCGAATATCGCCGCTGAAGTTATTGACCAAATAGCCAAGTTTTGGTGAAATTATTTTCAGATCACCATGCGTGGTGTACCATGATCCCGGTTAAAATTTGCTCTCTCATAGAGCGCAGTTTCGATAATAATGAAAAAAGTGAATAAATCGAAGGTTTCAAGGTTTTCTGAAAGGATGAACGTAAAGTTGTGGTAGCACAACACATCAAATACAATAAAACGCCAATACAAGATTCAACAAAGTCTTTCAGATAGCCAAGATTCCTAAGGAGCTAAAATAAGCTAAGTCCAAGTTACAATGTAAAAAAAAGAATTGGCAGCGCCAACGCCATCAAACAAGAAATATCACTAGAAAAAAACCAAGCTAAAGAAGAAGGAAATAAGGACATCCAAGATTTGACTGAATATCATCACGATTCTGAAGAATTGGTTCGATGAATCTTCATCACCGGGATGGATCCCAAAAATTTGTATCAAGCAATGAGGAGTACGAAAAGGTTGAAGAGGATTTCGGACATGAAAGAAGAAATAACTGCATTGGTGCGAAATAAAGTATGGGCGTTCGTCAAGATGCCAAAGGACCGCCGGACACTACACAACAATGGAATGTACACGAAAAAGTTGGACGAAAATGGTCAAGTTGAAGGATACAAGGCAAGCTTGGTCGCGTGTGGAAATGACAAATATGATTACAACTTAAATTTTGCCGCTGTTATCGACATGGGAACTGTAAAACTAATCCTGTTCCTAGTTTTCAAATGGGTTGTGTCTGTAAGGCATATAGAAATTCCATATATATTCATGTTCATCTACGCTGTATCAAGATGTCGCGATCGAATATATTCCCACGGATTTTGGTTTGAAAGAAGCAAATACGCTAAAGCCACCAATCGGTCAAGATTTTTTAAACTTATCGATGAAATCGAGTGATAAACTTTTTAAATAATGGAAATGTTACAATAAACTATTGTTGAAAACCTGCTGTGGATATCAAGGAGCAAAAGACCTAATATGTACTTCGCAGTACATGCACTAACCATGACGGACGGAATTTGACCCAAGAGAATACTAAGATAACCAAATAACTGAAGTTAATTATGGCGAAACCCGACGACAAAATTTTAATGATCACCGGATAGAACGATGCCAAATATGCAGGAACAGCAACGTTGAACTTATTTAATACTAGGTTTAATACTGGAACGAATGTACATTTGCTTTTACTTAATGCGCGCTTCCACAACGCAGCTTTAGTGTAAGCATCCCAATTGCAACTGGTAGCACTTTGTGGTCATATTAACGACCAATGGCACGTTCTTCTAGTTGTCTATCAGAGAGTACATCCTTGGTTACTCATGAAGAGTTCCCCTATCTCTCAGCGCGCCAGTTCCGCACCCTGGGTGCATATCATCAGGAGCATATGAAAAGAATGCTCGAGGGCTATAGAGATCATAGAAATATTTCGAGAAAATTCAGTCGTTTCAGCGCGGGTGCACACCAGCGACCACGATACCGCATATAGGGATCTTTAAAGTCGACGTAGCTCCATCCACGGGGAATAGAGAACCGCATGCGATGGCCGCTCGAATTAGAGACATAGTCCTGAAATATAAGTGTACCCAGGTTACAGGTACACTTTGCCCTCACATGTCTCAGTGGTCACGCAAAGACATGGGGATGAAGGAACAGTCTGTACCATCTGCGTTTGAAACGCTACACGCGTTTTAAGGAGGGTTAAAGTTCACCCTGAGCCTCATAAAAAATATTTCAGACATCGATCTGAATTCTTTGATCTGCGTCAGGGTATGCATGACATTCAAGCTTACTCACAGTAGGCACAATGTTTGCTTTTAAATATTGTGCACGAACTTCTGGATGAAGCTACTCAAGTAGTTGTGTACTTAAAGGGACTGAATAACGCTCAAATATCACTATCATTGTTTCTATCATATAATCTCTTCAAGCAGCATCACTTCCGGCATTAGCCGATGCCTCTACATATGCTATTTTCTAAACATTCAGGAAGATTTAGTATACTGACATCTACCCAGTATACTTTAGCAGTCGAAGAGGGAACGAGCCTCCGACGTTAACGTGCCTCGATAGGCGCGCACGGTGGTAATCAGTAGCGAGGGTATTCACCTTTCACCCTTCGCCGTACTTCAACCAAACGACAAAGTGGATACGGACGCCCAGAACCGATGGACATATCGGTTGCAGTTTCTTCGACACCGAAGCAATTGAAAAGTACTACGAAAATCTTCGCTGCAATAGATGCACAAGGATTCGGAATTGTTCCATGAGAGAATGGTACAGCTTATAGAACCACGCAGTTACGGACTGGTTAGTCCACTAAGAAACAAAATCAACAGAGAAGACCTCGTGTTGGTTCAAAAAATGTGAACATCCAGAGGAGTTGTTTTAGATGCCTACATTGGGCATGTGATACGATAACCCCAGACGGAAAATTATCATCAACTTGTGCAGGGTGATGCAAAAATTCTCATCACCATGAAGTTTAAGCCGATGTGTCCATGTGTGCATTCTTTGATACCGTTGCATCAAACAACTTTAAGAGAGCACAAAGTCTAGCGTCGTTTAACTCCATGGAAGTACAATACCATGAATTATGTTATCAGTCCGGGTAGCAACAGGTATATAGATGCGCAAACAGTTTTAAATAGACTGTCGTTGGGGAATGTTCATCGTTTTCGACCTTAATGACAAGTTCGATGTTATCTTGAGAATCTCATGGATGTCCAAAGCATAAACCGGCGATCAACTTGGACACCCTTTCGACTGCTTACTGGAATATCTCAGGAACGGATCATCCTGTTATCAATTCAAGTGTATTAGTGTAGACCATCTTTGATCGGACTTACGGCACAAGAGTCCCCTGGGACTTGCTCTGGCAGCAGCAGAACAGCTGCGTTAAGAGGCACGGGCTATAAAGACCGGTACTCAGGACAAACGACGGTCTTCGTGAGGAAGACACGATCACGCTAGTCGATAGACATTATGAAGGGAAACTACCTATGGTAAGAAGCGGTCACAATGAGGCAGAAATTTTACTGGGTTTGGCAGCGGCCTTCGCGAAGAACGTAATGTTACCACTGTTGGCACCGTACACCATGAAGGGAAACTAACCATTGCAGGCAGTGTCCATCCTGAGGAAAGAAAAGGCCAGACAAACTCATACTTGATTACGGACACGTTGGGACGTTAAACATCCTAATGCAAAAGTAGACCGGATTAGCTACCCACACTCTAATGTTCATTAGTCCCACAACATCGGGCCTGAAGGCGATGGATCTTCCAATTCATAGTTGAAAAAAATTTGTAAAGAACATAGTCGACGATCAGATTGAAAAGATCTGTACTATCTTTGCAAAAAATGAAATCGTTGATATTAACGATCAAATATATACGTTGAAAGCACGTGACATCAGGAACGAGTGAGCTACCGATAATTAAGAAAGTTCAGCTCGTTTAAGCGCAGATCTGGGATTAGTTTAAAGCGACATCCTCTTATTTTGATCTGTTTTAGGAATACACTGACGCACTTTCATAAGCAGTTATATGGAAACTTACAAAAGACAATGGGACTCAACATGAGATAGACTCAATCCAGGCACGAATTATGTGTCATGGATAATGGATTTTACCGCGCGATCAGGTCAAAGAAATCGAAAAGCTCATTGATCCCGCCGTAGAAAAGCATACAATGTAAGGAAGTGAACTTTACCGCACACAAGCCTCACCTTCTGATTGAAAAAGTCCATAGGAGTCGGGCGGATAGTTCATGCTTTAATAAGCTTAACATGACTACTGTACCGGCTCACACTCCGACATCGAGGAAGGATGTCATCATTGATGACATCAGCGGCAGAGAACCTTCTTCAATGATCTCAATTTGAGTGATGAATTTTATCTAATCCTCATGCATCAAAAATATATATTTCTCACACTCCAACTGGAATGCTTTAAGAGTGGCTGGTTATGCCACAAGTGTTGAAGGAAAACTGCTACATCATGGTGCAGTAACTCTCACCGCGTTTATTTTATGACGTATTCAGGGTGGATACGATAAAAGCGATGTAGATGTGCATAAAAGGCACCTATGCCAAATTAGAGCTCATGCGTAAGTAAAAAAATATGCAAAGTTAAAGAAATGCACCTTTGAATCATCTAAGATACCAGTTCTTGGCTTCTTTGTCAACAAGAGCGGATTCTGCCCTGATTTTGCGAAGATGAGGGTTATAGCTGATTGTTTACCGTCAAAAAACGACAAAGAACTTCGTAAGTTTCTTGGGTTGGCAACATATGTGCATAAATATTCATTCAATTATGCCGGAATAATACACCTCGTTCGAAAATAAAGAACGACGATGAATGGCGCTGGGATACCTAATCTGTAGAATCATTTGGCGCAGTCAAGGGAACATTGGCTGGAGCACTGGTGCTAGTGATAGCCGATAATAATCTCCGTTTCACGTCAATTTGCGATTTAGTAATCGGTTAAGCACTGATGCAACGCAATCACATCATCATGATCGCCTGCTGCATCCAGCGAAGTATAACTACATGGTGCATGACAATGGGCTCCTTTGTGCTGGTGAAATTTCGGATATATCTATTTGATTATACACCTTTGTCGTTGATACCGACCGCCGTAAACTCACCGCATTCGTCCAAAAGAATGACAAGATCGTTATCATTGTTTAGAATACACGCTTGAATACAAACCGGGAAGAATAAACATGGTATCGGATGCGCTATCATGTAGACCTAATTACAAGACAAAACTATCTGTTAAAGAAATGATCAATGCAAACACAGTCAGCAACACTGCACCTGATTCGCCGCTCGTATACAAGGTACAAAGAAGCATACAAAGAGACGAAGATATTCGTCTACTGATTATTTAAACAATCAACCAGCGAAGAAACACAAAGAATATCCAGCGCTTACGCGCAATCGTGCACTGTTATGGATTTCACGATGTTCTGCTGCTATATATCACAGACAAAGAGGATGAAAGTTGCATCATTGATCCCAACGATGATGATCTTAAGCACGAAGTCGTGTTTGAGTATCATGATGCGCTGATCTCGGGCATCAAGGTCGTGAGATGAGACGACCCGACTTCGACTAGAAGAATAGGTACGCAAGTACGCGCTTGCGAGAATACCCAGCGCGTAAAGTATGCTCATCTGCGCAGGCTCCACATACATCCCGTCCGGTCCAAAAGCGTATTGAAAGTCCATTCTCATGGACTTTATTTTTGGTCTTCCGCCTCATAAAAGGCGGATATTGGTCTTATCTGGATCGATTCAGTAAGATGGTACATCTTACTGTAGTGTCGGCAGATATTACTGCGTCATCCAGCGCGTATAATTATTGATACGGTATTCCGCTTGCAAGGAATACCAGAAAACATATAGTCAATACATTTTTGTCAATAAACGTTCTCGTTACTGGGCACAAAGTTGAAGTTGTCAACCGTGTAGCAACCGGAAACTGATGGTCAAACACAACGAGTGAATTGCGCTCTGGGCGACAAGATGAAATTTACGCGCGCGCCTTCGTGACATTTTGCCACTCATTTAGTTTGCGATAAACAATTTGTTACCACACACAGTTTTACGTGAATTTCATGCAGCATCCACGCACCTCAGCTTTACTTGGCGCTATACCAAATCTAAGTGGGGGATGAACCCGCTCGGATATTGCTAATGTAAACGAACGCAAGCTGCAGTGGTTTTCGAAAGCATGAAGAACGCCCTACTGCTGACATAGCAGTAGACGTTCCTGACACCGACCCACCTACTATTGATACATCATTGGATGTCCCACAGCTCCTCCATTTAACATAAGCGTCAGGAGAAGACGCAATGAAGGCAGCTAGGGACTAACTCCGGGCGCGAGTCCACAGCGAGGAGCGGCCTTTTTTTGGGTGTACTTAATGGCTACACTTTTATTGGTTGCTGCTTTAAGTTCGATTATCAATTTGAATAATGCAAGCGATTCGAAAAACCGTTCTACGCTCAGCTCCTCGTAGCTCAGTGCTGTTCTGTACGTACAACTGCTACAGATTGCGTGGACATCGCTTTTTTCATCAAAGATCATGTTCAACTATCCGTAATGTAGCCACGGAGCGCGTATTTCCCAACTTCTCTGTCTACAGCAGCGGTTCTGCTTTCCAAGTCACCCCCAACGCGCCGCAATACACCCGTGGCGGAAATTACTTGAAAAATAAGCGTGTGGTAAGAGTAAACTTTTGATCCTCTCGGTTGGTCGATAGAGAAGAAACCTATAAAGTAATTCTCGTCATGGTGCTGGTGATAGGGTGCCATCTTGCTGTCGTGGGCTAAAGCCAGTAATACTGGTTACAACTACCAAAATAAGACCGTAAGATGATAAGTGAAAGCTAGTGGAGCTATTGAAGCATATTATTTTATTCTGCTGCAGTACTTTTCGCTTAGTCCGTCTGAAGTGGGTTTGGTGTTGGAGCTCCTGGACATGCGAATACCAGAGTTGTCGCTCAAGCATTCGCCACATATAAACGCGTCTGAAGAGGAGAAAAATACCAAATCACTGCACATCACACGCGTGGTGGGATCTGATGGAAACCCTTTGGTCCAGATCAAAGTCAGCTACGAAGAAGAGTGCGTAACAACGCTCAGTGTGGGTGAGGCTCGCGTTTTTCGTGTAAGAGTGTTTCAAATGTTCCTAATCTTTTTTTATCATTATGAGATAATTTTTTATTTCTTACTGCGCTTCACAGGAACTGCTGGCTTACTCACTTCCCCGCTTGTTCGGTTTTCATTCGGTGCTGGAAGGACCCCTGTAAGTCTTGCAACCTCGACTACTGCATATTAAACAAAATTAACGCTCTTAACTCTCTGTCTAGGAACGTTGAAAATGGAACTGGAGGCGGGTTCTCGCAGGAAAATGGGAGCTCGTATTCTTCTAAATCTAGTGCTGGATATCGCGGTTCGAACAACAAAAGTGCAGGCGACTGGCCCTTCTAGTGCTGCCTAAAACAAAAGTGGATTGGCGAATCTACGGATCGATTTTCCGTAACGCGCCTTTTGAACTGTGTTAGTAGTTTCTGATATGAAAAGATGCAACGCGCCAAAATTTACTACGGTTTTTTTGAATAAAAATCATGTAACCAAAACAATGAATTCGAAGAGCTGCAAGAAACTAGTGAGCCCGTTGTGCCTGCTGTAGACGAGAAACTTTGTGAGGGCAAAAAGAGAGAGCTGGTGCCGCTAGGAGCTAAAACAGAGGCACGCTCAGGGCCTATCAGTTAGTTGCTTAATAGTTGCAACTCTAATCTAGAATGAAAGCTGCGCACCATAGCCAAACTTAAAGTCGTCCTTTAACGGGAAACCCTCGGCCGAGAGAGAAAGCATAAAGTTTGGCAGCACACGTGACTCAATGCTTGTTGCGACGCGGAAAGTCGAGTCAACGCTAGACACAAACCGCGTCTGACCTAAGTCCATTTCTACACCACAGGTCGTCTGGGCTTCACCAGAAGCGTGGTTGTACATGAATTCGGATCCATAACGAAGTCGATGGCCCACCTTGCGTAGATACGCGAGCTGCAACGTTCCCATGGCACCACATGTGGCCATCCCAACCCAGTCACTCGCGCTCCACTTGCCAGCGTATGCTGAAATAACTTTTCGATGCTTGCCATGGTAATAAGCCTCGCCACCTAGAGCAAGGTTATGGGTGACGCTCTGCAAGTAGCTGACTCCGAGTAAAGGGCCGTTCGAAAGCTTCATGTTCCACGTAAAGTCCTCTCCAGTATAATCAAAGTCGGCAAGCGCTTGAGAACCGTGATTCTCGTTCTTAAGTTGCGCTTTGACGCGCATTTTCCACTTGTTCGATAGTTTTTGGTTCCATCGAGCATCAAGGTAGCCGTCCGGTGTCATCTTGCTCATAAGAAATGTTGACGGATCGATGGGATCCCCCATCAAAACATTTGCACCAAACTGGTAGAGTCCGCCGGGAATCATCGGTGTGCCTAGCAAAAACGAGTGCGACGTGGAGCATCGAGCGCCCAAGATGCGCGTAAAATCGAAGCGAAAACCGTCAAAGGTATCGGGACTCACTGGTGGTTTAAGTTCATTAGGAGCATTTTCATACAGCCCTGGGTTTGGTAATTTGGCGCGCTCCTTCTCAATCTCTTCTACCTGCTGCATGAAAACGGGAAGGTCATCTTCCTATTGGGAAGGCAGCAGTTAAAATGGTTTTACAAGACGGATAAATTGATATAGAACTTACGGCAGCTGCACTTGTAGCCAGAACAGAGTAGCGTTCACTGGCTAGTACCTTGGACTTGCTCGATGCAATCCCCATGACGAATTACGAGAATCCACGAGCTTGTCGCTCTTGGCGTTGACTGGAGATTGAGCACCAAGAGAAATACCCAATTACAGGACGCAGTTCTATTCGTACTTTACACAAATAATGTGATACATTAGTTGCACATCTTAGTACACCATGTGGACATGAATACGAAGTTAGTGTGTGGACATTTCATCGTACCTGGATTACACTAGACAATGGTTGAATTCGTCCCATTATACTTTCTGAAACCAACCAACTTGGATTGGACCGGGATCGAACCCGGGACCTTCCGGTCCCGTAGTGAGCAGTGAACCACACGACCACGGTCGGATTACACTAGACAATGGTGAAAATCTCGTCGTGCCTCGAAGACGAGCAAAAAGCAGAAGGAATCAGGATCCATCAAGACGTGCATGTGAGGTATAGAGTCAAATGTGTGCCCAAAACCAATTCAATTATGAAGAAATACGCACTAACGCTGTGTTGGAAGTTGTCACCGTTCATACTCGCGTAGATAGTTCAAAACTTGTGTCGTAGATGTATCCGATATACTAAAATCGTCTTAAGTAATATTACAGTAACCAAAAATCCGTTGACCGTGAAAATGACACACGTAGACAGTTCGCAGTAAGTAGAAGAAAGTAACCAAACCAGGGACTTTATGTGTATTGAGAAGTGATTAGCTAGCCTAAAATAAAATATGAATCAGATGTTGAAGTTGGAGCAAACTTTCATCTGTTGTGTGCTCTACACTACTTATTAGTGCCCAAAACATATGTACTCAGATTCGAGTACAATTACATAGAGCTTTTTACTAATAAGTACGATATGAATATTGCTACTAATGAAAATATGAATCATAGCCGGCCTTAATAAAAACCGGTATTATGAATATTTTTAACACGCTGATTATCACGCTCATTGGTCGATCAGATCAAAACAAGCACCTTTTCAAATATAAAAAACTCGCCACTTTAAAGCTCTGAAGAATCAATGTGCTCATAGTGAATGAACGATGAACAAGTTGCCTCGACAATACTATAAAGTAATTATTAAACCAACAGCAAGTAACGAGACATTACCGTACGATCTATCAACTTACAACAAGCCATTCATTACCGGCAAGTAAGAGTGCACAAATCTCTACTCTGTTCACATTCGGCTTGCCATGGTCCTTGAGAATCTCTCTCGCCTCTTGCGTCAACTAGTAGACTCCCATTACACTTTCATGTTCGAACAATCAATACAGTAACATTGCTTTTTCTCGCAGCGTAGGTTGTTGAAGTGTTATGTTGGAAGTTCGGGTGATTAAAACTACATTTGCTATAATCTATATATATGTCGTGAAGGGGTTGAAAATTATTATAATTCCACGTAATTAACTACACAAAGAGGTATTAAGCCAGTACTCCTTGTTTAACTTCCCGGGTACTTAATACTTCCGTCCGAACCAACAAATCAATCAATTACACTTGTCGTGCACTTCACAAAGCTGTCCAGGGCTGCCCCCAACACTTGAGCACTTCAACAGGCTGCTGCTTCACTCACTAGGGCGTGTGCTCACTGACTTCCTTGTGTTACACTTGTTTTTTGTATGGGGTTAAAAAGGAAAGGTTTTTTGAAAGCCGCCAGAGACCTGTGCAGTACAGGGGAAATTTCGTTCTATTAAGTGTTACTAACTCCTACATCAAAGTCAATCACTTTTCTCACCCACTACTTCTTGGTTACTTCAGCGCTGACTTCAATACTGGACTCGGGGGCCGTCGCAATCCTCTGTAATTTGATTGATCAGATTTGCCGTTG
>CM047583.1:13185437-13208112 GCA_026184515.1 Peronosclerospora sorghi | reverse complement strand
CTTGATCAAGGATTTCGAAAGGAAGATGGTGAACAGACGTCGTTTCGACGTCATGCAAGTGGATGAAGAGTCCAACTAGCGCGCGATCGACGTACCGATCAGGAATCACGATCGAAAAATCTCTGATCGCAGAAATGGTAGATGAAACTCACGATTAATGGAGGTACAATGAACGACTTGTAGTGGTGTGATTACGATGGATGTTGCGAGGTATGGTGATTGGATACGGCAGATGAGCCGACGAACTACCAATTTATATTATGCATTTAAGGACAAATGTCGTAAAGCGGACTTTTTAATTAGGCAAAAATAGGGCCTAATTTTGGACATTTTATTAGGCCCATAGGGGGCCTAATATTTTTTTTTTAATTATGACTAATGTTAGGACCTAAATTAGGACCTAAATTAGGGGCCTGATAGTGGACGCAGATAGTGGATACAGGAGTACATAATTAGGTACCGCCATGTGTACCACGGTGGGTACAGTAGTACGTACCACCGTGGTGTACATAGACAGGATATAGAAGGGACACGGAAGATGTGCGGATTACCTACAGGTACGCGGCGAACACCAGCGAACAAACAAGGAACAAGCGGGAAAATCAGGTCGACTGATGGACGGAAGGCGTTTCGAATGGACGATGCGGATTGGTTGAAAGTAGGAACAGGGTAGATCTAAGGGTTTAATTGCTAATAAAGTTCTCCTTTTGCGTACGATCGAGCAGATCGTTTCTGGGACGGCACCTTTGCGCCTCCCCCGCTATTATATACCTCTACGTCCCGGGCGGGAGCACTAAGTGCATTTTTTGGCCCACCGGCAGACGTAGAGTGTTGGGAACTCACTCCAAAACTCCGCCCGCAGTGTCTGCGGTTCTTCGTGTAAAGGTTTTTGGTTTTGGGAACGTGATCGAGCAGTGCTCTCACCTCTTCCCCGTGAAATTAACGTTTGGCCCCTAGAGTTCGGCTGCTTTAAGCGCCCCACGGGAACTCTAGGTGGATTTTAATATAAATACCTTTTCCTCATATAGTCTAGGCTAGGAGCGCATTAATTTGGGCGTTCCTTAGCTGTTTGACGGCTTAGAGGATCCGCGATCAGGCAGTGGAGACTTCCGCTGCCTGATCAAGTACCCCCCCCCTACCGATCAACACCTGATCGACACTTTTTGCAAATCTTGATCGTGATTGCTGATCGCAAATCGCGCCAACTGCTACTTGAACGACTTCCGGTGCTTGATCAAGTATGATCAAGGTATATTACGACTGGGCAGCAGCTTTTAGCCCCTGATCGAGCCTTTCAGTACCTGATCGCACTTGCGATCAAGACACCTGATCGCATCTGCGATCAAGACAGAATATTGTTGATCGACGGTTATTAACGTCAGCCAAAGCCTGATCAAGCCTGATCACGACCGATTGGCTTCGTTTCAGCGCCTGATCGCATCGGACCGCCGCCTGATCGCACTTGCGATCAAGACAGAATACTGCTGATCGTCGGTTATTAGAATCGGCCCAGACTTCATCAAGCCTGATCACGGTTAATTGACGTGGTTTGAGCACCTGATCGTACGTGATCAAGCCTGATCGAATCGGTTGTATCGTCACAAGTTAGTTAATTCAATCTTGCACCAAGAATTCGCTGTGCGCTGTCCCCGCCACCTGAGAAGCGACCCACGCCTAGCCGTCGGGTACACAAGGTGAGCAAGAACACAAGCAGTCGAAGACATCCGGAGGTCCCCCTTCGTTAGTCGGCAGTCTGGGCGCCGTGGTACCGCCTGATCAAGTCTCAAAAACTTCGATCAGCCGCTCCACCACACAAAGGACAACAGTGAAATGACATGATCGAAAGGATGTATTGATTGAAGAAACGTGATCGACCGACTATTCAGACCCATAGAACTTACGGCGAAGGAGAGGAATCTTACGACCAGGGTGATCTTCGGGGCAGGAACGATATTGAACCCGCCAAGGTTCAAGGTCCTCGACATCTGCCAGCGCTTCTTGTAGGCTCTGAGGTGGCGGGTCCGATAGAAACCCAGGGTACCACGCTCCATCATCGGCCGGGGCAAACTTTAGCGGGCGATTGCGGGCACAATGGGTGATCGAAGGGTCCAAGAAGATGTCGATATCACATTTCCCGTCGATCATACCCCGCAAGATGAGCTCCACGATACGTTTCCAGGTCGCCCCAGCCCGGCTTCTGCGTTGGCGACGTTTGATGTAATAGTCGCGGAAGAAGTCATCAATATCACGAAGATTATTCGCGATAGGGAGATAGTGGGTTGATTCCCAAATCTCCAATGCGTGATGATCGAGGAACGTGAGATACTTGGTCTCCAGGTCAGCGAACCAGCCAGCCGAGCGAAAAGAAAGAGGCGGCAACATGGTCGAAAAAATATCCCAGGGGCGCTGGGAGTATAAATGTTCAATCTCTGCCTGGGTGATCAAATGACCCGACCACGCACTAGTAGGAAGGGCCAACGCAGCAGGCGGGAACAACCATCCAGCAGGGCGGGTCAAGTAGTCGAAAACCACTTGGGCCACGACATTGTGTAAATTGTACATGCCGAGTTGATCCGGAGTCCAAGGCAGGATATCGGCGTCAGTGGTACCATCAGGAACCGCGACCAAGGTCTGGAAGTCACCCGTGCGAGGAAAAAGAGACAAGATCGGGTCGTGACCAGGCTGGCCCTCGCTACCGAACTCGCTAATGGTTGGGTAGAAGGAATGGAGGCGATCGGGCCAGTGTCCTCATCTTCAACGTCTTGATCGCAAGTAGGGGGATCATCATCCGCAGTCTTCGCCTCCGAAGAGGTAGAGAGAAGGCGTGGCCGCTTAGACGGATAAGAAGGCGGGAACGCCGAATACGCTTTCCGGACGATGGAGAGGTACTGCCTACCGAGTTGGTCGTCGAAGCAGCAGAGGGACTAGAAGGCAATGGGACCTGATCAGGGCCGGCCAGAAGCTGCAGAGATATGCCCGTCAGTGCGGACTGAATATTCGATTGATGAGAGCGCCAACGCGCAACCTCGCCTTGGGCCTGTCGTAGCCGATCACGCAATGTGTCCCGGTCCGCGGAAACTTGATCGAGGTGACGTCGAGCGGTAGTGAGTTCCGCTTCAACCCGATCCGATATCTCCTGTGCTTGGGCCATAATGGCAGTGTAATCGTCCATCAATGCGTGAGTAGACTCGTTCTCCTTCTGGAGGCGATCGCATTGATCCTTGTACTTGTCCACCTCAGTAGTGAGACTTACCGCCCGTTGGACCAAGCGCACATTGTGGGAAGTAAACTGATCGCGCTCGTGCTGCAACATGGATACACGCTGCTCGAGTTGCTCCAATTCGTTCGTTCGGTATGCAATTGTGTCGTCAAGCGTTGATCGCAGGTAACGTTCACGGTCGTTGCGACACTCCAGCTCCCGGATCTGGACACCCTGATCGTATATGGTCTGCTCTTGATCGGCGATAGTGCTTTTGGCGTCTTTTAACTGGGTTTCGAGCTTCTTGACCGCAGCGTTGATAAAATAGCGCAGCGGCTCCAGTTTTTGAAGGCTTACCTCGATTTCCTTCTTCCGGTCCGCCGCGTCACGTTGGGTACGAGTGAGCCGCCGACGAAGCATCGCAACCGTGCCTTCACTCATGGCGAGTGAGCCAGACAACAAGGCGACCTGCTCGTTGCTGGCATGGAGAGCCTCTTGCAGATCGCAGGCCTGCTTGATAGCGGCGATCGCCTGATCAGCTGCGGCCTTATCCAAGGCAGGAACGTTGGTGATGTGGGGTGACAAGCTGTCCGTTGAAGATGGCATAGCAGACTGTGAATGCCTGATCGAGACAGCCTGATCGCAGTTGTCACGGTTGGCCACAGTCGAGTGTTAGATCGCAGTGGACAGCCCCAACGGTAACCGCCTGATGGAATTGGGCTTGATTGATGGGATAAGGGGCAGATGATGGGTGATGATCGACAGTTGGATGGTGACCTGATCGATGTGCTACGACAAATTCTCCAACGGCAGTATGATTCCCAGAATCAACGGCATGATCGACCCTCGCCCCAACCGCTGTACGGCTGGGACGAGACTCAGGGGCGGTTATCGTAAAGCGGACTTTTTTATTAGGCTAAAATAAGGCCTAATGTTGGACATTTTATTAGGCCCATAGGGGGCCTAAATTTATACTAATATTAGGACCTAAATTAGGGGCCTGATAGTGGACGCAGATAGTGGATACAGTAGTACATAATTAGGTACCGCCATGTGTACCACGGTGGGTACAGTAGTACGTACCACCGTGGTGTACATAGACAGGATATAGAAGGGACACGGAAGATGTGCTGATTATTTACAGGTACGCGGCGGACACCAGCGAACAAACAAGGAACAAGCGGAAAAATCAGGTCGACTGATGGACGGAAGGCATTTCGAATGGACGATGCGGATTGGTTGAAAGTAGGAACAGGGTAGATCTAAGGGTTTAATTGCTAATATAGTTCTCCTTTTGCGTACGATCGCGCTGATCGTTTTTTGGGAAGGCACCTTTGCGCCCCCACCTTATTGAAACCTCTACGGCCCGGGCGGGAGCACTAAGTGCGTTTTTGGCCCACCGGTTGGCGTAGAGTGTGAGAACTCACCCCGCAACTCCGCCCGCAGTGTCTGCGGTTCTTCGTTTAAAGGTTTTTGGTTTTGGGAACGTGAACGAGCAGTGCTCTCACCTCTTCCCCGTGAAAGTAACGTTTGGCCCCTAGAGTTCGGCTGCTTTTAGCGCACCACGGGATCTCTAGGTGGATTTTAATATAAATACCTTTTACTCATATAGTCTAGGCTAGGAGCGCATTAATTTGGGCGTTCCTTAGCTGTTTTACGGCTTAGAGGATCCGCGATCAGGCAGTGAAGACTTCCGCTGGCTGATCAAGTACCCCCCCTACCAATCAACACCTTATCGACACTTTTTGCGAATCGTGATCGTGATCGATGATCGCAAATCGCGCCAACTGCTACTTGAACGACTTCCGGTGCTTGATCAAGTCTTATCAAGGTATATAACGACTGGGCAGCAGCTTTTAGCCCCTGATCGAGCCTTTCAGTACCAGATCGCACTTGCGATCAAGACACCTGATTGCGTCTGCGATCAAGACAGAATATTGTTGATCGACGGTTATTAACGTCAGACAAAGCCTAATCAAGCCTGATTACCACTGATCTACATCGTTTCAGCGCCTGATCGCGTCGGACTGCCTCCTGATCGCCCTTGCGATCAAGACGGAATATTGTTGATCGTCGGTTATTAGCATCGGCCCAAACTTGATCAAGCCTGATAGCGGCTAGTTGACGTGGTTTAAGCACCTGATCGCACGTGATCACGCCTGATCGCATCGGTTGTATCGTCACAAGTTAGTTAATTCAATCTTGCACCAAGAATTCGCTTTGCGCTGTCCCCGCCACCTGAGGAGCGACCCACGCCTAGCCGTCGGGTACACAAGGTGAGCAAGAACACAAGTAGTCGAAGACATCCGGAGGACCCCCTTCGTTAGTCGGCAGTCGTTTGAGCGCCGTGGTACCTCCTGATCAAGTCTCAAAAACTTCGATCAGCCGCTTCACCACACTCTTCACCCCAGGTACGTACAGACCAGAAACACTTCCAAAAGATAAATTTTAATAGGTAGATCTTCCAAACGATCTAGACCTGACCAATACGAAATAATAGAGGTTAGACCAATCAACTGGTCTATCCCCTGACCAATATGAGAGAAGACCAAAACCGGTCTAAACTCCAACCAATGTTACAATGAGCCAATATGTCCACGTAAAGACCCAATATGCCCGTGAAACTCCACAATTGATATCTCCACGTAAAGACCAATCCAGTGAATAGCACGTTCCAAACGTACTTGAGTCAAAGTGTCGAGATCGCCAAATCGTCCTCCCGTCGAGGGACTTCCGGTGGCCAAAGTGCGCGTGCGGCGCGTCCAGACCGGGTATAATAGGCGAGAGGGGATAATTCAACCCTCTGCCCCCAAACACTCCGCGGAGGGCGGAGGCGACTATTGTACGTGAAAAGAATAACGGCGACCCCTTTCTGCGGTGTAGACCAAGACCAGAAGAGGTTTTTGCCACTTATTCCTAGACCAAAAGACTTTTACTTGGAAAATCCGCAACCAAAACACTCTTACTTGGGAAATCCGCAACCAAAAGACTCTTACTTGGAAAATCCGCAACTAGCCAATAATACTACCTCACTATGGTCCCTAATGTACCCACACAAAATTATGTAAAATACCCAATGTCAGGTGACTCACCCAAGACCTGCGTTCTTGATACTCCTTGAATCTGATAGGCTCAAAATCCCCCCTTGTTTAGACCAATCGGAAACTCGACCAACTTCCTTGACCAAAAGTGACCAAATTTGTGGTACACTTCACCACAGCCGCCCCTGAGTCCGACCGTGTCGCACAACAATAACGGTCTGACTCACCCATCACTCGACCAACTGGACCTTGGTCACTCACACTTCTTCCCCATGGATCAAACATCTTCGACACCTGCGTCAGGTACTGCCTTTACTGCACTTGATCTTCTTATGCTTCCCTTTGACGCTTGTTCTTGTTGTTCTTGCAGAAACTCTATGCGCCGAGTCGCCCCACCTTGCTTCGCCTGTCCGGTCGGCTCGGTCTGACAGCCCACGTAACTCTCGTGCACTTCAAACATCGGAAGGGCGTCAGACTGAAGCCGACACGCAGATGCAGGATATGCTTGCATAAAACATGCGTCTCAGGACCCAGGTGGCCCACCAGGCAACACGAGGTGCGCATCTTTGGTCTTCGTCTTGTACTTGTCTTGGCCCTCGTTTGTCTTCAGCTCTCATCCCTCCCAGCGTCGTCAAGGCAATAGGTGCCTTGCTTGATGCCGATAGGCAGTCCGACGATCATTTTGACCAGCTTCGACCAATTTTAGAGGAGCTGGTAAGCGCGCGTCATGAGCTGTCCCGTCTGGAGGCTCATCAGTCCCATCTCCGGGATCAACTTGCACTTGTTCGCCGGCAGCAGCTGGACGGACAATTTGACGCGACCTCACTGCGCATGCAAGGCGACGACTTCGCGTGACGCATTGCCGAGCTTCAAATTTCCATTCAAGACCAGACCGGGAAGGTCCGGTCTTATCAAGTCAAGTCAGACGCTTGGACGCTAGAGTCGGGTCGTCGTCAGGTGGCACTAGACCAGTGCCGCCAGCGCTTGATGAACTTGCTGCATCCGTGTTCGGATGCTTCCTCCAGCATAGATTGGTCTGCGTCGACAACCTTAGTCGCCTCGGAGCAAGACCAAGACCGCTTGCAGCAGGACCATGACCGACATCGTTCATTGGCTGATATTCAGCAGCCCGAAATTGCACAAAAATCGAAGAAGCGCGCGGACGCGCCGGGAAGCTCGAGGGCGCGGGGCACTGCGCGCGGACCCAGACTCGGGGGGAAGCGTGCAGTGCCTCATAAGCGAGCCAAGACTCGGACTCGGACACGGACGAAATCTACAGCCCCTCGGAAAGTCGAGCGCCCTCGCGCCGTATTGCAAATCGCACCAAGAACACAGGGGTCTCGTCCGAGGAGGACTCCAGCGAAGGGTCCTGCGATTTCGAGTTTATGGTCGCCATCCAGTCCAAGTCACGAACGAATTTACGTGAAAGTTTCATCCAAGTGGCGTCGACATTGGGGTCAGAACAGAAGACTGGTTTGCCAAGTGACGCCACACCAGTAACGACATCAGCGAAGCCGGCGCCTTCGGTTCTCCCCGGGACATCCGAGCTTCACAAGTACGCTCTACTGAAGAACATGGCGGTTGACACAAGCTCCCTTCCGCCGCGGACGTTTGAAATCACTTTGCCGTGGTCGTCGGGGCAAATCGGCTGTTTGCGCCGGTCTACCCTGACCAAGCAGCTTCTGGACCGGTCTTTCTCCCGCCCGGACCCCTGGCTTTTTCCACCGGCCAAGAAAACCCCTGCCGCGTCTGCATGGAGGGCGGACTTGATTACGTCGGCGCAGATCTCCCGCCTATACGGCGATGAGCCATGGAAAATTTTCGGACACCCCAAGATAGGACTTGTGTTCCGCTTGACTCCGTGGATCGGCACTTTGCTAGGCCGGGTGAAGAATTTCAACAAGATCCACGGCCAAGCAATTCGGGAAGCTTCCCACTACTTGATGCTTCCCCCCGACCGGGTGCGACAAGATCTGAGCCTGGCGACGTTCCAGAGCAAGCGCAAGCGACGTCGAATTCGGGCGGGTGAGGCTTGGCAGTCCCTGCGCCAGTACATTTTGGACGGGATGCGAGCCCGCGAGTGTGACGTCGACGTGTTCTTGTACCCGGTGTTCCTCCACATGCCGATGCGTCGCGTTGAGAAGACCAGACTGCTGGCCGACGACGGCATATGGACCCCAGTCTTGATTGCGCTGAGCCGGTCGCGGACCTCAAGGATGCTTTGGGCCAGCATGCCCGGAAGGACCCCTGGCGTAACCAGTTTCAGGATCAAGTGGAAAATCATCTGTCGATGGTCATCGGCCGTCTGTGGGGCGATAGAAAGTGAATTCGCAGGTAGTCGACCAGATAACTCGTAATACATGTCATCATTTCTTTTTCATATGTCCGATCGTCAAATCACTTGAACTAATTTTACCACTCTCTCCATAGTTGCACCGAACACGTTATCGTAAACAGTTCCACCCCCATCACGAAAAATAGTCATCACATTCGTCATTCCGCTACTCCAATTCGTCACGGTTCATCAGAATTTCAGATCAACTCCGGACCTTCCACATCTTCACACCGGTCTAGACCGACCGATGATACTGCGTGTCTTGGTCTTGGTCTTCATGAGTCTGCATCACTGCGAAGCGATTACGACTGACTCGTTCTCGCTCGAACTCTGGTAGAAGATCCCCACAATTCAAGTCGAGCTCGTCGACCCAAGTTGATTCATCATGGTCCTTCCATCGGACCAGGTACTGTCGGTGAGTCCGACCGAACCTGGACTTCTTGGTCGACCGAACATATAAGACCTTCTCCACTTCAAACTCGCCTTCCTCTAATGGTCGTTCCCAACTTTCCTCCGGCAGTAACGCTTCACCGAACTCAAATCTTTTTTCTTCGTCTACCAGACAGGGAGTTTTGGGTCGATCAGGAAATTCTCGGACCAGCTTCAACTTGGACACATGCACGATCGGGAAGACCTTGTAATCTGTACCAGTTGTTACTAGACGGTCCGCGTGCTCACCGATCAGCTCGGCAAAACGGAAAGGGCCGTGCCACATGTGAGCCAGCTTCTTCGCATAGCCCTCTTTCACTCGGTCTAGCTATAGCCATACCCTCGCCCCTGGTTCTATACCGTGGAGTCGGACCTGGTCATTGGTCCGGTCTGCCCGGTCTTGTGTGGCCTGACGCAGCTTTTCGTTGACGACTTCTTTTGCATGCTGGTAGTGTTTTTTGGACCTGCATGCGCCAGCATCAAGCATCACGATCGCGGGTCAGGGTGCAACCGATAGGTATCGCAGCTTCCAGTGTCGACCGAGGGTCCCATCCATATGTCAGATAAAAAGGCGTTTCTCCTCGGACCCGATCGGTCGACGAGTTGAGTGCAAACACCAGCCTTTCTGCATACTCGTCCCAATCTCGCTGGTCTGGGTCAGCAACGTACTTCTTGAGCGCCCTCGTTATGGTCTGCACACTGCGTTCCGCCGATCCATTTGCTTGCGGACGATATGCCATCGTCGCACTATGTTTCTGGCCCAGAATGTTATTGAACGACCGGAACACCTCGGCCATAGAACCGGGTTCCCGATCGTGCCTGATGACCTCGCTGGCGCCGAATCTGTGGAACACACATTCTTCGTAGCTCTGGGCGATCTGCTCCGCAGACCGAGATTCAATTGCCTTCGCAATAACTAGACCAGTGAACAGGTCTACTCAGATCAGCAGCTCAGTGTTGCCGCGCGTCGATCTAGGCAGTGACGGTATGTGGTCCATCTCTATGACCTGGAAAGGGTAGGTAGCTTCGATATTTCCGGGCGATCGCCCCTTGATTACCGGTCTACCCTTTCCGGTCTCGCAATCCGTGCAACAGCCCACATATTTCTGCACACTGCGGAAAAGACCTCTCCAGTGGAAGTGGGACCTGATCTTGTGATAGGTTCTGCCTATGCCCTGATGTACCCCTTCTAGACTCACTTGATAGTGATGAAGGACATCCGGCTGCAGCAACTCGGGGATCACTAATTTCGCCAGTCGGTCCCGGTCTGCACTGCCTTGGTCGGCATCGCGGCAGTAATACAATAATCAATTATCATCCACTTCGTAGCTATCCGCGATCTTGATGCACTCTTTCGCTTGATCTTTCGTCAACTTGGACAGTTCACCACGCAGGTAGGTCTTCAGGTTCATAATCCATTCTTCTTAGTCCTGCGCCTTGAGGATCCGTTCCGTCCTTAACTGTTGCACTGCGTATTCGTTCAAACTTTCCTTCGGGAACGGTCGGCGAGACTTCTGAGCTTTCGATCTAGTCGCGACCATCACATGCACCTGGACTGGGGCGTTCTTGGGTCCGATCACCTCTGGGAGCCTGTTTATATTCACCAATTCATCCAGAACGGCTTTCTCGGTGATCGTAGCCCCGGTCTGGTCTTGCATGGCCTTGGTCGCGAGGTAATCGGCGCTTCTGTTCCAGTACCGTTTCACGTGCAATAGCTCGTGGTTGGGGTGGTCCTTCAATGCCTTCATTATTCGATCATTTAGCGTCCTTAGTCGTGGAGATTTGCAGTCGATCTCTCCGGTGATCTTCCTGATCACTAGGTTGGAGAGTCACCACATATGATGACTCGCCCCTTCTCTTGCGACGACAGCAGGTCCAGACATAGAAGTATACCTCGGTACTCCGCCTCGTTAACAGTAATATCCGTCGTGAAATCGGCAGCGGCTGCAACTATAGACCATTGTGGAAACTTCCACAATATGGAACTATAGGCGCCTACCTTCTTCTTCACGCTTGCCGATCCGTCAAAACTTAAGACCAAGAGCTCTTCATCATGGTCGACGGTCGGTGGCGGTCTCGAAACTGACTGCCGAGGTTGCTTCCTCGGGGCAATCGCTATCAATGCCTCGTCCACTTCAGACCGAGGGGTGATACTGGCAGCTAATGTGCCCAATATCTCTTCCTCGCCCCCGGTGCACTTAACGACCTCGAGGGTCCACTGCGACAAGACCGCCGACCATCTGCCTAGATGTCCGTCCATCCCATTGGCTGATAATAGCCAGGCCAAAGTAGACCGTCTTAACAGGACCTTTATAGGTCGGCCGACCAGCAGGTTGTAACACATATCCAGAATTCGTATCAACGCCAGAACTTCTTTCTCGACAATTCCATAGTTCACTTCATTTGGTTTTAGCGTCCGGCTCGTAAACGTGACTGGATGATACACACCATCGTGATCTTGCACTAAAGTGGCCGAGGTGGCCCACTTACTGGCATATACAATAATGGTCGGCACTTTTTCGGGAGCGAAATGCTTGAGAATCGGTGCCGTCGCCATCTTAACCTTCAACATACCAAAGGCAAACTGTGCACGCTTCATATGATCTTCGGCCTCCACTTGCGGACAAACCGCAGCAAGACCAGAGTCGGCGCCCTCCTGTCAAGTTGCCCGGTCTTCTTCGCGCAACATATGATAGTCAACTTCCCGGAGCTCGTACAGCACAGCCGCGTAGATAGCAAAGTCTTCAATGAATCGGTTATAATAATTCAAGCTTCCCAGGAAGGACTGCATTGCCTTCAGCTATCTGGGGAACGGGAGGTTACTCAGCGAATCCAGGTCCTTGGGATTAGCCTCTAGACCATTGTTCGAGACCATATGACCTAAATAGGCGACCTTGGACATACCCCAAAAACTTTTTATGGCGCTGATAGATAGGTTCCAGCGGTCGCATGTCTCCAACAATCGTTCAACCTTTTCGCACAGATCGTTCCATGACGAGGAAGGTATCATAATGTCGTTGATGTACGACCGCCTCCCTAGAACGGACGGTCCTCTTTCCCGATCGGGTTCACCCTCTCTAAACACATCATAATTTTCAACAGGGTCCCGATCGGTCTTTATCTTGAAGTGTCCGTACAATGCGTTGTCTATCAGCCTTTGATAGATCTGGGGTGCGTTCTTCAGACCGAACGGCATACGGTTCCACTCGAAAAGACCAAACGGTGTCACAAATGCGGAAATATCACGGGCTTGATCAGTCATCGAGACCACCCAAAATCCACTTGCCATGTCCAGAGAACAATACCACAAGGTCTTGTCGAGGTCTTCCAACAGATCATTAATCAGCGGCATCGGGTAAACCATGAGTTTAGTCAACCGATTTACCAGCCGATAGTCGATGCACAGTCTAATGTCAACGCCGTTCTTCTTGATAACAATTACGATCGGCGAGGCCCATGGCGAGGTCGACGGTCTAATAATCTTGGTGACCAACAGTCCTTTAATGATATCAGAAAGCTTTTCACGGTACTGTGGCGCCACGCGTCGACATCGCTGGGCAATCGGCTTGGCATCTCCAACGTCAATATCGCAAATCGCACCACGGGCTGCAGGTGTTAAGGCGTTGACCTTTCCGATCAGCAGATGTCTTTTCTTCCATATGATATTCTTCAACTGCTCTATCTGGTCTGGACTGTTAAGGTCTTGATCACCCACTTGTAAATCATCCATTGTAACTTCGGGCGAGTCGGCAGAAACTTCAGGGAGGACTGCCATTTGGCTTTCCAGCTCCTGAATATACTGTTCCCCGCCTTCATGTATACAGACTTGTTCATCTTCTGGGGCGATATCACCTAGACCACATGGACCGGCTGAACGCCCCTGGTCTTGATCGACGGGCTGTCCTTCACTGATATCGGTCTGATTAGGAATACCGTCATGGTCCGACCTAGCAATTTCATGTTCCCCTTCTTCCGTTTCTTGCTCCGCTGTCGCCTGGTCTTGTGCTGACACCACGTTGACTAACCTTGGCTCGTCTACTTGATGGTCCACCGTTCCTGGTGACTGCGGCGCCTTTCTTCGGACCAACATCTTTTTTGGGGTGACATAACTTGGTCTTTCAACTAAAGGTGATGTATCCTCTTCCACCGACCCATCATCGCTAATAAGATCGGTGGTCGATTGGTACGCCAGGTTTTGCCACTCGACATACCGCCTCGTTCCAATCGAGACGAACCGCATCTTCCTTGGTACCTTCCCTTCTGCTAACCACATACCGACAATAGTGTTATTGTCCAGTGTCAGCGGCTTGTCACCGATATTGGTAACACGGACAAAATCACGTCGACCAGCACTCTTTACGAAGGTCGGGACCCACCGATCGCCCCTGGTCAACCATAACTTCCTCGAACGAAAACCTTTCTCGACCGGGGTATCGGCAGACCGACCGACTGGGATAGTGAGGTCTTGGTCCCACCGGACCAGATCGGTATACGAACCATACAGAGGTCTTCGAACAGCCAACTGGACCTGGACCTCATCCGGGAGTGTAAGCACTCCATGTGACAGGTCTAGGCGAATACCAGCTGGGACCATGAACCATACCTAGTGAAGCGTCCTGACCAGCCAACTTGCCAACCCAAGCGCTGAAAAAGTAACCAGCGATCCCGACAAAGTAATTTTCACACTCGTTCTTCATTCGGTCATATAAGAGTTTTCACCGATCCCGACGCATTCTTGTCTCTGGGTATCGTCTATACGGCATCCGACCTTACGAGCAAAGGCGGAGTCGATTATCGAGACTTCATCTCCAGAGTCGAACAACATCGTCGCTTTCTGGTTATTAATCTGGCCACAGGCTTTCGCCTGCTTGAAACATTTATCAGGCGCGTGATACTTCCAGTATACGCGGGATTCTCCAGGCAGCAAGTCCAACTGCATAACCACCTTGGTACGGGAGTACTCATCGGTCTTCAGACTGTAGACCGGATGGTCTCGGTCGACGCAATTTGGAATAGAACGTGTATTGTCGGTCTTATCCTCCTTGCCGACATATGCATAGATGTGAACCGTAGAACTCTCGGCTCGATCCAGATTCCAACCTGGCGAGCGTTCTAGTTTAACATCTTTTTCGCGTCCGGCGGCAGCATCCCCGCGTGCTTGTCCGGCACGTACCACTTGCGTATCATGTTAAAAAAATCTTCAATCTTGCAGTGGCCGGCCTCGTGAATCTCTCCACATGACTTGCATACGAAAAGGCAGTGGTCCGTCGGGTGGCCGCGTCTCTTGCACTTCTTGCACACCATCTTCTTCCAGCAGTTTGGACCATCATGTTTGCTCGACCCACAGTGGGAGCACTTCTGACGAGGTCGGTCCAGATCGGACTTGCTTCCGTTCCTTCCCTTCCGGTCTACCTGGTCGGACTTCTACCTGGTCTTCGGGGCAGGTCCCGCAACATAGACGTAACGATACTGATCTTCATCCGATGACTCCTGGATGGATTGACTTCCACTTTCCCCTTCCGATCCCGTGCTGTCTTTGGCTACGATCGCCTTGACCGCTCGGGTCGGTCTGGTCCAGGGTCTCTTGACCGGATCGGTCTGGGTCTGGGTATTGGATCGGTAGCGACCTGATCCACCAGCACTCTTCGCCCTCATGCTACGCGACTGCTGTAGAGTCCGTAGAGTCTGCTCAACTTCACCCGCGTCCCTAAGACGCAGCAGAGTAAGCTGGTCCGCCAGTTCTTGATCGTCCAGGGTACTAATGTAGTGACCCACATGTTCCAGAGCAACACCGTTCGGCGGGTTATTCTCTTTAATTGTTATGCCGGCACGAAGTGCAGCCACGTTCAACCGATGCAAATACTCGATCGGTGTCTCGTCGCTCCGCTTCTGCATATGGTGATACTTGCGGGCACTCGAAAATCCGGAGTTACAATATTGCCCTTCAAACTCTGCACATAGCTGTTCCCAGTCAGACCGGACATCCCGACCTAACTGTTGGATCCAGTTGGCATCCGGTCCTTTCAACAAATCCCGGAAGATCAGACACTTTGCACTTTTCGGGGTATGGTCTCGCAGGAACGCAGACTTGACCCGACCGAACCAAGACCGGGCCTGGTCTTCATCAGCATCCTTGCCAGTGAGGTCCTTGAGGTCGGTCGTCGCGGCCATACGGATGCGCGGAATCGCAGCAGATCCAAAGTCGTAAGCAATAGTGGAGGCTAAGTTAGCCTTGCGTGGCTTGCCAGCGCCATTACCGTCTGACCCACAGTGGTCGTCAAGACCGTCGACCGACTCCATGTCACAGTCACTTGTCTTGCTTGGTCTACGCGGTCTGGCCGGTTGCGGCTTGCGCTTCCCTTTTACGACTTGCTTATCACTTCGATTGGGCTTGTCCACAGATGTTACCGATTCCATATCCATATCTCGGCAAACATTGGCACATTGCTGGGTAGACCGGTCTTGGACATGTGGGCGCAGAGGTGGTCTAACCCGGTCTTCCATGAAACGCTCCATCATCGTCTCAAACATGGCTTGGACGTTAGCTGGAGTCATGGCAACGTGTTGATACCCTCCTTTTTCGGAACCGAGGCCTGTGGGGGTCGCTGGAGCCCCGACTGGCAAGCAGCCCTTTGCTGCCGCACGTCCTTTTTTTTTCCGGCTGGGCATGGTCCACCCCCATGGTCATCCGCTCGACACCAGTCTCCAACTCTGATGAGCTGTTCGAGGCCGGTGGAGATTGATAAACCGATTTGTCATCAGAACCAATGTCAACAAGCGCTGTGGAGACTTCAGCGGCCTTCACTGCTGCGGTGGGAGTTGGGCGGCGAACCGCCCCCACCAGTGGGACCAAATGGTCGTGGAAGGTCGACATCGACGATTTCAGCCTCCAAGTCTCAAATTCAAATAATTTTTGGACATCGGCGGGGTTCTGCATTTTAATGCCAACCTCCGCCAACATCGCCACCAAGTTCTTCACCAACAGTAATGGTCGATCACTCTGTATCGGCTCGGTAGTGGGACCAAGAAGATGGTCGGGGAGTAGTGGGACCAAGAAGATGGTCGGGGATCTGGAGGTTCAACACCCGAAAGACCACGTCAAAGCGAACAAATCGTTTCAGCTCAAAAATGTAGTACATCTTGTTTAGGTCTTCTTCAGTGATGCCTCCATCTCCGACTTGCGACTTTTCTTCGAGGTCGTCTTCGTCGGCCGGCATTCCCAACCCTTTATTGGGAATCTTGGGGACCTTAGGGACCTTGGGGAGGTTGTTCTGATCGTTCTGATCAGCCTCCAAGTATTTTTCGTCTTTTAATTTTCCATCAACTTTTTTATGCACATACATAGGATCAGGACCAAGGTCCTGATCCTTTCCGGGACTATAGAAGGACTTGCTATAGTCCCGATCGGCTCCGGTGGGAGCCTTTTGGGGAGGAAAAAATTTATTAATCCCGATCTGGTCCTCCACCAGGCCAGACCGGACATCGCCATCTTTATCGAGAACGAAGACGTAAGGTGATAGCCTTTCCTTACGCCCTCTCCAGAACGATTCCAAATTCAAATCTTCAGATTCAATCTTTGATTACACCTCGCGGTGATATCCACGATCACCAAGTGATCCGGGCACGCGCACCATTGTGGTGGAGTCAAGATAGAAATCGAATACATTTGTATCTACAACCTGACCACCACCATCGTGCCCAGCCTTCCAACTTACGGGGGGGGGGTACCCCGCGGACCTCCAGTCGAAATCTGGTCCGATCGTCCGCTGCTGGCAGACGACCGGTCATCATCCAAAGACGCTTGGTCCGATTCACTTAAGTTCATCTCACCTTGTGTACCCGATGGAATGGGCTAGTTACACACTCGGTGGATCGGGATCGCAGATCGATCTGATTCGGTCTTGAATATGAGACCGTGCTGGCTAGGTGTACCTGGGCGGAACTCTTCACCCCAGGTACGTACAGACCAGAAACACTTCCAAAAGATAAATTCCAATAGGTCGATCGTCCAAACGATCTAGACCTGACCAATACGAAATAATAGAGGGTAGACCAACCAACCGGTCTAGCCCCTGACCAAATGAGAGAAGACCAAAACCGGTCTAAACTCCAACCAATGTTACAATGAGCCAATATGTCCACGTAAAGACCCAATATGCCCGTAAAACTCCACAAACGATATCTCCACGTAAAGACCAATCCAGTGAATAGCACGTTCCAAACGTACTTGAGTCAAAGTGTCGAGATCGCCAAATCGTACTCCCGTCGAGGGACTTCCGGTGGCCAAAGTGCGCGTGCGGCGCGTCCAGACCGGGTATAATAGGCGAGAGGGGATAATTCAACCCTCTGCCCCCAAACACTCCGCGGCGGGCGGAGGCGACTAGTGTACGTGAAAAGAATAACGGCGACCCCTTGCTGCGGTGTAGACCAAGACCAGAAGAGGTTTTTTCCACTTATTCCTAGACCAAAAGACTTTTACTTGGAAAACCCGCAACCAAAAGACTCTTACTTGGGAAATCCGCAACGAAAAGACTCTTACTTGGAAAATCCGCAACTAGCCAATAATACTACCTCACTATGGTCCCTAATGTACCCACACAAAATTATATAAAATACCCAATGTCAGGTGACTCACCCAAGACCTGCGTTCTTGATACTCCTTGAATCTGATAGGGTAAAAAGCCCCCCTTGTTTAGACCAATCGGAAACTCGACCAACTGCCTTGACCAAAAGTGACCAAATTTGTGGTACACTTCACCACAGCTGTACCAACCACCAGTGCACATCAAAGTCCTCACTAGAAAGGGGTCTTGGTGATGTTTGACAATGGAATCGATTCTTGCAGGGCATGCCAAGGTTTGATGTGAACATACCTTGACACGCGTCAGTCTCACCGCCAAGCCGTAATCTGTATTGCTGGAATGCCAATTCCAAGCCTGCTACAGACACCTTGCCTGTAACTGCAGAAAAGACAGGTCCGAAGCCACGACTTGCCATTGATTGCTCCTTTGCAGTCTGCAGACGGCTGGATGCAAGCTGTCCCTCACATGAAAGGCGACAGGCTGTGTCAACTGTTAACAGATCACCGGTCGAGACTGAGATCCAAGATTTCAAAGCTGCATGGGCGCTCTCAACCCGTGATATTGTGAGATGGACAAAATGTAGCTTGCCGTGCAGAAACGCTGCAACAAAACGCTCTTTAAACACAAGCCAAGTCTCCTCAAGATACCTCATCACATGGTTGGGCAAGATTTTCGCATATTCACAAGCTGCTGGTCGTAAAGATTGGGCGTCTTAGCCAGCACCAAGCAGTTCCATTGCCTTTCCAGCTCTTTGAAGGCTTCCATGCTTGCAACATTCCTTCTCTGCTTGGCCATAATGTTTTTGCTGATATGCCAGCGGCAGAGAAGGAAGTGCGCTTGAGGGAAAACATCGACTAATGCGTTCATGAGAGCAAGCTCTCGGTCAGTAACAAAAGTCGCTGGATTGACGCTCCATTTTTTTTGGTTGAAGACTTGGCGGACATGCTGCAATGCCCATAGGTAGTCCTCAAACCTCTCCGCAGCCATAAAACAGTAAGCAAAGGTGAAAGATTGTGACGTTGAGGTGACCCCAACAACGTGCATTAAGGGCAGACCGAATCGATTATTCTTGTATGTGGCATCTATGCACCACACCTTTCCGGCTGAGAACTTGATGCAGATCTCCTCTGCATACGGAGACACAATTTTAAGGTGTGTGAGCCTTCTCTGGTCATCAAACTGCGTAAAATACAGCGTGGGCGGGCTTGTGGCCAGGTTGTCGAGAAGCGCCATCAGGGGGGAGCGACCAGCCAAGATTTGCAGCCTCTCAGCCTGTTTAACATTGTAAATGTCGCGTGCAGTGACTGAAAGGCCTTGCCTGCGCATTGTGGCCACTACCCTTAGCGGTTTTAGCCCATCCTTGCTCAAGCGAAGAACCTCTTGGCGTTGATCCTCAGTAAGAGCACGCCCTTGAGGGTGAACAGCTGGGTGTGCAAAGGCCTCGTGATTATGCTCAATGTCACCCACTACAATTTTCCAGTAGGCTTCTTCAGCTTGCGCCACTACTCGACGGATAGAGCAGCAGAATCCACAGCCTGTGCCACGGCTAGAGGATACGCGCTTGCGCTTCGAAGTCTGAGAGAGTGGCACGGTCCCGCATACACACTTGAGCTCAACATACTTGATGTCACCATCTGGCTTGTTCCCTACTCGCCTTGTAGTCTTGCGCACCAGCACATAGCCGTCGGCGCGTGACTGACGGTCTACTGATGCACGGGCGTCTTCTAGGGTGGCGTAGGTAGCAGCAGCAAGAGTTTGTAGGTTGTTCATGGTCGAAAATGATGTGTGTTTTGTGGGTGTTAAAGCCGCGAAAAAGTAGCGAAATTTGTAGTATGGGTGGGTGTTTGGGCGGGTAAGTGAGAGAGAGAGCAAGGTCGGCCTGGGTGGATCTTTGACTTGGGCGTCATCCAATCAGCGTGCAGCATTTCAGGTGGAGGGGTTCCTTATATGGGGGGGGTGAGCGCTGATTAGCGAAAAGTGAGCGCTAGATAGCGGCTCCCTAAAAAAATCAAATAATTCAGCTCTTAATTTGTGGCTCGATCACGTAAAAATCGGTGGATGTCTAAACTCACTGGCCCAAATGTCTAAACTCACTGGCCCTATAATCAAAAAAAGGCTAAATTATGGCGCAGCCAGTGGAGAAGTCGTTTTTCTGGTTCACACGGTGATTGTCAGAGAGATTCTCACCCAGATCCTCACCAGCGATCTTGATAGAACCCCGCCCCAAACTCCAATATAAACACTTCAAAGACATACTGACTCTTCCAAAAGCCTCTCTCCCACACCCTGCTGAACAAAATGACAGAAAAGCAACCGTGGATCCCAAAAACGGCAATACCTACAGGACCTTGGGACGAATTTGAGGTCACCTTGACCGAGCTCAAACAATGGTCTTTGGAAAATGGTTTGATGATAGGCAATAGAAACACTTAATTCGATAAGTTTGGAGGTCGTACAAACCTTGAACTCATAAGTACCTCATATGCTCGATGAAGCAATATAATCAAAATCCCGATGACACAGCTCTCCGGGTCAAGGGAAGCAAGACGGTAGAAGACTGCCACTTCTCTATCGGCTTGCACAGACCTACCAAAGACGGCGTTGCAATAGGGCCCTGGTCTTTGACTCCGACGGCAATGGATTTGACTCATCATGCCCACCACCAGCGTACCTGTGCTCAAATGATCGATTTGCCTAAGTATCGGGGCATTACCCAAACTCCAGAGATCGTCTAATCAATCAGCGGCAACCTACTCGAAACGTCATTTCTTTTCTTGTCGACAAGTATCCCCAAGTCTTGATCATACCAAAAGATGTCGTGAATCTCAAGCAAAGAATGAGACGTGCCCTGTTCAATGTTAAATGATAATTCTTATCAGCCATCAAATTGACGGAAAGAAGTCGATGTCCCTATTTCTTTGCATGTCGTAGAGATATCGAGCAACTGCGTCTAGAAATGAGAAATGCGTTCAATGACGGAGATTTTCACTATGACGGATATCTTACCCCTCTTCCCGAAGGCGATTCTGAATTAACACGTCTCTTTCCGGGTTTCACGGTCATGGTTGAGTTTGCGAGGAATCATTCCAATATACATATAATGTTTGATTGCACGTATAAAACAAATCAAACAAAGTATAAGGTATGATACAATTTAATTTCCCAGAAGATCCCAATCTCATTCCCCGTTTACCTTTTGCATGTGGTTAAAGTAACCGGCACCAATAGGTGAGTGGTTTCCTCAATTTCTGAATCATCTGACCGCTTTTTCTCATGCCCGTTCCTCAGGCGTTCACTATCTGCGTGGTTTTCATTCAATCAGAAAGTGCGGAAGATTATCGTTGGGCGCTTGTAAGGATTTAGTCTATTTTGGGGGTTTTGCCAGAAGTTGTGGTATGTATCTGACCTTCAGTAGGCACATATTGCAATTTCAACGATATTTACTCGCAGACTATGGACCACGACAAAGCGATATATCAGGTTCTCACTGAAGATGAGGGCTGGGAGGCACAGAATGTGCAGGTAGGACTCACTATGTTTTCTCAATTGGAACAATTGTCTGACCGCTGAACCAGGTGATGTTGTGCTTTTGGCACATTAATAATAATATTAAGAATAATCGCCGAAAAGATTCAAAGATGCTGCTGATGGAAGCCGGGAATGTCGACGGTGAAGATTTTGAAACGCTGTACAACAAATTATTCGCTGAGTGGAAGAAAATGGTTATTGCAAAAAGTGAGGACGAGTTCAACAATCATTGGGAAAAGCTTAAACGTCTTTGCTGATCAGTCCCAGACGCAGCCCAATACATTGAAAGAAATAAGCAACCATTCAAGAGACATTGGGCAGCACATCTCACGGACAGGCGAATGCACTTCGATCGCCGATACACCACTACCTGCAAAGGATGTTACCACACGATGATAAAGGATTGGCTTGCTAACTCTCTGTCTTCCCTACGGGATGTTTTCCAAGCTCTTAAGGCAAGTATGCTACATAATACAGCGAAAATTTCTCAAGCATTCTCCAACGACCGTACCGTCAGTTTGGAAGGCCGTATCTTGTCCAAAAAACCATGTGCCGTCCTCCATCGTCAAGTAACTCACCATTTCTTGTTCAAACTGTCCGACGAATTGGTTGAAGCCGAAAAGATACTGGCGCAAGCTGAGCGGAGAGAAGAACCAGTCGAGCTATGCACATCACGTTGCACAAATAGAGCAGTTTGTGAATGCCTTGTCGTCTTGACCTTCTTCAAAACCAGATTCAGCTTAATCTTGCGATGAAATTCACAGACCTGCATCCCTATTGGATCTTGCCGAATGTGCAAATGGATCGAATTATTTACGGAGTGTCGTATCCCAAGCTGCAAGGGTCCACTACCGCATCGTCTCGGGTGCAGGGAGTTGAAGCTCGCGATCCTATAAGACGGGAAATACTTGCACAACAGGAACAACAGCTTCCTACTGAGTCAGCTTCAGGGAGCAGCGCGACTACCCCGAAACATCTAGAAAACGGAAAGGGAAAGAAACGGCCACCAAGAGTAGAAGTGTGGTGAAGTAGAGTCTTTATTTACGTGTGGTGAAGTAGAGTCTTTATTTATGACATGAAGAAGATGATCTGCGGCTGTTATTACTCCATGGTATATTCTTCACGCCAAGACCCTTAATAATAGCGCGATCTTGTGGTTTAAAGCTGAAAGCATCTGTGGACATCTTCTTCTTCCATATTCAAATGATCCTTAGTGACAAAGATCGTGTTGAACCTTCATCATGAGTGCCAAGCGTCACACACAGCATTTCATCAAAGTCTTGAACCTTCATCATGCGAATAACGTGAAAATTATGGCTTGGAATTACGGATTGATTGACCCGAAGGAAGAGAATATTGAGCCAGATAGTGTGGGGAGCCGAGGGCGCACGATTTTTTGTTGCCTTTATCATCGTGATTGGACCCGCCTTTGGGCTTAGAAGATGCGCCCGTGTCTTGGCTTTCTTTGGCGGCGCTGCTGGTTTCATTTCATGGTCTGGTTCGCTTGTTACGTTCCGCGCCCTAGCGCCCCTCGCCGCGACTGACGCTTCCGATTGAGTGT
>CM047583.1:13112363-13185427 GCA_026184515.1 Peronosclerospora sorghi | reverse complement strand
GCGACTGACGCTTCCGATTGAGTGTGTTGTTAAATATTTGAATTGGGGAGGAACATTTTCGGCGAATCAGAAGCCACCCGCGACGGCAATCTCGCGATTGCCAATCCGATTAATCAGATTGCAGAGGGTCTCTTAAGTAACTGTCAAGTACGATCAATCTGATTACAGAGGGTCTCAGCAGTAAGTGTCAAGTATTGAAGTCAGCGCTTAAGTAACCAAGAAGTAGTTGGTGAAAGAAGTGATTGACTTTGATGTAAGAGTTAGTAACACTTAATAGAATCGAATTTATCCTGAACTAGAAAGATCTCTGGCGGCCTAAAGCCTTCTCTACTGTTCCAATACAAAAAACAAGTGTAATACAAGGAAGTCGTTGAGTGAACGCCCTAGCGAGTTGAGCCGTATCCTTTTGGAGCTAGCTAGTGTTGGGGGCAGCATGAAACTACCTTTGGAAGTGTGTGACTTGTGTGTTGGTTGATTTGTTGGTTCGGGCGGTAGTATTAAGTACCCGGGAAGTTAAGCAAGAAGGATTGGTTGATTACCTTCTTGTGTTGTTAATTAAGTGGAATTATTAAAATTTGCAACCCCTTCACAACAGAAGATCGAGTACCACCGATAATGGCAGACTCAAGAATCTAGAGGCAGAACTGTCACGGTTGACTCAAGTGATCGAGCATGGATTTCTTCATCAGAATATTGCTAGTACCGAGGCAAGTTCTGCCTCTAAAGCCTCAGGATCAGCCTCCACTCCACTACAGCTGCTAACTCCGAGGTGAATCAGGAAAATCGAGCACAACAACGCCGTCGGTCTTACAAAGCACCTATGAAGGGTCATCAGCGCGGTCGATGTCAAAGCTCTGCCCAAGGTCAACAAACTGGCGCAGATCAGGAATCCGTGGGTGATTCCATTGCTTCACTTCAAACGGAGTCGCCAACAGCAGACCAAGAACCCACGGAGGATGCGGCTGAAGAAGATGATCCTTATGCAGAATATGACCAATGGATAGCAAATGCGTGGGGGGAAGAGAAGCCTTTGAAGCCGCACATAACTTGGACTCATTCAACGAGCCGTTTCCTGGCAGTGGGTACAACTTTCCGATTTTTTCATGATTGTTTTCCTATCCACTACCGTGGCCGTGATGGTGTACTATGGTGACGTGTTTTCAGCGAGAGAGACGCATGTGAGGATGTTCTCTTCTTTAACCCTGATAGCCCAACTTGTTTCGAGACGTTGCGCAGAGTCCATAATAACGGATGAATACACGATTTTTCTGGGTACGAGAACGTGTTCACTGATGAGTAAATAATCACTTGGTACAAGAGCGTGCTCGCCATCGATCCCCTTCAATCTATCCCGCCGGTTGACGAAGCGCACTGCCTAATTATCATTTACAATGAAGAAGGGGTCGGTACAATTCAGACATCCAAAGTGCCGAGGGAGTTTCATTCTCTTTTCTATTAAGGAACTTCTAATCATCCGGCGCTCGTTATTTTTTTCGGTATGAACATACATTCTATTTGTAATTTCCTTTGGTTATTCTATCTTTCTTTTACAACACTTTCCTTTTATACTGTAACAGGACTGATCCTGTTACAGGCTTACACTGTATTTTGCGAGGAAGCGCGCAATACAATTAGGGCAGGATTAGTTGGTAACAACTAATCCTATAATAAAAGTAAATATATAAATATTCACTTATCTGTTAGAACGCAAAATTAAGAGTGTTTATTTAATGGGTGGTTTAGAGGCTAATAGTATAGTACTAACTAATTAATATCAAGTCTTTAACTAACTGTACTATTAGTTAACCTGCAAGATTCGGTATTTATACCGAATCGACTTTTCCTTCGTAGATTATAATAACTTATAATCTCTTATTTAAATTTCAGACAACGCGTCTGAAATTAAACTGTGATATTCTAACTTGAATATCTATTATGTAATGGCACCCCATTACATCACCCCCCACTTAAGGTGGTTGGCCAATAATAACTCTTATTTTGGCCAATCATGGGTGGCACTTGTTGGTCGGAATTTCTCATTCACCAACTGATTGACCAACGACTCGATGGTCAAGACACACGGCGGCGGCGCTCTAAAGAGTGCTTCTGAAAACAATGAAGGAGCTTCTTCCTCCGCCTCAGCACTAGGTGCTGAGGTGTTGAGTGACAACAGTGACGCTGCTAATGCAGCGTCAACTACGCAAAGGTCGGAAGACGTACCGTCTTCGACCACAGATGCTGCTAAGGCGGCATCTGACAAGAAACAGGGAGATGTTGCTAATGCAACATCTCGCACTATGGCAACTTCCGAATGGCGTGTTGCCAAGAGGGCCATGTTCGGGAGTTCTGACTCCGAACAAAGTGGTGGGGATACAGATGTCCCCAATAAAGGATCTAGCGAGTCGAAACTCGCTAGGTGCTCATCGCCTAACAGCGATGACGACTCTGGTGTCGCTGTCATAGCTGACAGCGACAATGATTATCACAGGTGGTTGCGGGAACGCAGAGCCCCACCTGGACCAAGTACTTCTCCAAGTCGGGGTGATTTAACCCCGGCGCGTGGTGTTGAAGCAGGCGGTGCTCCGCCTGCTAAAAGGGCTCGAACAGAAGCGGCGGCTGCCGCTTCTAAAGCGTATCCTCGTACGGAACCACATGTTCCGTACAGAGTGGTTTTTTTGGACCCCTGGCTGGGCTATTGCCCCCAACAGTGGCGGTCACCGTAAACGGGACTGCCAGTATGCGTTATTCGATATCAAAGTGCTGGATGACTGTGAAGACATCCATTCACGTCGATTCGATCGAAGTACAGACGATAAGCGTCTGTACTTTATTGACCTCTTTTTCCAGGTTCGATATTATTCGAGCCGGAAAGGGTCAAGGAAGAACAGGGACGATAAAGACGCCCTGACTCAGAGTTGGAATGCTTTTGTTGACAACTACAACAAAAGCCCAGATGATTACGTGAATAAAGTTCACGTAATGCGCGAGCGCTTTTTAAAGCACTCACGAACAGGCAAAATGGAATACATCCATTATGCTTGCATCAAAGAAGGGTTAAAGTGTGGTGTCCCTTCTCACCTCGTTTTCCCGCGGTGTACGCAGGACACCCCTCGTCTGTCAGAGGAGGAGTTGCGGGGGCACGGTGGGTTTTCCGTACCCGCCGAAATTCAGGGTTTAATTGATACCCTGAATGCATCAACACCTACGGTTGATGCTACTTCGCATTATGAGTTTGAGACTTCTTCTCAAACTCAGTGTAAAGGTCTGGGTCGTCGGACCTCAGAACCTCAATCGGCTCCCAAGAGTCGAACTCTTGGGGATATCCCAGCCAGCGTACCAAGTACTCGGTACGCTGCCCCTTCTTCAGAGGCACCGAGCGCTTCGAGATCAAGCGCTCGAGGATATATCGCTTATTCCCCTGATTATCAATCAGGGGCGGCGGAGGTTGAGAATTCCCTCGCCGTCGTTGTTGCGGAGCATGGTTCTTTGCTCCGCAAGCTCGAAGACGGTTATTCTTCCTTGAGCAGCGATATGTCTCACTGTGTGAAGACATATCGGTCTCTTCGCGAGGATGTCCGCGACATCCTCGGGGCGCACACTGCCCTCCAGAAGAAGAATGATCTTCTGTACATTGAGCTTTCCCGCTATAAGGGAGAGCTCGATCGGCGCACGGCTGATCTTGTCTAAGGCGGAGGTAACGACTCTCCGCTCTGCTCACCAACGGCTGGAGGCCGATTACAGGTCTCTCTTGGGAGACTTGGAGAAGCACGGCATCTTCCGTGGTTCTGCGTCTCGTCGTAAGACGAAGACGAGTGATACGGCTTGATCCGGCCAAAATAGAATGTTGGGTGAAGCCGCATTGCTGTGGGAATGTCTAAGGTATAGGCATTCCCCGAATCTCTTGGACCTTGAAAGGTCCAATGTACTTATGAAGCAACTTCCGCGTAGGGAAGTTGCTTATTGCATGTGTAGGCAAATTAGTAGTACTTAATAATACTAATTCACCTTTAAGAAATGAGTTTTTGTTCTTCCTTCCTTGTTTATCTGCATTTTGCTTCTGCTTATCAAAAGCAGAGGCAAGTGCATCCTTTACATAGCGTATTACAGCTTGGCGCTGTAATACGAATTCATCTACTGCTTTATCAGCAGTAGGTGCATTGTCCTCGTTGTCTGCAGCCATTGCTGCAGACACATATTCATCGTATGCAGCTTCAGTTTTAATTGAAGCTGCTTCCGCTTCTACTGTATTTCAGTAGAAGGGCCATCGTTTTGTTCACAAGTTGCAGTTGCAACTTGCGCATTGACTCGCTCAAAATTTGAGCGGGTCCCTCCCCCACTTAGATTTGGCGTACCGCCAAGTAAAGCTGGGGTTCGTGGATGCCTTAAGGCATTCACGTAGAACGGTGTATGCTTAGTTGAAGCATGCACCGAGTTGTTAATCGCAAATTCAGTGGGTGACAGGTAGTCACTCCACTGTTCAAAGGCATGTGCGTATGATCGCAACATGTCTCCGAGAACGCGGTTAACCCGTTCCGTCTGCCCATCCGTTTCCAGATGGTCCGCAGTTGACATCTTCAACTGGGTTCCCAACAATGAGAACGTTTCTTGCCAGAAACGTCCTGTAAATCTCGGATCTCTATCCGAGACAATGTCTTCCGGCATTCCGTGCAAACGGAATAGCGTATCAACGAATATCCGCGCTGTTTGAGCGGCGGTTACGCTCGCTGATACTGCAGTAAGATGTACCATCTTACTGAAACGGTCTACAAAGACCACATATCCGGACTTCCGACTATTGTCGGGTGGAAGACCGAATACGAAGTCCATTGAAATGGACTTCCAACACTCTGTCGGAACCGGCAGAGACTGAAGCGGAGCGTGTGCAGACTGCGCAGGCTTAACGCGCTGGCAAATATCGCAAGCGCGTACGTATTTTCGTACCCACTTGTACTGGTTTCGCCAGTAAAAGTCACGTGCGAGAGAAGCGTATGTCTTCTCTCGACCTTGATGCCCCGAAATCGGTGCATCATGATACTCAAACATAATTTGATGTTTGAGATCATCGTCGTTTGGAACGACGATGCGACTTTCATCTTTTTGGTCTGTGCTGTAAAGCAGCAGACCATCGTGCAGTCGATATCGATGCACGCAAGCGCGGAGGAACTCTGGGAGTTCGTCGCGCTTCTCACTTGATTAATTACTTAAGTAATCAATCAACAGACGTGTCTCCTCGTCTGTTTTGTACGCCTCGCGTACTTGTCGTATAATTGACGACGACAAAGCAGTGCAACGGATCGCGTTTGCACTGGCCCCTTCGGTTACGGACGGTTTCGTCTCGTAATCGGGCCTTCGTGATAGCGCATCCGCTATCACGTTCAACTTTCCGGGTTTGTATTCAACCGTAAAGTTGTACTCAGCAAAGAATGACAGCCATCGAGCCATTCTTTGAGAAATGTGTGGTGAATTCACGGCCGTGCGTAGCGACGCATGGTCCGTGTAAACCACAAACGGTCTATCTCCCAATAGATAGATCCGAAACTTAGCCAGTGCGTACTTCATGGCAAGGAGTTCCTTGTCATGCACTGGATAGTTGCGCTCGGCTGGGCGCAACTGACGCGATTGATAGCAGATTACGCGATCACGATCATCGTGATCACGCTGCATCAAAGCACAGACGATAGAGAAATCGCTCGCGTCGCAAACGACGTGGAACGGACGCTCGTTATCGGCTATAGCCAAGACAGGCGCTTCAGTCAAGCTTTGCTTGACTGCATCAAAAGCATCTTGGCATTGGGATACCCAATGCCATTCGACATCTTTCTTAAGTAATTGAGAAAGAGGTCGTATTAACCCAGCATAGTTGCACGAATACTTGTGCAAATATGTTGCCAACCCAAGGAACTTTCGAAGTTCCTTAACGTTGTTTGGCGTAGGCCATTCAACGATCACCCTGATCATTTCTGGATCAGAGAGCACCCCTTTCTTGCCCACAAAGCATCCAAGAACGGGTATCTCAGGTGCACCAAAGGTGCACTTCTTTAGATTTGCATAGAGCTTATGCTTACGCATAAGCTCTAACACTCGACTTTGATGTTCCCTACGGACATCTACATCGCTTTTATCGTGTTCACCCTTACTATGGATGAACACGTCATCGAAATAACTCGGTGCGAATTCTCGCACCGGGCGTAATAGATGCGTTACGCATCTGTTAAACGTAGCAGGGGCATTTCGAAGCCCCTGTGGCATAACAAGCCACTCCCAAAGCATGCCGCTTGGGGTGCTTAACGCCGTGAGAGGTATATCCTTCTCACGCATTAGGATTTGATAAAATCCATCTCTTAGATCGAGAGCACTAAAGATTGTGCTCCCGCACATGCCATCAATGATGAAATCTTTTCGCGGTATCGACGTCTGCGTCGGTACCGTCGCTGCGTTCAGCTTGTTGTAAGCGTGAACGATTCTCCACCCACCTGTGGACTTCTTCACACAAAAGGTGGGGGTAGAGTGCGGTGAGGTAGACTCCCGCACTTGGCCTGATTTACGACGAGCTTCGAAGAACTCGTCGATCGCTTTTACTTGATCACGCGGCAACGGCCATTGCCGCGTAACACAATACTTCGTGCCTGGCACGAGGTCAATCTCATGACGAGTTCCCTTATCCTTAGGGAGATAGCTAGGTACTTCTTCTGGGAATACGTCAGCGTATTCCCGAAGTACCTCATAAAATGGGGAGTTCGCTTTAAGCGACTCCCGGCTCTGCGCTTCAAAGCGCTGAACTCTCGTTTGATCATTGGGGACCTCTTTCCCAATGTTTTCCACTTGTAATGTGGATATTCGTGAACGAATATCCACTACATCATCTGTTGCAACGATGATACAGATCTGTTCGATCTGACCATCGTGCAAGTTTCTCACAAACTTCTTCCAGCTTAGCGCTGCAAGAGCCATCACCTCCGAACCTTCTTTCGGAGGGTGTTCCATCAACAGAGACTGGGTAGCTAATCCGGTCTCCGTTTGCGTCAAGACGTTGATTGTATCGACGGAACTGCCCATGCAATCAGACGCATTCGTCTGATTGACTGCTACACGGTGATTACGATTCACCGTGTGCGAATACTCATCATCATGGTGGCCACTGCCTACCATGGGATTTTGGCGATCAGATGTGCTCGTCTGACCGGCCGCCTTTTCTGCGACACGGTGGTCTTGATCACCCGTATGCATGGCTAACGCAACGTGGTGGGCACTGGCCACCACGGAGTTGTGCTCACGATTCCACTCGATCGTGAGTTCACTCTCATCAACACGGAATTCTTTCATCGTGTTGGAACCTTCGGTCGCACAGTGGGTGTTTCCCACTGTGGATACTATTTCATTCTAACGGTGGGTATTTCCCACCGTGGATATCACTTCATTCTCACGGTGGTCTTTATCACCCGTGGAATGTTTCTCTCCAACACGCAACGACTCTTCTGTTGCGTGTGGTAGTCCCTCTGGACTCTCACCAGCGGAGATACCTTCCGCTGATCGTTTCAGAACAGACCTGGTGGTGCCATCGCTATCCGCCAGACTGTCTGACGCTGCGGTTGTATCCTCTGATACAGCCGGATTACACAAAGGGTGATCAGATCCTGTGTGTCCGCCGCAGTCGATCGATAGGTTAACCCAGTCGATCGAAGGTTTAAACTTGGACATCCATGGGATTCCAAGTATCACATCGAACTTGTCATCTAAATCGAGGACGATGAATTCGTCCTCGAATGACAGTTCATTCAACTCGAAGCGTGTTTTAATCACACGCTTTGGAATAGTCACGGTTGCACCTGTTGCTAACCGGACTGACAACATAATTCGTGGGGTCTCTACCTCCACGAAGCTCAACAGCGTTAGACTCTGAGTTCTAACGAAATTGTTTGACGCTCCTGTGTCAAACAAAGCTCGCATGGGGACATCGCTCCCGTGCGGCTTAACCTCCAGGGTGATAAGAGGCTTCCCATAACCCTGCACCTTTTGACAGGACATAGTCCCGTCTGGGGCTATTACCCTCACATGCCCTATGTCGGCATGTGGGATAACATTCCCAGTAGGGCGCCCCGCCCCTACTGGCGTTTCTCGTTTTTTGCACCAGCAGGGTGATGTCCCTGTTGGTGTCGCCGTGCAGCGGACGTTTCCGTCCGCTGACAGCGTGGCACCGGACGCGGTGCCATACACTCATGGGCAAAATGCCCCATTTTCGCGCATCTATTGCAGCAAATATTCTTCTTAATTTCGGTTGCTTCGTGTTCGAAGCAACCGCAACCGATAGGTCCATCGGCTCTGGACCTTCACCGCCCATGATTTGGCGCGGGTGGCTGTTTCTTGAGACGAAGTGTGAGCTTCGTCTGACTGACTGCTGATTGTTGACATGCCGTTGCGGCATGTCAAAAGCGAAGGGCTGTTGAGCCCTTCGGCTGTACCCAGCATGCGATGACGCTGATCGTATGCTCAACTCCTCACGGATGTTCATATCAATGGCATCCCTCAGAGTATCTGGCGGGTGCCGATAGAGACTATGTTTGACGGGACCATCATTGAGTCCCTTCATGAAGCCAGTGACCTGCATAGCAGGGGGCACCGGCTCATACACAATATTGGACAGCAAATATTGTGTTTTCTGAGCGTAAGCTTAAAGGTCAAGCTTACCTTGCCGGAGTTCCATAAACTCCTGCCGACTACTTAGCTCCATTTCTGGAGCTTCAAAGTTGAGCTTTAGCTCAGCTTTTAATTCCTTATAAGTAAGGAGCGCAGAGTCATCAGTGGCTCTGCGACTCATCTCCCATGCCTTGGCTCTTCCGCCTAGACATGTTTTGGCGAAGTACGCCTGTTGACGTTCGTCAACAATATTTTGCGCAGAGATGGCATCTTCCACCTCTGCGAACCATCTACGAAGGGGCTCGCCCCCTTCGCCGGTAAAGGGCGGTACTCGCGCCTTTACCACTTCAACGCTATGCGTTGTAGGTGCTGATGCGGTCCGCGCTGCCTCTGGCGCGGGTCGTTCTGACGTTTCTAGGTGGTTTCGCCTAAAGCGATTCACCACCTGTATCACTTCCTCCGGGGACTTACTCTGGAGGAAGGTAATGATGTCGGTCCCCATAGACCGAACCATTTCCACCGTCGCGTCTTTACTACGCGACGAGAAGTGAGGGAATTGTTTATTCACCCCTTCCAGCGTTCTCTCTCGCTCGGCAGGCGTCATGTCTCGCGACTTGATGCCGAGCGGCTCTTAATCTTCGCTCCGCTAGTTAACTAGCAGAACGGAACTGTGGTCGTTAAGACGGACCACAAAGTGCTACCAGGTGTAACAGGACTGATCCTGTTACTGGCTTACACTGTATTTGTGCGAGGAAGCGCGCACTACAATTAGGGCAGGATTAGTTGGTAACAACTAATCCTATAATAAAAGTAAATATATTAATATTCACTTATGCCTAAGAACGCAAAATTAAGATTGTTTATTTAATGGGTGGTTTAGAGTCTAATAGTATAGTAACTAACTAATTAATATAATAATATCAAGTCTTTAACTAACTGTACTATTAGTTAACCTGCAAGATTCGGTATTTATACCGAATCGACTTTTCCTTCTTAGATTATAATAACTTATAATCTCTTATTTAAATTTCAGACAACGCGTCTGAAATTAAACTGCGATATTCTAACTTTAATATATATTATGTAATGGCACCCCATTACATATACTCTCTTTATCTTCCCTCGTTTTGTTTTTTGTTAAAGGGCCAGCGAGTTAAGACATCTGGTCCAGTGAGTTTATACATCCACAAATAACGTAAATAAATATGTTGAGAATAGTCATTATATTAGTTTTCTTCGAAACCCGTTATGATTATTTTCATTAGTAGCAATATTCATTTCGTACTTATTAGTAGATAAGAGCATCTCCACCGGTGGGCAGTAAATCCCTCGTATACCAAATATACATGAAAATATAATTATGCACGGCTCCACCGGTGCGAGTAAATTTCGAGTATTTTAATGGAGATGGCAAATGTGTGTGTTTTCCGACCACATCTGCGAGAATTCGCCTCCCCGAGTAAATTTGGAATTAATCCGCATATGGCCATATGTTGTGTACCTCGAGAGGGACAACTCGACCTGGACACCACATCCTCAACTCCTTTGACCTCCGAAAACCGCTTTATGTCCGAAATTACCCTCTCTTTGCCTTTTACGTCCGCTCAGTCCACGTCCGCTCCGGTCGTGGCTCCGTCCTCGTCCCTTCCCTCTGCGTCGCCTGTGCCGCCTCAAGATTCTTGCAAGAAGGGAAAGAACTGGTCCTGGCGCAAAGAAGAGCAACTCGTTAAATCATGGCTTGAGGTTTCGCAAGATCCCGTCATTGGGAACGAGCAGAAAGTGACAATATTTTAGGAACGCGTCCACGCGAGTTTCTGTGCTGTGTTCCACACGACGGAACGCCTTCCAAACAGCTTCGGTATCCGCTGGGCCACTATACAGCGGACCGTCAACAAGTTTTGCGGCCTCTTCGCGGCCATTGAGAGCCAGAACGAGAGCGGCAAGACCTTCGGCGACAAGGTGCAGGATTTTCTTGCCCTGTTCGAGGAGACTAATGGGTGCGAGTTCACCATGGTCTCGCTCTGGATGCTGCTGCGCAGTACAAGGAAGTGGCAGGAGACGATCACGCAGAACGCCAAGGGTCAGGGAAAGAGGAAGCGGACGGCGACGGGTGACAACGAAATGGCGGACACGGAAAGTGCTGGGATGCAGACTACTCGCCCGCTTGAAAAAAGGAAGCAAAAAGAGTCCAGGTGGATATGGCATACTTCAACGAAAGCCAGCGCATGGTTGTGGAAAGCAGCCGCAAAATTGCGCTGGAAACGCGCCGGAAGAGAATAGTGATGCAGGACCTCGCTAATGATCGTATTGTGTCTCGCAATCTCGATGGTATGAGCGAGGTTGCGAGACGTTATTAACAGATCAGGCAGCGATAAATAATGGATCAGGTGGAGAAAGATGAGGTGGAAGAGAGGAGTCGGTGAGAACGTTATAATAAGGAAATCATACTTTCCTTCTATTCGTTCTCATAGCCTTTCCTCTGCCACAAATGCTCAATTAGGTCGTTGCGAAGTTGATGCTGCTGCTCCGCGCAGCTGATTGCGCGGTACCGACGAACTAATGCGTCTAACGTCGGCGCATTATCGGTGCATGGTCTTACTAAGGTTGGCGAGCTTGGAGCACTATCATAGTCTTCGGATTGAGAGACTAGTCCCGCTCGTCCTTAACGATCATGTTGTGTAATATGATGCATGTCGTCATGAATGCATGCGGATCTTCCTCCTTCCAGAATCTGTACGGTCCCTTTACAATAGCAAAACGAGCTTGAAGAACGCCGAAGCAACGTTCGACATCCTTACGCGCAGACTCTTGCATGGCCGCGAAGTGTCTTTTCTTCAAACCTTGCGGTTGCGAGATTGTATGCACCAAGGTTGACCATCGGGGATATATACCTACATGGAAGAAGGACGGAGAAGATTATAAGTTCCATGTAATAAAACATTGAGGTCAGCAGGATTCTCTACAGCTACAGCTACCATCTGCTAAGTAGTACCCCAAACGGTACTCATTACCATTAATGGTAAACGTCGCGGCGGGATCACGATCGTTGGCAAAGTCTGAGAAGAGATGCGACCGATCGAGCACGTTGATGTCGTTATGAGATCCTGGAATGCCGAAGAAGGCATGCCAAATCCAAAGGTCGTAGGACGCAACGGCTTCAAGGACGATGGTCGGTTCCTTCTACTTCCCGGCGTATTGTCCTGCCCAGGCGGACGGGCAGTTCCTCCACTTCCAATGCATTCGAGGCTTCCTAGCATGCCCGGGAAGCCTCTCTTCTCATTGATGCGCAGGAGGCGCTGAACGTCTGCTGGAGTCGGACTGCGGAGGTATTCCTCACCGAAGTCATTAATCACCGTCCTGCAGAAGTGCTGGAGGCTTTTGATGACCGTGCTCTCTCCAATGCAAACGTACCCGTCCACCGCATCGGCAGGGGCACCGTATGCAAGCTGACGAATTGCCGCAGTTGTCTTCTGGATGTTAGAAAGCCCGAGATTTCCCGTCGCATCGGGTCGCCGCTGGAAGTAATTGTCGTGGGCTTCAACGGCATCCAGGATCCGAAGGAAAAGAGGTCGTCGCATGCGGAATCGACGGCGGAAGAGCATGTCTCCATAGACAGTATTCTCTGATAAATAATCTCCCAATATCCGGTCGTGCCCTTCCTGGACTCCGCGATCGGTATTCGCTCGCCTTCCAGGGCGAGAACCTCCAACGGAGCTTGATTGCACCTGCTGGTAGAAACGCTGGTTGACGATGAGACGCGCAAATTCTTCTGCATCGTCGTCGTCCAAGATCTCGAGCAACTCATCTTCGAAAGGAAGGTCAAAAGCGTTGAGGTTTTCTATGGGTCTAGTGGTCGCAACGAAGGAACGAGGGGTGTTCTAGACGGAGTGTCGGAGTGGAAAACGGGCCAAAAATTTGGCTGCCGGTGGAGAAAAAGTAATCTAATCGACAGTAAATTTAAGACTTTGATATCTCCCGTGCTAAATTAATATAATAGGGGGATTCAAAAACGAATGACGAGCGGAATTGGCATACAACTTGTTTTTGGCAGATTCGTCATAACTGGCCAGTAATCGTTGAATGGTTGCCTCGTGGCTTTGAATCCCCCTTTCATAAAAATATATCAATTTTATGAAAGGATTGCATTTGAGAAGTGTGTCGAACCAAACAGGGAGTGTCCGCAACCCTGAAACATAGAGAAAACACGCACACACTCTGTTTATCCTAAGGATCCATGGACTGGCGTGAAAGTATCTCTTTAGCAATGATCATGCGCTGGATCTGAGACATGCCCTCGTATATCTGGTAAATCTTGGCGTCCCGAAAGAGCTTTTCGACTGGGTACTCGGTGTTAAAGCCAGAACCACCAAAGATCTGAATGGCATCCGTAACCACCTTGTTCGCGTGGTCTCCGGCAAAGCGCTTGGCCATTGAGGCGTACATGGTATTCTTGTGAACGCAATCAATCTCGTACGCAGCTTCGTACGTGAGCTGACGACCCGCTTCAATGACCGTTGCCATATCAGCCAACATGAACTGAATCGCCTGGTGCATTGCAATCGTCGCACCCATTATCTTGCGCTCCATAGCGTACCTGCTAGCCTCATTGAAGGCGCGACGCGCCAGTCCAACGGCACCGATAGCCACGGGTGGCCGTGTGATGTCAAATGCCTGCATCGCGATCTTAAGCCCGTAGCCAGGCATACCGAGTACATTCTCCTTCGGCACCTCCACGTCCTCGAACGTAATACCTCAAGTGTCCGATCACCGCTGGCCCACATTAATCTCTTTGCGTCCTACTGTAATTCCTGGACTGTCGTCTTCCACAATGAAACTGGTGATAACCGAGCCCGCGTTGGCGTTCGGGTCAGTTTTTGCCAGGAAAAAAAAAACACTTAGACACGCCACCGTTCGTAATCCACATCTTGGATCCATTGATGACCCACTTGTCTCCCTTATTAACTGCCGTCGTCTTTGCGCCAGCCACATCAGACCCAGCACCTGGCTACGTGACACAATAAGCGGCTTGCACCGACTCTTCCACGAGACGACCAAGGTATTTCTTATTTTGCTCGTCGGAAGCCGCCACGAGCAGCGGGGCCGTCGCTAAGCTGTTCGCCTCTATAGCTGTTGCCATTCCCGTGCAACAATAAGCCAATTCCTCGCCAATAATGCAGCCTTCCAACGATCCAAGGATCATCCCACCAAACTTTTCAGGAATGTTCGTGTTCACAAGACCCAGCTCCCACGCCTTCTCAAAGATATCGTGAGGAAATTCCATGCTTTGATCATAATATTTTTCCTTTGGAACCATCTCTTCGAGCGCAAAGTTGCGTGCGAGCTGCTGAAATTCGCGCTGGTCGTCCGGCAACTTTAACGAAAAGCCTGAGAACGCAGAGTCATCAAGGTGCTGGCTCAGCGCAAAGCTTCGTGCACGCGCAATGCGCAGCAGACGTAAACTCTGGTGGAAAGACGTTGCCGCAACCATAGCAAAAATAAAAGAGTGATGGTCGTGTGCGTAACCGACTACTTAATTAAAATGATCGCATATCTAACCGTGAGTCGCGTGGAAAAATCTCGACGTGAACTGACGCGAACCTATAAATCACCGCCAAAAAAACTGTTAAAATAGCACAGAAAACGTTGCGTTCACTTCGCACGATCAAGACTCACCTGCTGATAAAGTTTCAGCGTGGGAGGATCAGTGGAAGGTGTCAAACAGGTGCGCGCGCGCCGTAGCCGTAGAGAAGTTCAGTAGGCGTACTCACTATATAAAAGCAAAAGGAAAAGTATATATTATTTAAGGTTACTTAAGTAGCTATCCGGTACCTAACGCGACTTAAATCAGTAACCGCCGTAAACATGCAAAATGTATACCAATGCAAACAGCCAATGGGATTCCACCATTCCGGAAGAGTGCAAAGCCAAAAATGGCTACACACTCTTCCAACACTCCTCCTGGAAGACCGGAGGCTGCACCATCGTCACTGCAATCCTAGCGCTGCACGCAACACTTGAACCCTTGGCGCATTGAGGTCCTTGGTCAGTAGATCGGCTAGCATATCCACACTTGGCACGTGACTAGCTGAAACAATGCCCTTCCTCGTGAAGTCCTTTAGAAATTTGAGCTTGATGTCGACGTGCTTCGTGCTAGCAGCGCTCGACTCGTCCTCCAATTGCTTGATGGCAGCTTGGTTGTCCATCTTGAACACTAATGGTGTCTTCGAGTGCATGCCAATTTCCGCAAGCAACTCTCTCAGACCCAGCGCCTCCTTGCCAGCTACTGCAGCAGCAACAAATTCCGCTTCTGCTGTTGACAATGCCACCGCTGTCTGCTTCTTGCAGGCCCAGCTCACAAGCATACCATTAACGAAAAGCACCATCGCTGAAACACTCTTTCTGTCTGCCTTGTCCGCCGCAAAATCCGCATCGCTGTACACCATGATGCGTAGCGGCATCGGCAGATCCTCGTCGTGCTTCAAAACCAGTTTCAGGTTGCTCGTTCCCTTGAGGTACTTGAGCACCCTTTTAGCAATCTTGTAATCACCTATGGTGGGTGCGTGGGTCTTTCTTGTGGCGCGGTGCACAGCGAACGAAACGTCAGGACGTGTGCACCTCGCGACCCACAGCAGACTGCCCACCAGCGATTGAAAGTGCTTGATACTGGGCAGGTTGCCCCTTGGTTTCAATGGCAATCGCTCTTGAAAATCCTTGTCCTCATCGAGCATTAGCACCGGCGTGCGCGCCGGATTTATTTTCTCCAGCTTGTGTGTGATCAGAATTTCTTTGATCGTCGACTCCTGGTCCAATGTATATCCATCCCTCGGATTCCCATCGATCCGAATACCGAGAAACTTCGTGACACGTCCCAAATCCTTTAGCTCTAACACTTGCATTTCCTTGAAAAATTCATTTACCATTTGCTCACTAGTGCCGGTGATCAGGAGGTCGTCAACGTACGCTCCGACCACAGCAGTTTCGTTTCCAACATGCTTTACGAAAATGCATGTGTCCGTGACACACTGCACGAAATCAAACTTCATCAATGTCTCGCACAGGCATTGATGCCACAGGCGTCCAGCCTGCTTCAAACCATACAGGTTTCGTCTCAATTTGAGCGCGAGCTCCTTTGGCGATTTCACACCATAATCATGTAATTTCTTGTCCGTGATTTCCATACCTTGTGGCACTTGCAGGTATATCTCCACATTGCTTTCGGACATCGCTTTGGGGTAGGCACTTGGCACGTCGCCATGGCGTGCCGCTACCCCCCATACTTGCGCCAGCACCAAGAGCAACTTTACGTTGTTCAACTCCATGACGGTTGAAAACGTGAACAAGTAATCGTCCCCAAAAACTTGCTTGTCACCTCTGGCAACTAGCCTGGCCTTGTACCTCTCGACCGAACCGTCTGCACAGACTTTCGTCTTGTACACCCACTTGGTCGGGAGAGGCACCTTGCCGGCGGGACGGCGCACGATGTCCCACGTGCCTAGCTCTTCGAGTGACTTGATCTCCTCCATTTCGGCGTGTTTCCACATCACCGAATGAGGGCCACCATGCGCCTCTCGATAATTCTTGGGGTCCGGATGCATTGATAACGCACTTGACGACCCAACATCTGGTTTTCAAACAGCATAGACGCATAGAGCGTTTCCCGAATTTTTGCCATTTTCATCGGCTGCTTTCGAAACATCACTTCTTGCAACCGTCCCTTTTAACTTCGACGCTTCATAATCACGTCCTTTAGGCTTCTTCTTAGGCTTTCGGCGCGACTTCCTTGCGCCCTGACCATCGGTTTCCGTGCCCTTTGGCGCGGCTCCAGTCTCCGGCATTCCATCACTTGATTGCCCTGGAGTTGGTACATTTGAAACGTTCACCCTGGCACGAGATTCCGCCAAATCTTCGAGCTCTTGGCTGCATTCACCTTCCAATACCTTGGTGATCTTGTTGCTAGCCTCATCGCTTAGAGTCTCGATTGCTGTGACGTGCCTGGTCACTGCGACCACTCTGTCCTTAAGCAGCAACACTTTATACCCCTTGGTTTCGTCGCTCTTGCCAAGGATAAGTGCGCGTTCTGCGTGCTTCGACAACGCCTTCTTCTTCGGGTCCCTCCAAACCATGCACGGGGACCCGAAAACCACGATATCATTCACCGCCGGCCGCTTGCCGGTGAGTACTTCTAGGGGCGAAATTCGACCGGTGTTTGACCTTGTCGGGGTGCGGTTGAGTATATATGCCGCATACTCAGCCGCCTCCGACCAATACGTCAATGGAACACCCGATCCGAATATCATGCACCGAACCATGTTAAAATGGTTCGGTTCATGCGCTCCGCCTTGCCATTTGACGCAGTTGTGCCGGGTTCGGTAACCTGGCGACGAATACCAGTCTGTTTGCAAAACAGATCAACATTCTGGTACTCGCCACCACCGTCGGTGCGCAGCACGTGCACTCTGCATGAGAACTCGTTCTCAAACCATGCAATGAAGTGCCCAAACATTCGTGCGGCCTTGTCCTTGGTGCGCGCCGCAAAAACGCGCACATAATTCGAGAAATGGTCGACGAAAACAACCAAATATCGGTTGCCGCGCCTATCACGGGGGATGATAGGGCCTTTGAGGTCACTGCATATTACACCCCCGATGCGATCAATCGGTGCGTTAGCTCCAGAGTCTGTCTTCGGTTGCGCTTTCCTTGTGCCCTTGCCTTCAGCACAGGTCAGGCAATTCGGCCTACTCATGTCGGTGAGCACGATGCCTGACCTGGGGTCTTTCGCCAGCCTTTCGACAGTGTCGTAGGCCAGGTGACCCAGCCGCACGTGGAAGTGATGCAGACTCCCAGTGTGTGCGTCGGAATCGACATCCTCCAGCACACTGTTTACAACCATGCTTCAAAACTTTTTGAAATTCCATCTGTTTTTTCGGCCTTCAATCTTGCCACAAAAACTGACCCGTGCGTCACCACATCGAACAACTTCTGTCCTTTGACCATAACTCGCAGCTTGTGACCGTCGTCGACAATTGCACAGCCCTTTTCGCGTAATCTACCAAGCGATATCAGATTTTTCGCGAGTTGCGGTGCGAAGTATACTTCGGTCAAAACAACGACCGTTTCACTTGCGTCGCACGTCCGCAACGTAAGGCTGCCGACCATAGCAGCTTTCAGGGTGCCACCATTAGGCAATGTGAACGTGTCACTAGGACTGCACTCCTTTGCATCATCTAGCAAATCAACATTTGAAACCAGGTGCCTGCTCGCACCGCTGTCAATGATCCATATATTCTCGTTATCGTTATCGGTTCCACATGCATTAATATCAGCGTCTATGCTGGAATCCACAGTAGATAACACGAAACGCTTCGACGCCTTGTCGTTTCCGCCACGTTTCATTGCTTGGTTCCCATTTCCGTCACCTTTGCTTTTCGGGGCAATACTTTTGTATATGCCCCTCGTCACCGCATGTATAGCATGCCCGGCGACCCTTAACCGATGTTGCGGCATGCGCCTGCAACTTAACGGCCTGTCTGCCCTTGAACGCATCGTCTTCCAGTTCCTGCGCCCAGGCGATCAGTTCTTGAGCGTGGCCCAGGTAGTCCTGTCTGCCAGGATCATACCTGGCCATCAGCATCACCTTCAATCGGGGCGCAGCGAACTTGACGATATTTTCAACAATTAACTTTTCGCGAGCCAGAGCTACTAGGTATAGATAATGTTCGGTCCAGGAGCGTCTCGCATCCTTTTCCGTAGCGAACCAGGCCGCAGATTGGTGGTGGGATATGTTAACCTTGAATCCCAACCACATTTGCTCCATGACGTCAGTCAGCTGCGGCCGCACCTGCCACCACGAACCAATGTTCGAGCAAAAATATTCCGCGGCAGTGCCTTCAAGATGTTCGCCAAATTTGTTGACCTTGAGTCGCTCGCTCCATTGAAAACCGGACGTCAACTCGACGATTTCAACCGCTTCCATGAACAGGTACGCCCATTGGCGGTACCCTGCACCGAGGCCGGGATACACCTCGCGCCCCGAAAACTTCTCAATACTTAGTTTGGGTATTTTGTACCCGGCTTGGTGCACCGGCATATTTGCTTGCCCTATGGGTGCACCAGCCCCGCCCACACCTTGCATGCCGACCGGCACTCCGCGAGGTGCTGCGTTCACTTGCGGGTGTGGCCTAGCACCGGCCTCCACCCCTTCGTCCTCGGCCAAGTCGTTCAGAGTCATCTGATGGCCGAACGGACGGTAATTTGTAGGCTGTCCCTGAACCCGGCGTCCTGCACCCGTACTGGTGACCCTTTCCTGGACCCGGAGGACACACTCGGAAGTAACTGCCGGGCCTGTACATCCTCAATAGCAGTCAGGCGGGTCGCCACTTCCTTCAGACTCTGCACCAACGCCTTAAAATCACTGGCGTAGGGCACATCGTCTCCATCGGAGTCAACCATCTCCAATCAATTTCAAACACTTCAATCAGTCACGTAATTCAACTGGCCCTGTCGACAGGGGACTTTCCACCAGATCCACGTAACGTAACCACGAAAAAATCCACGTAAGTACACTTGAAAAACCAAGAATAATTCACTTGACTACTTGGCACAATTTGGGCTCATAACCTGTTAAAATAGCACAGAAAACGTTGCGTTCACTTCGCACGATCAAGACTCACCTGCTGATAAAGTTTCAGCGTGGGAGGATCAGTGGAAGGTGTCAAACAGGTGCGCGCGCGCCGTAGCCGTAGAGAAGTTCAGTTGGCGTACTCACTATATAAAAGCAAAAGGAAAAGTATATATTATTTAAGGTTACTTAAGTAGCTATCCGGTACCTAACGCGACTTAAATCAGTAACCGCCGTAAACATGCAAAATGTATACCAATGCAAACAGCCAATGGGATTCCACCATTCCGGAAGAGTGCAAAGCCAAAAATGGCTACACACTCTTCCAACAAAAACCTCTTACTCGATACCTACCTATCCAGTGCACAGTGTGGTTGCACCATTTTGCGTGTGCAGAGAGGTAAAACCAACAGAGTACTAGCGCTGGCCGCTGTCCACATTCCCCAATTTCCTCTCTCCAGGGTACTTTCTCCGCCACCAAGAGCAAACCGGCTCCCCCGTCCGGAACCCCCCGCTCGGGGCTTCTCCTTGTGTATGCAGCAATTGGCGAGCGTCCGACCCACCTTTGAGCTCTTCCATCCCCGGGCCTCTTACTTTTCCTCTTTCTTTTCCCAACTTGCGTTACTTGCGCGTCTGCTCACTGCACACGGCGATGAGGTACTCCCGTAGGCAGCACACTATTCGTCAGATTGAGGCTTTGGCAGAGTTTAAGTTGCTTCAAGACTTGTTCCTCGTGCACAATGGAGACGGCGATGAAACAGAGGCCGAGGAGAAAAAAGAGCAGCTGCGTCGAGATCTTGAATTTTATTCAACGTTGCATCGGCGTGCTCTTTCAATGCGGTACCATGAACCCCGGGGCCTTACAGTTTAGCGGGAAGGTGGGGAAGGCTACTTCCCGAGGCTCATGAGAATGCACCCGGCTCGCTTTCTGCAAAAAGTGCGGGTACCATATTCACGATTTCAATCCATTTGTCGTGAGATTGAAGGGCACCAAAGTTTCAAGAATAATTCTGCACACGCACAGCGTCCGGTGGAATTTCAACTTGCAGTCGCGCTCTACCGTTTTGGACGGAATGGAAATGGGTCATCTTTTCTTGATGTCGCGGATCGCTTTGGAATAGCTGAGGGATCTGTGATGATTTACACAAAGCGGTTGGTAGTAGCACCCACAAGTCTCGAAGAAGGACAGGTATCTGACTTGGCCAGTCGGACAAGAGAGAGAAGCGATAAAACGAAGGATACAAGAACGTCATGGGTTTTCCGGAATGCCTAGGATTCATATATGGAACGCATGTCGTGCTTTACAAGCGTCCTTCATATCAGGGGGAGGAATACTTCAACCGGAAGCACAGCTACTCGCTGAATGTACTGGGCATCTGTGACCCGCACGGCTGTATCCGCTATGCTTATGTTTGTTTTCCGGGATCGGCACACGACTCGCGGGTGTTTAGCTACACCCCTGTTGCTCAAACCCCGAATGTGTATTTCACGGATGACGAGTACATTCTGGATGACACCGGATTCCCCTCTTCATTCACTGTCGTCCCATCCTACAAAAAAACGAGAGCAAGACTTGGACGGAAAGACCGGGAAGACCGGGATCGGTTTTATACTACAGTTGCACAAGCGCGGATTGTTGTCGAACACACGTTTGGCAGGCTGAAAGGATGGTTCCAAAGCCTCCGTGGGTTGCCAATAGACATCCGCAACGGACGCCTTCACAGCTGGCGTGCCTGTGGGTGCGTGCATGCACCGTTCTGCACAACATGGTGATAGATGATGTGTACGACGAGGAGTGGACAGCAATGCAGGATGCAGATGAAACTGACGGTGCTGGTCAGGAAGAGCCTGCCCAAGTAGGTGCAAATTGAGCTTCGGACTCTGGTGAGCAGAAACGTTCATGGGTTTGTTCGCAATGGTAGAATAAATAAGGACTGCTTAACTGGACATAGTAGAGGTTATCGTGTTCTCTTTTAAACCTGAATGCAAATACGAAGGCTGAGGACGCGCCGTACGGAGACAACTAGTAGCTTGCTAATGACGAAGATAGATGGGATTCAGGAGGGCCCCGTGGCGAACTTGAAGCTGCCTCCAACTTTCGTAGCTGAAGCTGTAGCAATAGTCGACGCTCTGCGGCCTCTTCCAGTCTCAAATCCATCTCTTTGTTTTGTAACTCAAGCTCCCGGCGCCGGAACTCCACCTCGCTCTCTCGCTCTTCGCGTCTGAGGTCCATCTCCATCGTGAGCTTCTCCCTCTCCCATTCGTGCTTCTTCCACTCCACTTGCATCTTCTCCTGCAGGGCAGCAAATTCAGCCAACTGCCTTTTCTCCAGTTCATTGGAAAGGTTGAACCGCGAGCTACGTTTCGATGTGGTTGATGTCACTGAATCACTAGTGCCGGCACTGAAGCGGCGCTTGTGCGGCGTGAGCGCGACAGGTGGAGCGAAATGTGGGCTGCCATCGGGTGTACTCGACGTTGAGGCGTTGACTGACAAGAGATCATCGCCGGCTCGAGATTCTACATCACTTCCTACAGCATCGGCACCACCTTCTCCTCCAGTATTCGGCGCTGAACCAAAGATAAGAATACTAGCTGCGTCGTCAGCCGTCGCATCGGGTGGAGGGTTGGCCGCTACTCGTTCCCCCATGATGCGATCCAGTCGCTCAAAATCAGGATACATCCCTTTAACCTTTTCCTCCCATATGGAGTACCCTTTTGCGATATCCTCTTCTGTGACTCCCATCCCCGTCCGTTCCATTTCTCGAGTTGCCCCCCGGTAGATCGTCTCGAAGCTCTCCACTTTGGCCTTGACCTTCTTAGCGTCCTTCGTGTAGCCTTGCGTCTCCAACGCCTGAACCAACTCGTCAATGAGGTGCCGCTTCGTCCGCCCGTCTACCTTGGTGGAGCCGCCGGCTTTCTTTCCCGAATTGCGGTATCGTGAATACCATGTTGCCCCGTCCTGGTTGGAACTCTCCATGGACTCTAATAGAGCATCTGTAACATCTGGAGTCCACTTCTCATATTGGCGCTTCCCTCCCGCTTCTTCCTTGGCCGGCTGACGGTGTGGTTCTTCCGCTTGCAGCCACCGACATGTTGGACATGGTGGGTCCCGGGAGCACTATAGAAGGAGGAAGCTGTACAACATGGGTAAGGCTGGGCTGGGGTTGTATATGACCAAGGCTCGAGGAGGTGGGTATGTCCATGTTGGCGTTGGCGAGGGCAAACTGCTATGTTGGCTGTGAAAAAGCTGGTCGCGATGAGCTTTTTGAAGCACCAAACATTTGCGTTGCATTTTGATGCTGATTGGTGGAATTGCAAATGGCAAAAATCTGAATGGCGAGCAATTCGTGCTCGCCATTCGTTTTTGAATCCCCCTAATATACTTGCCATGCGTGGAGATGCTCTAAGACTGTGTACTCGTACTTGATTCTGAGTACATATATTTGGGTACTGATAAGTGGTATAGGATACACAACAGATGGAAGTTCGCTATAGCTTGAACATCTTATGCATCTTTCATGTTAGGCTAGCTAATCACTTTTCAATACACGTTCCATTGATTAAGTCCCTGGCTTGGTTATCTTCTACTCTTCTCTACGAGGTGTCTACCGGTGTTGAAGGTTGGATGCTGAAACATTTCAACAAAATACGAGTTGAGTCTATGGCGTTGAGTTTCTCTAAATTACTTGGCCGCGAGAGAGTACACGCACAAGGACGAAAATGTATTCACAAGTGATTTTAAAACCTGCGACTTGTGAAAGATCAAACACAATAGATGGCTTCCCTCCACTCGAAAATTCAAATTTGAAGTTTCACCAAACAGATGCATCTTCACCAGAGAAGTTTTTATCGCAAATTTCTTCAGTCGTCTGTCTTCCGAACCGACCCGTTCCGGTCAGCGCTTATGGTGGCTCACCAGTCGCATCACCACTACTGTGACCAAACGCATCAGTAGCAGGATCCCAACAACCACAATGCCCGACCCGACGCTGTCTTGACGCCGAGCTCCATAGACATTGCCAATGTAAACGGCAAGTGGCACGTTCGACACAGCGGGCGGTGCATCCGTGAGCGGTTGACAACCCAGAGGCCACGTCGAGACGTCCAAGGTCGTGTTCGTGGCACGAGCCTGTGCAATTTGATCCAGTAGCTCATCCGGACAATCTCCAAGTATTAGCGCCGTAAGCATCTGAAACGTGTAGCGAGGTGGCACGAGCTGCGACAGCCACTTGTAGCCCTCTGGGATGCTCGACGCGGGTGGGTTGTAGCCTATAAACATGAGAAAGATCGAGTCCAAGAGTGCGCCGGACGCAGCGGCGAGTTCAATGCTCGGAGTCAAGAACGTAAACAATTGCCCAAGATACGTCTGAAACAGAATATGGAGCGTCAAGACGAGCCAGTAACCCACAAGTTGCGAGAGAGGACCATAGGCAGCGAAGCCCGCCATCGGGTAAAACCCGCAGACAAAGAGCATGGAAGCAAGAGCAGCATAGGGAATTTCGACAATCGAGGACGCGGCAAAGTACCACAGCGCGCTATACGTTTCGGAAGCGCGCTCACGATAGAATGGCCCGCGCTCTTGAAATGCCAGGGGGAGCACGTCAATATAGGCGCCAACGCCCAAGAAGCACGTGGAAAAGAAAATTAAGCCAACCGCACCATTCGCACCTTGGTACGTCGTCAAGTCGTCACGACCCGAGGAGACGAGTCCAAACACAAACCCAAGCGTGAATGCAGTGACCAGACGTGTAAACGTGTAGCACGGCGTGCGCCAATAGAGCCGTAGGAATCGGCGCATGAGCATGGAAAATTGCAAACCAGCGCTCGCGGCGCGACGATGTGCAAACAGAACGGATGGCAAGCGGTCCGACGGCAGAAACACACCAGGTGCAGCACGTTTCGCATCTAACCGTTCTTTTAAACGGCTCGACTTGTATGCTCGCACAAAGTCCACTCTCTCCTCACGAAGCTGCCGTGAGTAGTCTGAGTTGAGGGAAGACGTCAGCGATTCATCCAGTGGTCGAGCATTTCTCCGACGGGGCGACGCTGCTCGTTGGACTTTGCACGCCGACATCGACATGTTCAATTCATCATTTCCAATGCCAGCACCAATGACATCCAGTATCCACGTGGCCGGATTGTCGCCCGGCTTGAATGTCTGTGCACAAAGTGGCACACTGAATCTTTCAAAGTACTTGATCACCGTGTCACCGTTGTGACCGACGTCACCAAAATACACTGTCTCGCCGCCACGCTGCAGCAGTAGGAGACTATCGAACAGCAAAAACACTTCAGTGGACGGTTGATGAATCGTGCAGATGACCGTTCGTCCTGCATTCGCCACCTTCCGAACGCCATCCATGACCGACTTTGCAGCTCTGGCATCCAGGCCACTCGTTGGTTCATCAAGAAAGAGCACACTCGGTTGGGCTGCAAGCTCGATGCCCAGACTCAGTCTCTTGAGTTGCTCGCTCGAGCAGCCGCGAATAACGTGCCGTGCTACAGTCTTCAGTCCCAGTAAATCCAAACATTCGTCTACCATTTCTTCCATTCGTTCGGGTGACACTCTGTCGCCTTGGCGAAGGTATACCGAAAATTGCAAGGCCTCTCGAAACGTAGCGGCGTCCGAATGCACATCCGTCTGTTCACAATAGCCGGTGCATCGACGTACCGCTAGGTCTGTCGCCTCAACGCCATTGAGCAAAACGCGCCCGCGCAGCGTTGATGCACCAATTTGATTGCCTCGCCTCACCTTCTTTCGCCCTGCGAGCACGTCCAAGAGCGTCGTTTTCCCAGCTCCAGATGAACCCATCAACGCTGTCATGGTCCCGGGTAGTGCGTATCCAGTAACGCCCTTCAAGAGTTCTCGGGTCACCGTTGCTTTACCTTCGTTAGAAGTCGCACATGAGTCTACCGGAGCTCTCGGGCGATAGGAAACTCCTTGAGCTTCAGTTTCTTTTGTTACAGTGACAGGATCGTCTCTTGAGCATGTGATGCTGTACCACAGATCATAAAAAGCAATCGTGACAGGTGCTACGTGCCAGTGTGGTGTCAATTGTCCCATCATGTCTTTCGAGACGGACTGGCGTCCCTGCGAGCCATGGGACGAAGGGTTCAGCTCGTCGTCATCTTCCCGCACACTGAGATGGTCGTCGTCATGTGCAAGATGCGAGTCAATGACGTCACTGTTGAAAAATTCATTCTCATGCTCACGTGGTGTGACCAACATCACGTACGACTCGTTCGCTTGTCGTACTGATGGAAACGGAACGGGCAGCCCCGGCGGCAGTGCTGGAGTCGGTTCGTGACGATAAACTTCCAGCATTACACAAGACAGGGACATGGTGGCGATGTAGATGGTAAAGAGGAAGGCGATTCCCAGCAACACCCACTTTGGATCATCTGGAACGTCATACAACCCAAGAGAATACTTGCCCAGCGTTTGACCGTGATACAGCTTGCAGTAATCGATTCCACCATAGACGCACACATCGAGCTCAGGACTACGATACTGGCTCACTAGAATCCCTCGTGTTGTCCAGGCCAGAGGATTACCCCAATAAATCCATCGCATGGTCCACGGAAGCTGCTCGAGCGATACGGCAAAGCCGGCAAAGAGAATAAACAACAGTAGCGTGAACGTTGAAGCTGGTTGAGCCACGTCAAGTGTGGAACACGTCGCAGCAAGGAGAAAGTACTCCCCACGAAACACGAGCACTGTCAGGAGCATGTAGAGTACAAAGACACCAAAAAGCTCGACATCAGCAATAAATCCACCCATCCAGTAGACGAGAGAGCTAAACAGGAGCACTTCAGTAATCGCTAGCGGGATTTGGCTTGCGCACGACGCAAGCACGTAGCTGGAGGTCCGGTAAAAGTTGGCATCGCGGTGCTTGTAGAAGACTTGACGTGCATGAAAACATGGGGCCAGTGTCGCTGATTGACCCAAGCCGAGGAAAAGCGCACATGAAAAGACCACGCCCAACGTGACTTGTGGGTCAGCTAACTCCATGCCATAATAGACTGAACCAAGCATTAGGCCAACTACTACATCCATCAGTACTCGACCAATCAACAATGTCTTGTCACGTACAACAAGACGCATTTGTCGTTTCGTCACCGTCCATGCGCTACGCAGATAACTCTGACGAAAAGCTGGTACTCGCAACAGCGCCTTTCGATCAACGTACCGACGTCTCTCACCATCCATGCGATGCAGTGGACTAAACGACTCCATTTCATGGTCGAGATAATCGAGTTCTTCCACCATCGCCTCGTACATTGGCGACATGATCCAGAGATCAGCAAACTCGTTCGCACTGCGAGGATGACGACGTCTTCCCGGCATCCGAGCATAAAGCTTTTCATACTGAAACTGCTCTGGAGATGCCAGGTCGCACAAGAAAACAGCAAAATCACGCTCAGGCGGACACACCAAGCCCAACGCTTCAAAGTAGGCTTCGATATAGGCACGAGGTCCGTGGTAGAGCACTTCACCCTCTGCCAGTAGTAAAATATCGTCAAAGAGTGCCAAAATTTCAGCCGAAGGCTGCTGCAGTGACATCACGACTGTCTGACGCTGCTGTCGAGCCTGTAAACGCTGCGAATGGATGACGTCAAAAGCCGTCGAGCTATCCAGTCCAGTGGTGATCTCGTCCAGGAGGGAAACGGCATGCGCACCAACTGTCATTTCGCCAATCGTCACCCGCTTCTTTTCACCCCCCGAGACGCCTCGAATGCGATTATCACCAACGATTGTGTTGCGGCAACGTGTTAAACCAAGTTCTCGCATGATAAACGCTGGGTCTCGTTTAGAACCAACATCTATCGTTGGTTGTGGCCGTGGATAGTCGTCCGTAGGCGACTTGTGCATGCAACTAACAGGATTCGCATTGGTCTCAACTCCACAGCACTCGGAAGCAAATTCCAGTGTCTCTTTCACGGTCATCACGGATAGATGCGTATCTTGCTGCGGTACATACGCCACACACTGTGGAAGTTGCGAGTTCAGCTCGGTCCGAGACAACCCGTTATAAGACACTTCGCCATCTAAGGTCACACACTTTCCCTTCACATTGAAACGTCCACTTAGGAGCTGGAGCAGCGCGGATTTACCCGATCCGGAGCGTCCAAGTACCAGCGTCATTGAACCAGGGGTAAAAGCTCCAGTCACATTCTTCAGGATCTGACGACGCACGAGCGTCCTGTTTCCAGTGAAAGCTCGTAAAAGGCCTCGAATGTGGTTTGTCATTGAGGGAAGCTGGTTGGCAGCCAGCGTCTCTTGACTGCTTGGACTTGCAATAGCTTCCTCTACTGCCATTCCTGCAGCAGGGGGTACAACGAGATCGACCGCGAGCGAAACGTGGCGTAAGGTCACGAAGAGCTCAGGAACGGCGCCAGGAGGCCGATGGGGCGTGAGCAGTGAGTCGTGTACGTCATTGGTCGACGTGACGTGACGTCTCGAGCCATTGCTGTCGCGCGGACGACGGAGCATATGCTTCAGCGAGAAGCTCGATAGCGACGACTCGTACGCGGGTGTAGGCTCATTTGATACACTTGAAAACGACGTGCTCGAGTCCATTGCACGCGCAGCTTCACGTGTACTAGACATGGTTATCTTCCGCTTCCAGTTGTGTGCATTTCGACTCGAGTTGCGCATGACCCATCAATTCAAGAGCCGATTGTTCACTGATCAACAGGGGGATCGACGAGACAGTTGAGTTGCTTGCACATTTTCCCTCTGCTTGCGTCGCATTCGACGCTTCCCGTTGGCTGCAGTGCGACGCTGGAATCATGTCGTGATCATCATGCACCTTCGACAAAAAGAATCGAATCACGTCGTCCTACTCCTTAGCAAGGAAGGGGGTTTCGGACGTGTCTGGAATGAAAACTTACCCATGATGACACCGTTTTGTTCCAGTCTTTCATGACGAAACACATTCGCGAGTGACTATAGCCAACAAAGGCTGTCTCACTCGGTGGCTCAACTTGACAAGCGCAGCATAAGGCCATCGATTCGACTACGTGCTTCGAGTCCCCGGTACGTGGGACCCAATATTAAGTACTATCCATAGCCAAAAATTACTAAAATCGTTGGAGATTTCCTATTAGAGTTTGTATTCACAAAAATTTTAATACCGACTTTAATCAGTCTTGCGCTGAACCACGACGCAGGGGTTTCTGGTGCGAGTGATAAGGGGACAAGCGAATAAAGAAAATGACTGGAAAGGTGGCAGGTACCGTCCCGTCCGGTAGACCATACATGGACTGGTAGACGGACGCCGTTGCGAGCAGCGAGTCGCGCGTGACAGCTCGTCGAGAGTTTATGGCATTGAACTCGCCCATAACCTTTAGAATCTCCATTAGCACAAAAGCATTGGGGTGATTTACTGGATATTGTCCGTGTCCACTGTGTCCACAGAGCAAAGTTAGAGTTATCAGTGTTTGAGCTGGTACACCGTCACTCGCACCTGTGCACAAGTGGAAGCCGGTGGTCGACAAGAGATTACCAGCGTCAGCGATATTCATAAACGGAGAGATGAGAGACGAATTACCGCCTTGACGCTCTTGATCGGCGAGGATAAATGTCTTTGTCCAATTGAAACAGCAGTCAGAGCCCTCGAAACAGTTTTTAACACTATCTCATAGCTTAGGCGTACCGCAGCTCTTGCAATGAGTCTCCTCCAAACACCGTACCAACGAAAAGCACCATCGGGTTTTAACGTGTCCAGTACGTGACGAAATGTGCTCTCAAGGTCGTTCACCCAGTGCAAGCTTAGCGAGCTCATCACCAAGTCGAATTGGCGAGAAGGGAATGGAAGGAAGTCTTCATCCACCACCAAGCGCGTACTGCACTTAACTTAACTGCACATCCAGCGAAAAAGAGGAATAAAGAGGCCACAGCATTAGCAGCTCAACTTCCACTTCCAACAGTTAACACTATCTATACGCACATCGCGTGTTCATCTCCAGGTCATCGCGATGGAGCAATTTCTCTGCGTATGGCGAAAAAACAAATTTTCAGATTCTAACACGGCTTCACTCTTGACCAGATGAGCTCGCACCAGCCGAATCACATTGGACCAGCTTCTTGATGCCGCCCAGGCCATCATCGACACTTAAATGTTTATACAGGTGCCCGCTGCTACATCCCAAGTCCAGCACCAACGGGAACGCGCGCTCAATATCCTTTCACGTGTTGCACATTAAAATCAAGGACATCATTGCACTATTTACTTGTTCAATGCGCACCTCCAAGCGGTCAATGAGACGACGAGCGACCTCGTCCTTCAGATACTCGCACTCTTCACCGTTTTCAAACAGTGCGATATTGTTACGCTGCTGCCTCGTGACCGCTGCGCATGAAAGAATCAACACATGTAACTGACGATCCCAAGCTACACCAACGCACCTCGATTGAAGATCGGCGTCGTGGGGACAAGGAGCGACGCGCTGAAGCAATGAAATATCTCTACGAATATCATCAGTTAGGGAAATGAGATTCGCACTTTAAAAAGGGACCGACTAGGTGCACACCCCTACCCGGCATACAAAAAAAACTGGAACCACAGCGGCTACCACACCCCCCATCCCAGCAACTTTTAGTCAGCCAGCAGAGGCTGTGAAACCTTTCTTTTCCACTGGAAAACGCGCGGCTGAGGAGGTGAAAACCGCTGCTTCCTAGGGGCACCACTTTTTGCAGCTTTCCTGTACCCTTTCCTACACAAAGATCAACTGCCAAGCCCCCCCCCCCTCCTCTTGTGCACACCTGCAACGTAATCCCAAGTCGTACTCGTCTTGGTTCCAGCGAAAATGGATTATTGACCGTGGACTAGGTGATTTCAACAAGGAGATTGCCTTATGTGACCAGTTGCTCAATTTCGGTATAAACGTTTGACCGTTTTGCATCGTTGACGTCTTTGATGACTTGTTTGTCTGTGCTTTGAAGACGAACGTAATTTTCACTGCTGGAACTATCGTCGACATGTGTGCAAGCTCGCTGGGGTATCCAGGGAAGACCAGTTTGCCTTCACAACGCAAAAGATCGAGCAAAACATTTCAAACTACTCGGCCCTGCACCATCGTAGCATCACACTGCCAGATCCGCTAACGGTCGATGTGCTGTTGGATGAGATCGCTCTGGTGCAACAGGCCGTCTTTACGGAGCCAGATGATCAAAGTGCGTGGTTTTATTATCACTGGTTAGTGACATCCATGTTGACTCTGCTGCAGTGCTCCGCTCCTGACGCGGCGACTTTCTTAACGAGCCAAGTGCAATGGCTAACGGAGTTGCTCGAGATGGAGACAGAAGCCAAGTGGGTTGTTGTGACGCTTGCTGATTTGCACGATCGCATGGGCGCAATGACCGAGGTCGATGGTTGGCAGGAGTCGAAAAAACAGAGCATTGCGCTGTACGAACGTGCCATCACGCTCGACCACGATCACTGTCGCTACTATGAGGACAGAATAAAGAAACAGAGTAATTGAATCTGCACAATGTCGTTGACTAGCCTTCCCATATATAGACATAAAACGAAAAAAAAGTGCTTTTTTAATGGTTGTGCACGTAGCAAATGGGGTGTGTGCACCTAGTCGATCCTTTAATGGGGGGGCGGTGCACCTAGTCGGTCCCTTTAAAAATAACGAAAAGTGTATCGGAAAATATCATCAACCTTTTAAAGAATATAAAGAAATAAAGGAAACCGCTATTTGCCCCTCAGAAATTATTTCCATGGATCAGCTAATTTTACTCCGATCCTAAAAATATTCTTATAGTACGCAAGGCCCAATTCGAGCCCAGACCTGGGCCCGCGCGATCTCGCGTTTGGACTACCAACCTGATGTTTGCAAGGACTACAAGAAGACGGGTTTCTGCGGATACGGCGACAGCTGCAAGTTTCTACACGATCGTGGAGACTATAAAAGTGCGTGGCAGATTGAGAAAGAGTTTGCTGAGAAAGAAAAAAACGTCAGAAGCGTCTCCAGGAAGGGCGAGGTGCGTTGTTTAAATCTTTGTGTTTTTTTTTGGTTGATGCTAGTGTGAGCATGGCTTTGGGTATGTGGTTCCTAATTTGTTGTGCACAGACCCTAATGAAGAAAGCGATGAAGAAAAAAAGTTGTTCCAGAAAAAATGAGCAATTTGCCTGCACAATATGCCATGGGCCCTTTTCTAATGCCTTGGAGACCATGTAGGTTGCCGGCAACGGTAGTATAAACGCCTCTCTGGTGCCCGCATGCTTACACCGTCTGCGCGTGTTCCTATAGATGCGGTCACTATTTCTGTGAAACATGGGCTTTGAAGCAATTCAAAAAGTCTTCGCGATGTTAGAACTGTAAAAAGCAGACCAATGGTGAGTAACTGATGGAATTCCTCGCAGCTACTGGTTAAACATCACTTTTTTATTCTGTTTAGGTACGCTCAATGCCCCTACAAAGCTAAGGAAACAATGTGCTGATAATACAAATGCAGTTGTTGAGACATCCACAAAGGACAATCATAAGCTTCGCCAGAACTTGAAGTAGAAACAGAAGAAGCTTTAAGCGAAGGTTGGAGTCAAGTTAGGATGTGCTTCATGAAGAGTGCTGTAGTCGACAGTACAATTGAATATTCTTTGAGGTCTACCTTCCATGGTCCTTCACCCAGGTGCACATTCTACTGTAGTCTCACGAATACGAAAAAAGTCACCCACAGCCGAAAGACACCATAAATTCCCTTTTTTGCATTAGTCGGTCGATATGCGGGTCACGTATTATTTAGGAATGCGCTATTAAAATTATTTCCATGGATCAGCCAAAAAAAATTGTTTGGCTGATCCATGAAAATAATTTTTGAGGGGCAAATAGCCAAAATGGGGGGGGGCAAATAGCCGAAAATGGGGGGCAAATAGCGCTTTCCTAAATAAATTAGTTTATAACCCGAGATCAATTCACCCAGTGAAACCAGCGTTAAAATTGGGATGGAAATCATAGCTGTAAATTGGAGTCCGACCCACATATTTCATGTGGGTCGGACTCCAATTTACAGCCCTGATTTCCGGGTAAGAATGGGAATCGCCTCGTTTCTTTAAATGGAAAAAAACTACTACGAATATTGGTGAAACATTAGTAGTAGTTTTGGTCCATTTAAAGAAACGAGGCGATTCCCATTCTTACCCAGTTTCTCCAAATCATCTGCCGCTCTAGGCTTGGTGTCGTGCTTTCTTCAACAGTCATCTGAAATCCGCCGAAATTCGGTATCCACGCATCAATTCCAATATAGTTCGACGTCCTGGGCGCGTATAGCTGATTTGGACATTGATGGCGTTCCACCTGTTTTACTACTTACCGAGGACGTTGTGACCGCGGCATAACATCTGTTCCTTCATCTTCACTATCGGAGGCGTCATGTCTTGTGTCGAGCTTACGCTTTTCATGGCCACCCAACAGCTTTCGACACACATAAGTTCCACCCCGCTCCAACAAATCCATGGCATTAGGCTTGAAGATATATCCACATAGCGATTGTGCTAGCGGGTTTCCATCGGCCGAACCGAGAAGCCTTTGTATGACCGCCCGATCTGATCAGCACTTTTTTCAGCAATCACTTCCATTGCCAATTTTGATGCATAAACAACTTCGTACTGTCGATAACTACGGCTCTTGGCTGCGCATGTGAATCAAAGTCTGAATAATTCTAGATCTCCGGTTGAACTCATTCTATATGGAGATCAACATGATGCAGTCATCGATGAAACAACCATTGCATGCGAACATAAGAAATGTTCGTACGTCTGTTTCAATGTCTTGCAGCACTACGTGAGGCACACCACCCAACACTCAAATCGATTCTGCCACACGTTTGCCGCGGCTGGATACAAGGGATCAATGGCATTAAGTTCTTCTTTTGTCCATAATGGCATGTAAGACACTTGTGGAGTTGGAAACAATTTCTTGAACACACCAATGCGGTCTCGTCGCATCGTACTTGCGAGAGAAATTGAACATGCACTACGTGATAGTTCCGCGATACTTATTGGGTCGACCGAATCAATAAGGCACCACAAGTCAGGAGACCAAAATTCTAGGTTAGACTTCTATGGCAATGATTGATACTGGTACATCGTCGACCCATCAAAGTAAAAATATCCCACGTCATCGAAGAATAGCACTCGCTTTTTGTCCTGAATCAATCGCCACAGGACATAATACATAAACACAGACTTGCCAATCCCAGGCGTACCCGTGACGAGAGCATACTTGCCATGTCCACATTGACATTCACCAGTACTTGGTCGGCGATCCTTTCGCACGAATAGCGAATGTATAGCGTCTTACGTCCCGTTAGCGGTAGCAACGACGAAAACTTAAGCCAATCCCCATCTCTGCCAATTGTCACAAAATTGTGAGAAGAACGGATGAGCGCATGGCTCGAAAACACCACTTTTGGAGGAGACAGGTGGAGACAAGGTTCCTTGCTTTGGAACCACCACTAGCACGTGAATTTCGTCAGTTGTCAGTTGAGGCATTGAGTTCTTTTCGAAAAGCCAATAATGTAAAGTCTTCGTCGTCTTGATCTTGTTCTTCTGTTCCCTCATCATCTTAATCAAGTCATTGTCGACTTTTCCATCTTTTAGATCCATAGCAGCTTGATCGTCGTCTGTCAACCACGCGCCGCTCGCCGTCCGTGCTAGAAATAACTGTAGCTTGCTTGCCGCGAACTCATACTTTTGCTTCTCCGCGATCTTGTCCTTCAATTCATCCACAGACTCATTCGCGTCGATCTTCACGGAGAACACGCTTCCCTTGACGCCGACCAACGCGCAGAAAAGCTTTACCATCTTTTCACTTGCTGGCAGATTGTAAAATGTGGATAAAGTGTGGCAGATTTCTGGCGGCGTCTTCCAACCAATGATAAGACGCGACTAATGTTCTCCAACTACCTTAATTAATTCATAGAGGTCTTGACCCATTGTGGAACACACACTAAAGAACCCATTAAACCGCAAAGTGGCGGTGAAAGTCGTTACTTCTCAAGTGGTTCCTTTCCCTAAAGTGGCTACCACCGCAAGTTGATCTCAATCAGGCAGTTTCATGGGAGATTTCGGATATCGATGACATTAATCTGGGGGCGATACAAAAGCAGTGGATACTTTGACTTAGCTAGGAAACCTGTCGTGCGCTATTTAGTGCTCGCTTGGAACTGGAAGAACACTACTAGATCTGTATTTACACAAGGGCCGAGAAAAAACCGAGTCTCGAAAGTCATCGCAATGCACACAGCTCAGAAACGGGGATTTTGCATTTTTGTTTGCAGACAGTCGATTCAAATGCATTTTCGTGACTCGAGAATGGACAGTTTTTTCTGTGATAATTTTTGTACCAGTTGCGTCACATACGCCTTCCATACGAAGTAATTCAACTTTCGCTGCTTTTGCTTGCTCTTCGGCATCCTCGTCTTCGGTTACCAACTGTTGGTTGCAGATTGCATTGAACCACTTCGGATTCTTGACGACAAACGATCAATTGGATTTGCGTAAATAAATCGCCAGACGATAGCACTAGAGCCTCTCAGGCCGATTGTACTTCTATCTGAACACTTCACAACGCCATCACCATTGGTTAAGCACATTGAATCATCGGAACTGTGTTTGGTGCATTGTTTCCACGACAAGGAGGCGTGCACTGGGCCAACCAATGTGCAATAAACTATTAAATGTTCGTCCCATGGTGCATGTTACTGCGGCGTTGAGTGCATTAGTGCGTTATATTGCTAGTGAGGAAATGATTGGCGGAATCCTACTAACTGATCTGTGTTTGGGTAATGAGTGATCTTTAATCTACTAATCCAGTAACACTAAGTAACGTCATATCCCCTTGCGTGATGATGTAAACCGTAGATTACATTTAGGGAGAGCCTGAGGTCACACGCACCCCACACATAAAGGGTATGTGTGACCGGAGCAAAGGGGGGCGCAGGCTGTCCCTAAAAAGTGTTGGAAGAGTGTATATCCATTTTGGACTTTGCACTCTTCCGAATAGTGGAATCCCATTGGCTGTTCAGGTACGGCATACATTTCATGCATATAATAGCGGTTACGAGATTAAGTTGCATTAGTACTGGATAGCTACTGAAGTAACCATACATAATAAACTTTACTTTCCCTTTTGCATTTGTATTGAGAGTACACCTACTGAAATCTCTGTGGCCACTTACGCGACGCACGCCTCTTCACACCTTCCGCTGATCCTCCCGCGCTGAAACTTCGTCAGCAGGTGAGTCTTGATCGCGTGAAGTGCACTCAGCTATTTTTGTTGAGTTTTTTAACAGGTTTTGAGCTCAAGTTGCGTCAAGTAATCTCGTGGAGTTTTCTTGGTGATTGGAGTGTGCTCTCTTGGATATTTTCTCGTTGTTACGTTTCGTGGAGCTAGTGGAAAGTCCCCCATCGAAGGGGTAGTGATTGAAGAACGTGACTGAAGGTTTTGTATTAAGTTTATGATGTTTGATTCTGATGGAGACGATGTGCCCTCTGTGGATGAATTTCGGGAGCTGGTGCGCAGTTTGCGGGAAGTTACGACAACTGCGAACAACCCAGATGCAGGGAAAGCCAGGCCAGCATCCCCGAAGAGATCCGCCGAGCTTAAGAGGGAGGCACTCGTGCGTATACAGTCAACCCTCTCTATAACATCCCCGATTGTATACCACATTTCTGCCTGTTATAGCGAGTGGATCTTACTCACATATAAGATCCTCATATTTTATTAACTGTATTGGATGTTATAGGCGAATTTTCAAACAGAAGGTTTTCTCAGGGCTAGTGGTGTGAGCATTCTGCCAGCTACAATACTAATTTAACTACCCTGCTGAACTGGAGCGACTTTTCAATATTCAGCACGCCCTATGCCTTTGTTGCGCCTGAAAAAGTCAATCGAGGTTGTCTGATTCGAGGTCGAGATCTTGCTAGAGAGGACAAAACGGCGGAATTGACGCAGCTGCAGATCCATCCCCTCTGTCCTTTCATAACCAGATGCTCTTCCTTCGAGGCCACTAAGGAGGATGTCCACAGCCATCTGCATTTGGCCCAGGTCACCGGCAACGGGGCCTCCTCCTCACCACTGTCCTCATCTTCGCCCTCCACCGCGTTTTGCTCGCTTTGAGGAGAGACTTTATCCAGAATCTCTTCATCAGTAAGGCTTTCGATGACCGGCAGGGACATTTCAGCCTCCAGGTAGGCTTGTGCTTCCATCGGCTGGTAAATGTCATCATGAGGGATCCTGTCAAGGAGTTGAGAGACCTGGCGAACCGGATCAATTTCTTCCTCATTAATCAAGGAATTGATTTCCATGTGACGATAACGGGATCCTAAAATCCCAGTTTTTTTTTCCTGCAACTGGCAATTGTTGTCGGCTGGACGTCTTTCCACGCCTCAACAAGCATGTTGATGGCTTTGCGCAGGTTAAACTTCGTTTTACCAGTAAATGGATGTTCGCCCGTGCTCTCAAACCTGTCCAGTAAGTACTCTATGTACCTCGCCTTGTACTTTGCCTTAAAATTAGAAATAATACCAGCATCCGCTGGTTTCAGGTGAGAGGTTGTGTTTGGCGGCAGATAGTGAACCTGAAAAGGACTCATTTTAGCATGTGAAAATTCTGTCAGACTCTGATAGCCACCACGATCTCACCTTTATGTTGGTGAGTTGGCCTTCATATTCCTCGACCGTGTGGTGACTGGCATTATCGACAAGAAGCAAGATCTTACGATTTTCGCGTCGGATTTGCGTTTCAAGGATCCATGACTTAAAAATATCGCTTCTCATCCATGCTTTATTATTATTGTAGTACTTGACATGCGCTAGCTTTGTCATGTCCACGTTCCGGTAGCAACGGGGTTTGGCCGCTTTCCCGAAGACTCATGGTTTGAGTTTTTCAGATCCTGGGCAACATTTTAAGAGAGAAAATGGATAAGAAAAAACAGACATCAAGGTCACAGAACCACGAACCAGAGGCATTGCACGCCAGCAGAATTGTAATTCTGGACTTGTCCTTCTTAAACCCTTTCTCAACAGACTGGGCAAGTGTCTTGTTGGGGGACATACGGAAAAACAGCCCAGTTTCATCAAAATTGAAAACATCATTAACGGCATAGTTTCCACTAATATCTTGGAGTTCAAGGCGGAATGCAGTCAGATCTTGAATCGGGGCACTCTCGTCCTCTCCGTGTAGACGGTAGGACTTTATGTTGTGGCGTGACTTGAATCGCTGAAGCCGCCCGTCAGACGCAGAAAACTCCTTCTGCGTGGGGGTATTAATTCGAAGGGACTCGGCAAAGAAAAGTGCCTTGGCAATTACGAGAGCGTCAGTGAGCACCACATTATTGGACCTCATCTGGACAAACCAGATCTTGACAGCCTTGTCCAACTGCTGACGCGTGGTAACGTTAGCAAGATCATTAAGGTGCGTGATGAGGCGAGCACTAAAGAAGGCACCCACCTCAGGGAAATCACACACGCGTAGTTTTTTGCGTTGAGTATCGGAATTGCCTGCTGTAGCCTCAATGGCAGCTTGTAAAATTTTCTCCCTCTCGCGGATGATACCTGTAACAGTTTTACGGCTGGCGAGGTTGAATTTTTCCCTAAACTGTTCATGGGTAAGAGAAGTATGGCTCTCATGGTAGTCCAAAATTTCCTTCTTTGTTTCTAAAGGGATGGCCTGCCTTGTTTTCGGTGGCATCTTGGTGCTGGGAAAAATGTACCTGATGTGATGGGGTGACAAAATACAGTACTGTGGTACACCTGTGTGGGATGAGTTATGGCAGATGGGTGGGATACTGAGCTCCCCTTTTATATATCTGATTGTTTTGGTAAATATATACAGTAAAACAACAGTTCAGAAGCATTTTGAGGCTTTCCATGGCATTCTGGTAACCAATTCTAAAATACTACAAATTTAGTGCCTCTTATAGCGAGGGTCACTATGTATAAAACGTATATTCTTGCACGGATCTTGCTCTTATAAATGGAATGCTCTTATAGAGAGAGGATTTTTGCTGGCGGAAATCCGTATGGTCCTGGCAATGGCTCTTATAGTGGATGGTTCTTATAACAGTGTCTCTTATAGAGAAGGTTGACTGTACCGCAGTCCGAGTTCCGGGAGAGTCTCCAGAATTACCGTCCGTTCGGCCAGCAGATGTCGTTGAACGACCTGGCTGAAGACGAAGGGATAGAAGCTGGCGCACGGACATGCCCACATGTACATGGAGCACCCCGTAGGGCGCCCGCTGCGGCGCAAGGTGCAGGTGGTGCCGGAGTGCCCGCCGCTCAGGGAAACGTACCGGTGCAATACACCGGGTACAAAATACCTAAACTAAGTATTGAAAAGTTTTCAGTCTGGGTGCAGGCTCCGCCAATGGGCCTACCTGTTTATGGAGGCGATCGAGATTGCAGAGATGACTTCTGGTTTCCAATGGAGCGAACGGTTAAAAGTAAACAAATTTGGCGAGCATTTGGAAGGCACCGCCGCGGAGTACTGCCGGAAAAATGTTGCATGGTGGTGGCGGGAGCGACCGACGCTAATCTACGTGATGTACCAGATGTGGTTGGGATTCTGAACGACTATATCCCACCACCAAGCTGCTACCAGGTTCGCAATGGAAAAGGATGCGCGGCGCAGCTGGACGGAGCATTATTTGTACCTATTAGCTCTGGCTCGCGAAAGCGGGTCGAGTGAAAAGTTAATTGTCGAAAACATCGTCAAGTACGCTGCGCCGCGGCTGAAAATAATGCTGATGGCAAGGTATGACCAAAGGAGGGGGGATTACCTCATCCATGCGCAAGAGTTGATTGCCTGGGCGCAGGAACTGGAGGACGATGCAGTGAAGGCTAAGCCCGCCCTTAAGTTGCACGCGCATGCAGCAACATCTGGTAAGGGGCGGCGCGTGTGCTACGCCTGCGTGGCGAGGGGCAAATACAAAGGTATTTCCCCGAGAAGCGTCACAAGAGTGGAAGTGATCGCAGTCAAGGGCCGAGCCGTAGCGGCAGTGAAAAGTCGTCAAATCGTTTCGTGCTTTCGACCATGGATACCACTATAGGTGCATATGTAAATGCATGTGGTAATGAAAGCGACAGTGAAAATATTTCGATTATCGATAGTGGTGCTAGTAGACACTTGGTTTTGAACGCGAATTTATTGGAAGATGCAAAGGGCTGTGGTCCTGATGATACTTTTGCCTTACCGGATGGCACCCTACAGGCAACTAAGGTCGGACGGCTTACGTTGAGGACGTGCGACAAAAGTGAAACGGTCGTTATCTTGTCCGAAGTATACTTCGCACCGCAACTAGCCAGAAATCTGATTTCACTTGGTCTACTGCCTGAAAAGGGTTGCGCCATAGTTGACGATGGCTGCAAGCTGCGAGTCATGATTAAAGGCGAAAAATTATTTGATGTGATGACGCACGGATCCGTTTTCATTGCCAAGTTGAAAGCCGAGAGGGCACACAATTTTTCGAAGGATTTCGGTGACATGGTTGCCAATAGTGTGTTGGAAGACGTCGGTCCAGACGTCCACAATGGCAGCCTGCACCGCTTCCATATGCGCCTGTGTCACCTGGCCTATGATACCATTGAAATGTTGTCCAGGGACCCCAGATATGGTATTGCTTTGACGGACACGAATAGGCCAAATTGCCTTACGTGTGCCAAGGGGAAGGCAACCAGGAAGGTGCAATCGAAGGTGGATTCGGGCAGCAACGCCCCGACAGACCGCATCGGAGGAGTGATCTGCAGTGACCTCAAGGGTCCGATCACTCCCCGAGACAGGCGAGGTAATCGGTATTTGGTTGTTTTTGTCGATCACCACTCAAATTATGTAAGGGTTTTGCCGGCGCGACCCAAGGACATGGCGGCAAGGATGTTCGGACATTTTATCGCCTGGTTCGAGAACGAGTTTTCGTGCAGAGTGCACGTGTTGCGCAGTGATGGTGGCGGACAGTATCGGAACGTCGATCTGTTTTGCAAACAGACGGGTATCCACCGCCAAGTAACTGAACCGGGAAATCCTGCCTCAAATGGTAAGGCAGAGCGAATGCACCGGACCATTTTCAACATGGTCCGGTGCATGATATTTGGGTCCGATGTACCCCTACCGTATTGGTCGGAGGCGGCTGAGTATGGTGCGTACATACTCAACCGTACTCCGACAAGACGAATATCGGGAGACTTTTGCCGCTGGAAGTGCTGACCGGCAAGCGGCTGGCAGTAAATGACATTGTGGTTTTCGGGTCCCGTGCATGGTTTGGCGGGACCCAAAGAAGAAGACGCTGGCAAAGAACGCTGAACGGGCCCTAATTCTAGGGAAGAGCGATAAAACGAAATGTTTCAAGGTGTTATTGATGAAAGACAGGGTGGTCGTGGTGACGAGGCACGTCACCGCTATTGAAACGCTCAGCGCTAAGACAAGCGACAAAGTGACAAAGATGTTAGAAGGTGAACGCAGCCAAGAACTGGAGGAAATGGCCGAATCGCGTTCGAGAAACACTAGTCTAAATACGCCAAGTACAGGGCGTGAAAGTGACGGAACACCGGAGGCTGAAACCGATCAACACACGTTGAACAAGATGTGCAAGGTAACAGGAAGACGCGCAGGAAGTCGAAGAAGACGGCTAAAGGTCAAGAATATGAAGCGTCGAGGGCCAAAAAGGCCGCTTCAAGTGATGAAACTCCGGAAAAAATTGACGAAAACGACGAAAATGTGGAAATCGCTCTATGTGTGTATGCGGTGTGTGAGCCTGGTTGTGATCCACCAAGTGGTTCAAAGATATAACCAGACCCAAGAAATTATCGTGAGGCGCACGGCGGCCCGCAGACGAAGATGTGGAAACAGGAAGAAATGGAGGATCTCAAGGCCCTCCAAGATCTCGAAACGTGGGACGTCGTTCGCCGCCCTGAGGGCAAGGTACCTCGCCCGACCAAGTGGGTGTACGAGACGAAAGTCAGTTAAAACGGGTCGGTTGAGAGGTACAAGGCGAGGCTGGTCGCCAGAGGCGACAAACAAATTTTTGGAACCGATTTTTTTTTTCACGTTTTCAACCGTTATGGAGTTGAATAACGTCAAGTTGATTTTTTGTTGGCGCAAGTGTGGGTGGTAGATGAATGCCACGGCAATGTGCCAAGTGCCCACCCTAAGGCCAAATCTGAAGACGATGTGGAAATCTACTTGTAGGTGCCGCAAGGCATGGATAACACGTTGGATACATTGCGTGATTTCGGTGTAAAATCACCAAAGGAGCTCGCGCTGAAATTAAAGCGCAACCTATATGGATTGAAGCAGGCTAGGCGCCTGTGGCACCAATGCCTGTGTGAGACGTTAATGAAGTTTGGATTCACGCAGTGTGCCACGGACACATGTATTTTCGTCAATCACCAAGAAGCCGAAACGGTGGTAGTTGAAGCATATGTTGACGACCTCCTGGTTACTGGAACCAGTGAGAGGATAGTGCTGGAATTTTTTGCGAACAGCAAGTTTTGGACTTGAAAGACTTGGGTAGTGTTACCAAGTTTCTGGGCATCCGGATTCAAGGTGATCCGAGGAGCGGTTAAGTGCTGGATCAAGAAGGCACAATCAAGGAAATACTGAAGATGAACAGGCTGGAGGATGAACCCAGCTCGGACTCCCGTGCTGTCACTGGATGACGTTAAAGAATACCAAGAACTTCTGTTGGTTGAGCCGAAGGAGAATTTACCAAGCATCAAGCAATTTCAATCGCTTGTGGGCAGTCTGTTATGGGTCGCCCGGTGCACGCGTCCTGACATTTAGTTCCGTGCACCGAGCCACACGTAAGACCCATACACCCACGCTGGGCGATTACAAGATTTCTAAGAGGATCCTCAAGTACCTGAAGGGAACGAGTGATCTTAAGTTGATTCTAAAACATGATGATGATCTACCAATGCCGCTCCGGATTATGGTTTACAGCGATGCGGATTTCGCCGCAGACAAGCTGGACCGGAAAAGTGTTTCGGCGATGGTAGTGTTTGTGAATGCAGTTCTCATGAGCTGGGCCTGCAAGAAGTAGACGGCGCTTGCACTGTCAACCGCGGAAGCGGAATTTGTTGCGGCAGCAATGGCTGGAAAGGAGGCGTTAGGGCTGCGAGAGCTGGTCGCCGAAATTAGCATGCATTCCAAGACGCCGCTCGTGTTTAAAATGGATAATCAAGTTGCGATACTACAATTGGAGAATGAAGCGAGTGCAGCGAACTCGACGCACGTGGACATCAAGTTAAAATTTCTGAAGGATTATACCAAGAAGGGCATTTTTTTGGCGATCCACGTGCCGAGCGAAGAGATGTTGGCAGATCTACTGACCAAGGACTTGGGAGAGCAGCGTATTCAAGTGTTGCGTGCAGCGCTAGGCCTGCAGTGATGGTGTCACAGCCTCCGGTCTTCCAGGAGGAGTGTTGGAAGAGTGTGTATCCATTTTGGACTTTGCGCTCTTCCGAATAGTGGAATCCCATCGGCTGTTCAGGTACGGCATACATTTCATGCATATAATAGCGGTTACGAGATTAAGTTGCATTAGTACTGGATAGCTACTGAAGTAACCATACATAATATACTTTACTTTCCCTTTTGCATTTGTATTAAGAGTACACCTACTGAAATCTCTGTGTCCACTACGCGACGCACTCCTCTTCACACATTCCGCTGATCCTCCCGCGCTGAAACTTCGTCAGCAAGTGAGTCTTGATCGCGTAAAGTGCACTCAGCTGTTTTTGTTGAGTTTTAACAAAAATATTACAAGCTTAGTCACGGAAAGCACAATTTTTGTTGTCCGCCAAGCCATAATTCTATCGGCATCACCAAAATACGATATCTGATGGTATCTTCTAAGCAAGGAAGTATTCAGTATACGGGAAGACTCCGGAAGTGTCGATTTCTTTAATGAACAGATAAAAAACTAAATGTGGTCTATATGCGGATGATTGTTGCATACAATTATATGTGCATTGGTAGTCTCTATGCTCTCTCGGGAGCATGGCTATCAAAGCTACGAAATGATGTTGTTGATCAGAATCAAAAGTGATTAGCAGCATCACCCAATGGTATAACATGATGTTGAAATGTTTCTTTATCCATTTGCGCAAGAACTTAGGCAACTTGAGTCATTGATGTCGATTCTAACCTTTAATATACCGATTTTGCCTTTCTTGAGTTTTGTTTCAACCAAGTATCCGTTGTCGATGAAAATAACACCCCAAGACAGTTCGTAGACAGTAGATGAAGATAACCAGGACAGGGGAACGATCAATTGGTGTTGGAATTTGCTATGCTACGCGTGTGTGCAGCCTGGTGTTAGGCTGCATACAAATCCCAAGTGTACGCGACCATTGTGGCCACATTTGCATTTATTGCATTTTTGGTACTTTAGGATTTTATCTATTATTAAGTTTTAGGTTAGGTTCTTAGGTACTATTTTATATTCAGTATATATTTTACCCATTAAGTCGCATTACAACCTGCACTCGTGCGCCCCTACTCTGATCAAGTAGGGCGCGCTTCTTTATAAGAAATTTCCATCCCAACGGTAGTCAGGCGCTAACGGTCTGACCTACCATTACGGAAAGTTACACGTGCCCCTAACTCGTGTCAACTTCCAACAGGTTATGAGCCCAAGGGACACGGGGGCACGTACTGGCTTAATTAACTAAATATATTACTCGGCTGGTCCATTAGTGTTGGCGATTACACATTGGACGGACTCCTGATACATTGGAGTGATTTGTTTACTGGATTCGACTATTGCGTTGACGATTGCGCTGGTGTCGCAGTAAATTGTGGTTATTTTACGGAAATCGACGTTTGCGCTGGCGATTGCGCTGCTGTCGTGTTAAATTGTGTTTTTGGATGAAGTCGACTGTTGCGCTGGTGATTGCGCTGCTGTAGCAGTAGATTTGTTATTTTAGCGTCTGTTCAGCATGGACGAGGACGACGTGTTCGACTTGGAGAGCGCACTGAAGGCGCTGTTGCTGCAAGTAGGCAAGATGATCGACCGCTTGACTAAGATGGAGGGAGAGAGGCAGGAAGGCCTCGGGCGAAAGATTTCGCCGGCTACGGTACAGAATACACCGGTTGGTGGTGTGAGTTCACCATTCCAAGAAAGTATTAGGAATTTCGCGCCGTTTGGGCAGCGAATCACGATCGATGACTTCTCATCGGATGAAGGCATTGAGAGAAGGGGTGCGCCTCGTGCGGAACCGCCGCGTAGGCAACCTGGAGTACCTGGTGTTGTACCAGGAGATGGGCAGGCGGCTGCGAATCAAGAGAATCAGGACGCACAGCCGCGCCCTTTATAGATTCCAAAGTTAACGGTACAAAAGTTTACGGGTGCTCACATTTACCCCGGATTAGGACCTGGTTTCAAGGATTGGGCATATTTGTTTGTAGAATCCCTGTAGATAGCGGAAATTTCGTCTGGTTTTACGTGGACGGAGAGACTAAAGGTGAACAAGCTTGGCGAGCACCTGGAAGGTGCGGCATCAAGATACTTTAGTTCGAATATTAGCATTTGGTGGCAGATTTCGCAGACATTGCACTTCGTGATGGAGAATATGTGGCGCGCGTACAAGGTGACAATATCTCGCCAACAGGCGGCGCAGCTATTTGCAAGCGAGAATGATCCAAGGCGTTCATGTAACGAGCACTTACTTTACCTGACAGCGTTGGCGCGCGAGAGCGAGTCCAGCGAGAAGATGATAGTGGAGAATCTCGTCAAGTACGCAATGCCGAGCCTGAAGTATGCAATGATGAATCGTTATAACCCGTCGCGGACTGACTACATTATGCATGCACAATAGCTGGTGGCGTGGGCACAGGAAGTGGAGATGGATCATGTCAGAAGCCGGAAAGGGTCGAGAGTGTGTGTGAACTCGGTACAAGATACTAGGAAGGCCATCACGTGCAACGGTTGTAGCAGCAGAGGACACATTCGCCGGGATTGCCGCAAGAGACCTGACATAAAGCAAGCCTATCGTGGAACTCAAGATGTTTCAGCGAAAGAATATGGATTGGAGACTATAGAGGCGAGTGCAGAGTGGCAAATGTGCTGAATTCAAGTGATTTGGACGAAGGCGACGCATGGATTCTGGATAGCGGGGCGAGTCGTCATCTCGTCGGTGATGAAGAGCTATTAGAAGATGTGAAGACAATTGCTGATGGAATCAAGATGACGTTACCGGATGGGAACTATATACAGGTGACCAAAGTTGGCAAGGTGCGACTTCAAAGCGTTGATGAACCGAATGTCGTGATAGCGTTACAGGAGGTGTATTATTCGCCGAAGATAGCGAGGAACTTAATTCTCTGGGCAAGTTGATGGAGAAAGGATGCAATTTCGTACACCGATATGACAAGATGGAAGTTCGTTTGCGTGTAGACCTGTTGTTCACTGTGGAAGTTCATGGGTCCATTTTGGCGGCAAATTTTGTTACAATTACGAGACACATCAGTCCGATCGAGACGCTGGATACAAGAGCGAGTCAACAAGTAACGCCAGCGTTAGCAGGTGATGATCCCGCGCTGGATGAAGCGGATACGAATGCTGGAACCAAGGAGAAGATGGTGTGGAAGAACGAGACGAGAGCGTGCCAGAGCGCGTTGATGATACGGTGTAACAGGCACCGAATACACCAAGGAAGGATAGCATGAAACCGAAGCGAGCGATACAAGAAACAGCAAAGTTTAAGGCGTACAAGGACACGCTAAATCGGAAGAAGACGAAGAAGAAGTCTGGGACGGAAGGAGCCGTCACTGAAGTGAATAAATAAGTTGAAGGGAGCACAAGTGTGCAGGAACACGCGTTGGCTGTATACGCGGTGATGGGACCTGATGACGTGGATATAGTGTCAAGATATCCGAAGGACCCAAGTAATTACAATGAAGCCCATAAGGGAGAGGATGCATGCAAGTGGAAGGAGGCTGAAGAAGTGGAATTAAAAGCTTTACAGGACCTGGATACCTGGGAAGTCGTGAAGTGTCAAGACAAGAGAGCTATACATACGAAATGGGTATACAAGACGAAGACCAAGGCAGATGGAACCATATAGAGGTAAGAGGCAAGACTCGTGGCACGTGGAGACAAGCAAGTTTACGGACGAGATTTTATTTTTACGTTCTCTACTGTGATGGATCTTAGCAATGCCAAGGTAGTGCTGGTGATGGCTCAATTGTGGATTGTGCCAGCACGGCACGGAGATGTTCCAAGCGCGTAACCGAAGGCGCATACGGAGAAAAAAATTGATATTTTGTTGAAGATACCCCAAAGCATGGTGATCAAGGATGAAGTTTTACGAATTTTCGAAGTTGATTCTACTAAGTTTTTGGCTTTACGTTTGAAGAGGAATCTATATGGATTAAAAGAAGCTGGACGAATGTGGTATGAGTTGCTGCGTAAGACGCTGATTGATTTGAAGTTCGAGCAATGCATGACGGACACGAGCATATTTCCACGAAGAGATGTTGAAGGCATTGTGATTGTTGGAGCTTACGTCGATGACTTACTGAAGACAGGAACGACGGTGCATCTGGTTGAAAAGTTTTTCGAGATGATGCAGATATTGGAGTTAAAGGACCTTGGACCGGTAGAAAAGTTTCTCAGGATACGTATTTGTGGAAGTCAAGACAATGGTTATACCATGGATCAAGAGCAGATGATCTACGCATTATTGATCAAGTATAGGATGGAGCAAGCTAACCCCTTATAGTTACCGATTGTGGATATTAATGATGATGGTGAAGATTATAATTGCTTGCCAAAGACAGGAGCGGAAGGTGTACCGACGCCGAGAGTGTTTCAATAAAGCTGGGAGTTTACTGTGGATTTATAGGTGCACAAGACCGGACATTTCGTTTGCAGTACATCGTGTTACAAGACGCATGCACGCACCAAGACAGGCGGACTACAAGCTAGCTAAGAAGATATTGCGGTACCTGAAAGGATCAAAGGAGCTCAAGTTGCGTTTGGATTGTAAGGCGAGGAATGAAAACAGTTTACAGTTGGTTGGATACACAGATGCGGATTTTGCGTGCGATAAAGCATATAGGAAGAGTGTGAGCGGTTGCGTGGTTTTTCTGAACGGCATGGCTGTTCGTTGACAGTGCAGAAAGCAGGGTGCAGTCGCGTTATCAACGGCGGAGGCGGAGTTTTTTGCGGCCGCGGTTGGTGGAAGGAGATCTTAGGTTTGAAGGAGTTGCTGGAGGGAATCGGATTCAAGGTGTAGATGCCTATGCTGTTACGCATGTACAATCAAGCAGCAATTCGACAGCTGTAGGACGAAGCGAGTGGTGCAGCATCGAAACACGTAGATGTCAAGCTCAAGTTCCTGAAGGACTACGTCAAGCGCGAAGCGGTGAGACCGCTGCACGTGGCCAGTGATGACATTGTGGTGGAGTCAAGTTCAAAATCGAACACCGTAGTGTCGAGAACCGGACCACCATCGTGCCCGGCCGTCCAACTTACGGGTGGGGGGTACCCCGCGAACCTTCGCCCACGATCTGATCCGGTCGTCTGCCAGCAGCGGTAATCAACACAGGACGCCTGGTCCGATTTGTTCTTCATTTCACCTTGTGTACCCGATGGAATGGGCTGGTAACACACTCGGTGGATCGGTGCTGGGAATTAATATGTGGTCTAAATGTGGGGGACCGTGCTGGGTGGTGTACCCTGGGCGGATCTCTTCACCCTGGTTACGGGTAGACCAGTTATACTTGGAGTGAGTATACTCCAAAGGGCAGATCGATCAACCGATCGTAGAGCCCAACCAATATGAGAAATAAACTCCAGTAATCCAATAGGGAGATCCAAATGAGAACGTGATACACTCCACGAACGATATCTCCACGTAACAATCGAAAAGACTTAATAACACGTTCCAAGCGTGCGTAACTTGAACTTGGGAAGCCGACCAAAATGTACTCCCGTCGAGGGACTTCCGGAGAGCCAAGTGCGTCTGTAACGCATCCCGTCCGGGTATAATGAGCTGGAGGGGATTACTCTACCCTCCGCTCCCAAACACTCTGCGGCGTGCAGAGGCGACTGATGTACAGGGCGAAACGACCTCCGGTTGAGTTAACGCCCAACAATTCAGACGTAAAACCAAAAACGCTCTTAGCGGGAAAAAACAAAACGAACACCCAAGGCCAAAATCAACACTACACTCCCTACCCCCTATGGTCCCCAATATGTACAAACATGAAAATATGTAGGTACACGCAATCTCATTTGACTTACCAAAATCCGTGTTCTTGACACCTCTTGCACATGATAGGCTTAAAAGCCTCCTGTATTTCCATCAATCCGATCGCCGATAAGCCGATCGTGTGCTGCTGACCGGAAACGACCAAAATTCTTGGTTCCGCTTCGCCACAGCCGCCCCTGAGTTGTGTCACAGCCGCGCAACGGTAGCGGCCCGATCTCGTCATATCCAGATCTTCACATAAGCGGACTTCACCAATGGACGGATCGCTGATTCCACCTTCGCCAGGTACTTTCCTTGCACACCCGATCGTCTTGTGACCTCTCTTGACCTTCTTTGCTGCAGGTGCCCTGCGTTCCTCATCACCGTATATCGGTTCGCCGATCAGATCGGCCCGATCTGACAGCCCTCTAAGCACTTCAGGGTCCGACGTACCGGACAGGCATCAGATCGAGGTCGATCAGCTCCAAAAAACAGTCAAGGAGCTCCAGTACCAGTTAGCCATCAAGGATTCTTCACTCCTGCAGCTGCGGAAGGAGGTGGATACGTTGATCCCCATGTCCACGAAGTTGCAGGAGGTGACCACTGAAAACGCACGTCTCCGGGCCCAGATCGTTCAACAAGCAACGCAAGGTAGACCGATCGGTCTGTTTCCATCTTGAGTCTGGTCTAACCCTCCTTTGGATGTATATCGGTTGCCCGCCGACATCGCCAAAACGTTCGACTCTCTATTAACGGCTGATCGGTAGTCGCATGATCATTGCGATCAGCTCAGGCCGATCTTGGACGGGATGATCAGCGCACGGCACGATCTGTCTCGCTTGGAGGCCTACCGATCGCACCTCCTGGAACAGCTCGCGGTGGTCAACCGGCAGAGGTTGGAGGACCAGTCCGATTGGACCTTACTCCGCACCCAACATGGTGATCTGGAGAGGCAGATCAGCGAGTTACAGGTCGTGGTCCGGGATCATATCGGGAAGGTCGAGTCCTTCCAGACCCGATCGGACGCCTGGACCCAGGAATCAGATCGTCGCTGGGCGTCCGTGAACCGGTGCTACCAACAGTTGACTGACTTGTTGCACCGGCGTCCGTCTGAATGTTCTAGCGCTGACCGGTCTGCATCTGTCGTTCCCGTTGATCTGCATCAAGATCGGACCCGACGCCGCTCATTGGCCAAAAGTAAGCGACCCGAAATTCCGAAAACCTCCAAGAAGAGCAAGGACGCGTCGAAGGGCTCAAGGGCGCGGGGCATAGCGCGCGACTCCGAACTCGAGGAGAAGCAAGCGGTGTCCCAGATCGGATGCAGGTAACAAGTCCATCATCCCCAAATCTCGTGCGCCCTCTATCCCCCGCGCCGCTCACACCAAGCGTATAGAGGTCTCCTCCGGAGAGAACTCGGGGGGTGGATCGAGCGATTCCGAGTTCTTGATCACTGCGTTATCCAAGTCCCGATCCGACCAACGCCGAGGTTCCGTTCCTTCGAAGCCTGCATCGGGGGATAATAAGGCGATCAGCTCCCAGGGTGATGGTGCTGCACCGACGCGCCAGTCGACCGGATCGGTACCTTCGTTCCATCCCGGCACATCTGGGCTGCGCAATCATGCCCGATTGAAAGGGTTGTTGACCGTTGATCGGCCTCTCCCGTCGCTCACTTCGGATGCCACTTCGCCATGGTCCTCGTGGCAGATCGGTAGCTTATACCAATCAGCCCTTACCAAGCAGATATTAGCCCGATCTCTATCGCGCCCAGACTCCTGGATTTTTCCTCTAGCTCCAAAGGCTCCTGACGCTTCTGCATAGCGGGCGGACCTGGTCACAGCACCACAAATCGCCCGTCTTTATGCAGATGAGCCATGGAAAGTGTTCGTCCGCCCCAAGCTGGGGTCCGTGTTTGCGTCGACTGCGTGGATCGTCTCGTTCTTAGGTCGAGTGAAGGCTTTCAATGAAACCTATAGCCAAGAGATCTGGGAGTCTACGCACTATTTAATGCTTCCTCCTGGTCGAGCGCAACATGATCAAGGCCTGATCTTGTTCCAGAAAAATCGAAAGAGGCGCCGGAGTCGGGCGGGCGAGGCCTGGAAGACCCTATGCCAGTTCGTTATGGGAGGGGTGCTGGCCCGCGAATGCGAGATTGACATCTTCTTATATCCTGTGGTTCTCCATATGGCCAAGCGTCGGGTTGAGAAAGCCGGGGTACTAGCTGACGACGACGTCTGGTATCCCGGTCTTCATTGTGACGAGCCGGTCACAGACCTGAAGGACGCTTTGGCCCAGATCAATCGGAAGGATCCCTGGCGCAATCAGCACCAGAAACAGATCGGAGACCATTCGGCGCTGACTATCGGCCGTCTGTGGGGTGATTGCGATTCTTGATGAAGCAGTTACCTGACCAGATAATTCATAATACATGTCTTCATTTTCTTCAAATTCCTGATCATCTGATCCCTTAATCAAATCTAGTCACTTTCTCCAAACTTGCACCAACACGTTATCATACACAGTTTCCATACACATTGCGAAAATCATCACCACGTTCGTCATTCTACTACTCCAGTTCATCACATATCATCACAAAATTCACAATAATTCAGACCTTACACATATTCACACCGATCGATATACTGATCGGTGCTACGTGTGTCTTGGTCTTCGTCTTCATGGGTCTGCATCACTGCGAAGCGATTCCTACTGACTCGTTCTAGCTCGAACTCTCGTAGCAGTACCCCACAATTTAGATCGAGTTCGTCGATCCAAGTTTCTTCGTCATGATCCTTCCAGCGGACCAGATATTCTCGGTGGGTGCGTCCGAAACGTGTCTTCTTGACCGATCGGACATCCAGCACTTTTTTCACCTCGAATTTGTCCTCTTCCAATGGTCTTTCCAAACTGTCTTCCGGCACCAGAGCCTCATCAAAATCGAACCTCTCCGCTTCGTCCACCAGACAGGGCATTTTAGACCGATCGGGGAATTCTCTGACCAGCTTCAGCTTGGACACGTGCACGATCGGAAAAACTTTGGAATCTGTGCCGATCGTGATCAGACGGGCAGCGTGCTCACCGATCAGCTCTGCTACACGGAAAGGACCGTGCCACATATGAGCCAACTTCTTCGCATAGCCTTCCTTGACCCGATCGAGGTATACCATACCCTCGCCCCTGGTTCAATACCATGAGGGCGGACCTGATCGTTATTCTGATCTGCTCGATCTTGTGTGGCCTGACGCACATTTTCATTGACGACTTCTTTCGCATGCTGGTAATGCTTCTGGACCTGCATGCGCCAACGACGGGCATCGCGATCGCGGGTCCTAGTGCAGCCGATCGTTATCGCCGCTTCAAGTGTCGATCGAGGGTCCCATCCATACGCCAGATAGAAAGGCGTTTCTCCTCGGACCCGATCGGTTGAAGAGTTTAGTGCGAATACCAGTCTCTCTGCATACTCGTCCCAGTCACGTTGGTCCGGATCGGCCAGATCGCCCTTTTTATTGTCTGCACCATGCTTTCAGCCGATCCGTTCGCTTGCGGACGATATGCCATCGTCGCGCTCTGCTTCTGGCCTAGCATGTTATTGAACTATCGGGACACCTCAGACATAAAACCGGGTTCCCGATCGTGTCTGATAACTCCGCTGGCGCCGAACTTTCTGAGCACACATTCTTCGTAACTCTGGGCGATCTGCTCTGCAGATCAGGATGCACTAGCCTTTGCGATCACCAGACCAGTGAATAAGTCGATCCAGATCAGCAGCTCAGTATTTCCGCGCGTGGATCTGGGAAGAGACGGTATGTGATCCATTGCTATCACCTGGAAAGGGTAAGTAGACTCGATATTCCCGGGCAATCTCCCTTGATTATCGGTCTGCCCTTTCCGGTCTCGCAATCTGTGCAACAACCCACATATTTTTGCACGCTCCAAAAAAGTCCTCTCCAGTGAAAGTGGGCCCTGATCTTGTGGTATGTCCTGGCTATTCCCTGATGTCCCCCTTCTAGACTCACATGGCAGTGATGAAGGACATCCGGCTGTAGCAACTCAGGGATCACCAGTTTGGCCAGTCGATCTCGATCGGCACTGTCTTGGTCAACGTCACGGCAGTAATATAGCAATCCATTGTCATCCACATCGTAACTGTCCGCGATCTTGGTACACTCTTTCGCTTTATCGTTCGTTAACTTGGACATTTCACCGCGCAGATAGGCTTTCAGGTTGACAATCCACTCTTCTTCGTCCTGCGCCTTGAGGATCCGTTCCGCCCTTAGCTGTTGTACGACGCACTCACTCAGCCTTTCCTTTGGGAACGATCGGCGATACTTCTGAGTTCACGATCTAGTCGCCGCCATCACATGCACCGGATCAGGGCTGTCCTTGGGCTTGATCAACTCCGGGAGCCTGTTTATGTCCATAAGTTCAAGTAGAACGGCCTCCTAGTTGATCGTCACCCCGATCTGGTCCCGCATGGCTGGGGTCGCGAGGTGATCGGCGCTTCTGTTCCAATCCCGTTTCACGTGAAATAGCTCGTGGTTGGGATAGTCTTTCAGCGCCTTCATCACCCGATCATTCAGTAACTTCAACCGTGGCGCCTTACAGTCGATCTCCCCGGTGATCTGCCTTATCACTAGGTTAGAGTCACCACATATGATGATCCGACCTTTCTTTTGTGATGCCAGCAGATCAATACATAGAATGATCCCCCGATATTCCGCCTCGTTGACCGTTATGTCAGGCGTGAAATCGGCGGCGGCTGTTACTATAGACCATTGTGGTAACTTTCACAGTATGGCACTATAGGAGCCGACCTTCTTCTTTACGCTAGCCGATCCGTCGAAACTCAAGACCAGGAGTTCCTCATCCCGATAGACGATCGGTGGCGGCATCGAGATTGACTGTCGAGGTTGCTTCCTCGGGGCAATCTCCATCATGGCTTCATCCACTTTGGACCGAGGGGTGATACTAGCAGCCAATGTGCCAAATATCTCTTTCTCTCCCTTGGTGCACTTGACGACCTCGAGGGACCACTGTGAAAAGATCGCTGACCATCTGCCGAGCCGACCGTCCATCCCATTGGCCGATAATATCCAGGACAATGTCGAAAGAACCTTTACAGGTCGGCCGACCAGCAGGTTATAGCACACATCCAAAATCCGCAGTAAAGCCAGAACTTCCTTTTCGACGATCCCATAGTTGACTTCGTTCGGCTTCAACGTCCGGCTCGTAAAAGTGACCGGGTGGTACACTCCATCATGTTATTGTACTAGAGTGGCAGAAATGGACCACTTACTAGCATACACAATGACGATCGGCATTTTTCCGGATCGAAGTGCCTGAGAATCGGTGCCGTCGCCATTTTGGCCTTCAGCATACCGAAAGCAACCTTTGCACGCTTCATGTGGTCATCTGCCTCCACCGGCGGAAAATCTGCAGGCAGATCAGGGTCGCATCCCTCTCGTAAAGTTGCCCGATCTCCTTCGCGCAACATATGATAGTCGACTTCCGGGAGCTCGACAGCACGGCCACGTAAATCGCGAAGTATTCAATGAAGCGGCTGTAGTAATTTAGTCTCCCTAGGAAGGACTGCATTGCCTTCAGTGATCTGGGAAACGGGAGGTTGATCAGTGACCCCAGATCCTTAGGATTGGCCTCCAGCCCACTGATTGACACCATATGACCCAAATAGGCAACCTTGGACATGCCCCAAAAACTCTTCACAGCACTGATCGACAGGTTCCAGCGATCGCATGTCTCCAACAACCTTTCGACCTTCTCGCACAGATCGCTCCATGACGAGGCAGGGATCAGTATGTCGTCGATGTACGATCGCCTCCCCAGAACTGACGGTCGCCTTTCCCGATCGGGCTCACCCTCTGTAAATACATCACGGTCTTCGGTGGGGTCCCGATCGGTACTGATCTTGAAGTGTCCATACAGTGCGTTGTCGATCAGCCTCTGGTAGATCTGGGGCGCGTTCTTCAAACCGAACGGCATACGGTTCCACTCGAACAGACTGAACGGCGTAACAAACGCGAAGATCTAGCGATCCCTATCGGTCATCGAAACCACCCAAAATCCACTTGCCATATCCAGCGAGCAATACCGTAGAGTCTTGTCAAGATCTTCCAGCAGATCGCTGATCAGCGGCATCGGGTACACCATAAGCTTGGTCAACCGATTTACCAACCGATAGTCGATGCACAACCTGATGTCGACGCCGTTCTTCTTGATCACAATCACGATCGGAGAGTCCCACGGCGAGGTCTACGGTTTAATAATCTTGGTATCCAACAGTCATTTAATAAGATCGGACAATTTTTCACGGTACTGTGGCACCACACGTCGGCATCGCTGGGCGATCGGCTTGGCATCACCAACATCGATGTCACAGATTGCTCCGCGAGCAGCAGGGGGTAAGGCATTGCCTATCCCGATCAGCAGATGTTTCTTTTTCCATATGATCTTCTTTAGCTGATCAATCTGGTTGGGACTGTTGACATCCCGATCACCCACTTGCAGATCGTCCAAGATGACTTCGGGCGGATCAGCAGACACTTCAGGGAGGACTTCCATCTGGATCTCCAGCTCCTGAATGTACTGATCCCCGCCCTCATGTATACAAACTTGATCGTCTTCCGGGGCAATATCATCCAAACCGTCCTGATCGGTTGCACACTGCTGTTCCCGACCGGCGGGCTGCTCTTCAACGACGTCGATCTTCTTAGGCGTGCCATCTTGGTCCGCTCCAGAGAACCTTGGCTCATCTTCTTGATGGTCCACCGTGTCCAGCGACTGCGGTGCCTTTCTTCGCATTAACATCTTCTTTGGGGTTACATAGCTGGGTCGTTACACCATAGGTGAGGTATCTTCTTCCACCGGTCCATCATCGCTGATCAGATCGGTGGTTGCTTGGTATGCAAAGTGCTGCCACTCAACATACCGTCCCGATTCGATCGAGACGAGCCCCGCCTTTCTTGGCACCTTCCCTTCCGCCAGCCTCATTCCAACAATAGTATCGTTGTCGAGAGTAAGCGGCTTGTCACCGATATTAGTGACTCGGACAAAGTCAAATCGGCCGGCGCTCTTCACAAAGGTCGGCACCCACCGATCGCCCCTGGTCACCTATAACTTCCTTGATCGAAAACCTTTGTCGACCGGGGTATCAGCGGATTGGCCGACTGGAATGGTGAAATCTTGGTCCCACCTGACCAGATCTGTAACAGGACTGATCCTGTCACTGGCTTACACTGTATTTGTGCGAGGAAGCGCGCAATACAATTAGGGCAGGATTAGTTGGTAACAACTAATCCTATAATAAAAGTAAATATATTAATATTCACTTATGCCTAAGAACGCAAAATTAAGAGTGTTTATTTAATGGGTGGTTTAGAGGCTAATAGTATAGTAACTAACTAATTACTATAATAATATTAAGTCTTTAACTAACTGTACTATTAGTTAACCTGCAAGATTCGGTATTTATACCGAATCGACTTTTCCTTCTTAGATTATAATAACTTATAATATCTTATTTAAAATTCAGACAACGCGTCTGAAATTTAACTGTGATATTCTAACTTGAATATCAATTATGTAATGGCACCCCATTACATCACCCCCCACTTAAGGTGGTTGGCTAATAATAATTCTTATTTTGGCCAATCATGGGTGGCACTTGTTGGTCGGAATTTCTCAATCACCAACTGATTGACCATCGACTCGATGGTCAAGACACACGGCGGCGGCGCCCAAAGAGCGCTGCTGAAAACAATGAAGGAGCTTCTTCCTCCGCCTCAGCACTAGGTGCTGAGGTGTTGAGTGACAACGGTGACGCTGCATTAGCAGCGTCAACTACGCAAAGGTCGGAAGACGTACCGTCTTCGACCGCAGATGCTGCTAAGGCGGCATCTGGCTAGGAACAGGGAGATGTTGCTAATGAAACATCTCGCATGATGGCAACTTCCGAATGGCGTGTTGCCAAGAGGGCCATGTTCGGGAGTTCTGACTCCGAACAAAGTGATGGGGATACAGATGTCCCCACTAAAGGATCTAGCGAGTCGAAACTCGCTAGGTGCTCATCGCCTAACAGCGATGACGACTCTGGTGTCGCTGTCAGCTATGACAGCGACAATGATCATCACAGGTGGTTGCGGGAACGCAGAGCCCCACCTGGACCAAGTACTTCTCCACCTCGGGGTGATTTAACCCCGGCTCGTGGTATTGAAGGAGGCGGTGCTCCGCCTGCTATAAGAGCACTAACAGAAGCGGCGGCTGCCGCTTCTAAAGCGTATCATCGTACGGAACCACATGTTCCGTACAAAGTGGGGTTTTGGACCCCTGACTGGGCTATCGCCCCCAACAGTGGCGGTCACCGTAAACGGGACTGCCAGTATGCGTTGTTCGATATCAACGTGCTGGATGACTGCGAAGACATCCAGTCACGTCGATTAGATCGAAGTAGAGACGATATACGTCTGTACTTTATTGACCTCTTTTTCCAGGTTCGATATTATTCGAGCCGGAAAGGGTCAAGGAAGAACAGGGACGATAAGGACGCCCTGACTCAGAGTTAGAATGCTTTGTTGACAACTACAACAAAAGCCCAGATGATTACGTGAATAAAGTTCACGTAATGCGCGAGCGCTTTTTAAAGCACTCACGAACAGGCAAAATGGAATACATCCATTTTGCTTGCCTCAAAGAAGGGTTAAAGTGTGGTGTCCCTTCTCACCTCGTTTTCCCGCGGTGTACGCAGGGTACCCCTCGTCTGTCAGAGGAGGAGTTGCGGGGGTACGGTGGGTTTTCCGTACCCGCTGAAATTCAGGGTTTAATTGATACCCTGAATGCATCAACACCTACTGTTGATGCTACTTCGCATTATGAGTTTGAGACCTCCTCTTAAACTCAGTCAAAAGGTCTGGGTCGTCGGCCCTCAGAACCTCAATCGGCTCCCAAGAGTCGAACTCTTGGGGATATCCCAGCCAGCGTACCAAGGAATCGGTACGCTGCCCCTTCTTCATAGGCACCGAGCGCTTCGAGATCAAGCGCTCGAAGATATATCGCTTATTCCACTGATTATCAATCAGGGGCGGCGGAGGTTGAGAATTCCCTCGCCGTTGTTGTTGCGGAGCATGGTTCTTCGCTCCGCAAGCTCGAGGACGGTTATTCTTCCTTGAGCAGCGATATGTCTCACTGTGTGAAGACATATCGGTCTCTTCGCGAGGATGTCCGCGACATCCTCGGGGCGCACACTGCCCTCCAGAAGAAGAATGATCTTCTGTACATTGAGCTTTCCCGCTATAAGGGAGAGCTCGATCGGCGCACGGCTGATCTTGAGCAGTCGAAGGCGGAGGTAACGACTCTCCGCTCTGCTCACCAACGGCTGGAGGCCGATTACAAGTCTCTCTTGGGAGACTTGGAGAAGCACGGCATCTTCCGTGGTTCTGCGTCTCGTCGTAAGACGAAGACGAGTAATACGGCTTTAGCCGCCCAAAATAGAATGTTGGGTGAAGCCGCATTGCTGTGGGAATGTCTAAGGTATAGGCATTCCCCGAATCTCTTGGACCTTGAAAGGTCCAATGTACTTAGGAAGCAACTTCCGCGTAGGGAAGTTGCTTATTGCATGTGTAGGCAAATTAGTAGTACTTAATAATACTAATTCACCTTTAAATAAGGAGTTTTTGTTCTTCCTTCCTTGTTTATCTGCATTTTGCTTCTGCTTATCAAAAGCAGAGGCAAGTGCATCCTTTACATAGCGTATTACAGCTTGGCGCTGTAATACGAATTCATCTACTGCTTTATCAGCAGTAGGTGCCTTGTCCTCATTGTCTGCAGCCATTGGTGCAGACACATATTCAGCGTATGCAGCTTCAGTTTCAATTGAAGCTGCTTCCGCTTCTACTGTATTTTCAGTAGAAGGACCATCGCTTTGTTCACAAGTTGCAGTCGCAACTTGAGCATTGACTCGCTCAAAATTTGAGCGGGTCCCTCCCCCACTTAGATTTGGCGTACCGCCAAGTAAAGCTGGGGTTCGTGTATGCCGTAAGGCATTCACGTAGAACGGTGTATGCTTAGTTGAAGCATGTACCGAATTGTTAATCGCAAATTCAGTGAGTGACAGGTAGTCACTCCACTGTTCAAAGGCATGTGCGTATGATCGCAACATGTCTCCGAGAACGCGGTTAGCCCGTTCCGTCTGACCATCCGTTTCCGGATGGTCCGCAGTTGACATCTTCAACTGGGTTCCCAACAATGAGAACGTCTCTTGCCAGAAACGTCCTGTAAATCTCGGATCTCGATCCGAGACAATGTCTTCCGGCATTCCGTGCAAACGGAATACCGTATCAACGAATATCCGCGCTGTTTGAGCGGCGGTTACGTTTGCTGATACTGCAGTAAGATGTACCATCTTACTGAAACGGTCTACAATGACCACTATTCCAGTCTTCCGACTATTGTCGGGTGGAAGACCGAATACGAAGTCCATTGAAATGGACTTCCAACACTCTGTCGGAACCGGCAGAGATTGCAGCGGAGCCTGTGCAGACTGCGCAGGCTTAACGCGCTGGCAAATCTTGCAAGCGCGTACGTATTTTCGTACCCACTTGTACTGGTTTCGCCAGTAAAAGTCATGTGCGAGAGAAGCGTATGTCTTCTCTCGACCTTGATGCCCCGAGATCGGTGCATCATGATACTCAAACATAATTTGATGTTTGAGATCATCGTCGTTTGGAACGACGATGCGACTTTCATCTTTTTGGTCTGTGCTGTAAGGCAGCAGACCATCGTGCAGTCGATATCGATGCACGCAAGCGAGGAGGAACTCTGGGAGTTCGACGCGTTTGCCACTTGATTGATTACGTAAGTAATTAATCAACAGACGTGTCTCCTCGTCTGTTTTGTACGCCTCGCGTACTTGTCGTATAATTGACGACAACAAAGCAGTTCAACGGATCGCGTTTGCACTGGCCCCTTCGGTTACGGACGGTTTCGTCTCGTAATCGGGCCTTCGTGATAGCGCATCTGCTATCACGTTCAACTTTCCGGGTTTGTATTCAACCGTAAAGTTGTACTCAGCAAAGAATGACAGCCATCGATCCATTCTTTGAGAAATGTGTGGTGAATTCACGGCCGTGCGTAGCGACGCATGGTCCGTGTAAACCACAAACGGTCTATCTCCCAATAGATAGATCCAAAACTTGGCCAGTGCGTACTTCATGGCAAGGAGTTACTTGTCATGCACTGGATAGTTGCGCCCGGCTGGGCGCAACTGACGCGATTGATAGCAGATTACGCGATCACGATCATCGTGATCACGCTGCATCAAAGCACAGCCGATAGCGAAATCGCTCGCGTCGCAAACGACGTGGAACGGACGCTCGTTATCGGCTATAGCCAAGACAGGCGCTTCAGTCAAGCTTTGCTTGACTGCATCAAAAGCATCTTGACATTGGGTATCCCAATGCCATTCGACATATTTCTTAAGTAATTGAGAAAGAGGTCGTATCAACCCAGCATAGTTGCACGAATACTTGTGCAAATATGTTGCCAACCCAAGGAACTTTCGAAGTTCCTTAACGTTGTTTGGCGTAGGCTATTCAACGATCACCCTGATCTTCTCTGGATCAGGACGCACCCCGTTCTTGCCCACAAAGCATCCAAGAACGGGTATCTCAGGTGCACCAAAGGTTCACTTCTTCAGATTTGCATAGAGCTTATGCTTACGCATAAGCTCTAACACTCGACGTAGATGCTCCCTATGGACATCTACATCGCTTTTATCGTGTTCACCCTTACTATGGATGAACACGTCATCGAAATAACTCGGTGCGAATTCTCGCACCGGGAGTAATAGATGCGCTACGCATCTGTTAAACGTAGCAGGGGCATTCCGAAGCCCCTGCGGCATAACAAGCAACTCCCAAAGCATGCCGCTTGGGGTGCTTACCGCCGTGAGAGGTATATCCTTCTCACGCATTAGGATTTGATAAAATCCATCTCTTAGATCGAGAGCACTAAAGATGGTGCTCCCGCACATGCCATATATGATGACATCCTTCCGCGGTATCGGTGTCTGTGCCGGTACCGTCGCTGCGTTCAGCTTTTTGTAAGCGTGAACGATTCTCCACCCACCTGTGGACTTCTTCACACAAAAGGTGGGGGTATAGTGCGGTGAGGTAGACTCCCGCACTTGGCCTGATTTAGGACGAGCTTCGAAGAACTTGTCGATCGCTTTTACCTGATCACGCGGCAACGGCCATTGCCGCGTAACACAATACTTCGTGCCTGGCACGAGGTCAATCTCATGACGAGTTCCCTTATCCTTAGGGAGCTCGCTAGGTACTTCTTCTGGGAATACGTCAGCGTATTCCCGATATACCTCATAAAATGGGGAGTTCGATTTAAGCGACTCCCAGCTCTGCGCTTCAAAGCGCTGAACTCTCGTTTGATCATTGGGAACCTCTTTCCCAATGTTTTCCACTTGTAATGTGGATATTCGTTCACGAATATCCACTACATCATCTGTTGCAACGATAATACAGATCTGTTAGATCTGACCATCGTGCAAGTTTCTCACAAAATTCTTCCAGCTTAGCGCTGGAAGAGCCATCACCTCCGAACCTTCTTTCGGAGGGTGTTCCATCAACAGAGACTCGGTAGCTAATCCGGTCTCCGTTTGCGTCAAGACGTTGATCGTCTCGACGGAACTGCCCATGCAATCAGACGCACTCGTCTGATTGACTGCTACACGGTGATTATGTCGTAAAGCGGACTTTTTTATTAGGCTAAAATAGGGCCTAATGTTGGACATTTTATTAGGCCCATAGGGGGCCTAATATTATGACTAATATTAGGACCTAAATTAGGGGCCTGATAGTGGACGCAGATAGTGGATACAGTAGTACATAATTAGGTACCGCCATGTGTACCACGGTGGGTACAGTAGTACGTACCACCGTGGTGTACATAGACATGATATAGAAGGGACACGGAATATGTGCTGATTACTTACAGGTACGCGGCGGACACCAGCGAACAAACAAGGAACAAGCGGAAAAATCAGGTCGACTGATGGACGGAAGGCGTTTCGAATGGACGATGCGGATTGGTTGAAAGTAGGAACAGGGTAGATCTAAGGGTTTAATTGCTAATATAGTTCTCCTTTTGCGTACGATCGCGCTGATCGTTTTTTGGGAAGGCACCTTTGCGCCCCCACCTTATTGAAACCTCTACGTCTCGGGCGGGAGCACTAAGTGCGTTTTTGGCCCGCCGGTTGGAGTAGAGTGTGAGAACTCACCCCGCAACTCCTCCCGCAGTGTCTGCGGTTCTTCGTTTAAAGGTTTTTGGTTTTGGGAACGTGATCGAGCAGTGCTCTCACCTCTTCCCCGTGAAATTAACGTTTGTCCCCTAGAGTTCGGCTGCTTTAAGCGCCCCACGGGAACTCTAGGTAGAGTTTAATATAAATACCGTATCCTCATATAGTCTAGGCTAGGCGCGCATTGATTTGGGCGTTCCTTAGCTGTTTGACGGCTTAGAGTCTCCGCGATCAGTCAGTGAAGACTTCCGGTGCCTGATCAAGTACCCCCCTACCGATCAACACCTGATCGACACTTTTTGCGAATCGTGATCGTGATCGCTGATCGCAAATCGCGTCAACTGCTACTTGAACGACTTCCGGTGCTTGACCAAGTCTTATCAAGGTATATTACGACTGGGCAGCAGTTTTTAGCCCCTGATCGAGCCTTTCAGTACCAGATCGCACTTGCGATCAAGACACCTGATTGCGTCTGCGATCAAGACAGAATATTGTTGATCGACGGTTATTAACGTCAGCCAAAGCCTGATCAAACCTGATTACCACTGATCTACATCGTTTCAGCGCCTGATCGCGTCGGACTGCCGCCTGATCGCACTTGCGATCAAGACGGAATATTGCTGATCATCGGTTATTAGCATCGGCCCAAACTTGATCAAGCCTGATAGCGGCTAATTGACGTGGTTTTATCACCTGATCGCACGTGATTACGCCTGATCGCATCGGTTGTATCGTCACAAGTTAGTTAATTCAATCTTGCACCAAGAATTTGCTGTGCGCTGTCCCCGCCACCTGAGGAGAGACCCACGCCTAGCCGTCGGGTACACAAGGTGAGCAAGAACACAAGCAGTCAAAGACATCCGGAGGAGCCCCTTCGTTAGTCGGCAGTCTGGGCGCCGTGGTACCGCCTGATCAAGTCTCAAAAACTTCGATCAGCCGCTCCACCACAATGGTGCGCGTGCCCGGATCTTTGGGCGACGCGGGATATCACCGCGATTCTACGCAAGATAGCGCGGATGTGAAAGTGAAAACGGAAGCTGAAGCAAAGGTGAAAATCAAGGTGGAAAAGGAGGAGGTGGTTGTGACGACGGAAGGAAGTTCGCCGTCGTCATTCCTGAAGAAGAAAGGAAATACCGATCATCAGGACCTGGGGAGGAATCCAGATGACGTAAAGGAGGAGAAGCCTCAACCACCTCCCGAGGCTCCTTCGGGATCCCATGCGAATCATAACTTGCGTTATGATCCGCCAAAAATACGTGTATATAATGATCCAGATTGGGATCCGATGGAGAAGTATTACAAGACCGACCAACCGAAGATGTTGATCAAAGCGCCTGGGTCGGAGAGCGACGAAAGCCGATCAAGTACGCCGCCAACGGAAGCCGATCTGGTAAAGACGTTTTACCAAAAGATTTACTGAGAGCACCTAGAAGATTACCTGATGACGAACTCGATCATGAGCCGGCTCGGGGTCACGATCAGCGGGAAGCTGAGTGGACCGGTCAACCAGCCAATCACGAAGGGAAAAGATAAGCTAACAATTGTGCTAAGGCTAATACGCCTGATCAAGCAGGCTGTCTGATAACAGGCGCCTACGATGCCGAGGAAGTATTCGATCAGGACTCCGAAGATCTGGCAGATGCCACCCAGCTGTTGTATTCCCTGTTGATACCCATCGTGGGCGAAGCTGACGATGAAGATTTCCCCAGTTCACCACCACAAAAATCCCCGTTGAAGATTGAGGCAAGTCCGTCAATCAACGTAGCGGGACATTCGGGGTCATCGTGCTACGAATCTGCCCCTTCAGAGGGTGACGATCAGGGAATTGAGTCAAGTAGCGCTGGGAGTATGGAGCCCAAGATAACCAGAATGGAAGTTTGCCAAAAGGACAACTCCAAATTGCCGGTTGTCAAGACGGAACCTCAGTCGATCAAGACAGAAAACGATCATGGGACACAGTGGCAGATTTTTTTTGACAAAGCCATGAAGAAGTTTCTAGCTGAAGAGAGCAGTAAGTGGGCACCTGTAGTCGTTGGCGCCAAAATCCTCCAGCCAAATCAAGGAAGAGCTGCGTCGATCAAGGATGTCGATATGGAGTCCGTACACTCGTTGCGTGGTCAGCAGTCGAAACCAGATAGGTCGACGACGGTAAAAGATGTGGATATGGAATCCGTGCACTCGTTTCACGATCAACGGTCTCAAATTGACTACGTCGACCCTGATGAACCGATCACACTGCCACGGCGAGCCACAGTGGAATCCGCGTATACTGGGACACTTGATCAGCAGCCAATTGCCAGAATTCGGATGTCTGCGATCAGCGATTTGAAAGAATTTTCGGGAAAAGAAGAGGATGAAGATCAAGCGAGGAACTGGATCAGTCGTCTCAAGTCAGCATTTATGCGCGATCAAGCTTCTGATCCTGAAAAGTGTCTAATACTGGGCGATTTACTGAAGGGACCAGCGCGCAACTGGCATCGACAGTTGAGTAGAACCACCTGATCAAGTTGGAAAAGTCTCGTGGATGAATTCGAAGTACAATACTGTGGAACTGGTCAATCGGTATCCCGCCAGTATTATTATATGAATCAGCGATCAGACGAAAGTCCTATCGAATATTTGCACCGACTGAATGTGGCGGGACTGCGAGCTAAGTTACCGATCAGAGATGGACCGCCCGAAAATCTGCGCGAACATGCCCAACATTTTCTGGACACTCTGGCGAATCGCGAACTCGCCGATCAGCTGGCTCTCCTACGCTTGGATTGTGCTTCGGACTTGGAAGAAACGTTTCGGGCATACGCACGCAACAAGTGGTATCATCCAACAGCGGCAGTAGGCACCAGCAGATTCCGCCAAAAATTCGGCGACGATCGAGCACCGGCCGCGACTCAAAAGCCTAGGGGCGTACGTGCGATCAAGGTAACTTCTGGGAGCGAAGAATCAAGTGCTGATGATAGTGGAAGTGATGGAGATCAGCGCTGCTATATTATTGCTACTATGCGCGATCAACCAGGGGCGCACGATCAGCCTGGCGAGTCACGATCAGGCAAACGAAGCGACTCCAACGCAGTCGATCAAGGGGCGATAAAGAAGTGCAGTCATTGTGGATCGATCAGACACGACAACTTGCGTTGCTGGAAGCGCCTGACTTGCCTGATGTGTGGCAAGAAAGAACACCCCACCGATCAATGCATGTACGTCTGCCGAGCATGCGGCGAGATTCACGATGCGGGGAAGTGCCCTATGGAAGAATTTTACAACCGCATCCGCCAGTGGTATAACCCTACCAAGCATGAAGGACTGTTGCCCAAGGAAGCCGAAGATTTGTTAAGCTAGGACGCTCGCCAGGTTGGAATCTGGTACGAGACGAGCGTTCTAGTTTGTGTATTTTTGCATTTGTAGATAAGAAGAAGGCTGATCGAGTAGCAACAAGAGATAAGGAAAAACGCGATCAGCTTGATTTACCACGTTTGGCTAATTTCCATGTTAATGAGTTTTCTCGATCACCTGTGATCATGGAAGTCGAATTACTTCCAGGCGAATCACGTGGATATTGGAAATATCACTCGCCAAAGAAATGGTTCAAGCAAGCCAAGGCGAGTGAAAAAATCAATAACGAGCGAGCTATGATATTATTTGATTCTGGTGCCGAAGTGTCGATCATCGACTCAACCTTTGCTCGTAAGGTGGGTTGTTGGATTGAAACGAGTCAAACACCAGAATGTGTCGGCATTGGAGAAAGTGCATACCAAACAGAAGGACGTGCAAAAATCAAGATCACGCTAGCGGGATCATTGGTTTATTATTTCCAGGCATGGGTGGGCAAACTTGTTGGTCAAGATGCCATATTGGGTATGGATTTCATGATACCAGCTGGTGTTCGATTAGATATCGCTCATGGCGCACTAAGTTTACCTGACGAATTGATCATCCCACTGGAGGGACGTCGACAGTTGTATGGGTCGAGCGGTAATTATATGAAGCTCGATCAGTATGAACAGACCCCAGTAGGTCGATCAGCCGAAGTACGAATTTACGATCAGCGATCTCGCAAGTTGTGGATTACTCGTGGAAGAGATTGGGTCCCCACTATCGCTAGGGGCGCGGGCAATTTGAGGTATTTACGTGTTACGAACATCGTCGATCACCCCATCATTGTTCAAGAAGATACTATTATAGGTATTTGGATGAACAAAGATGATGAGCCCCGCCGCCCCGGATTTGTTTCGATCGGGTCCAACCGTTACAAAGAGTGGCAAAATCTGGCATATCAAGCCTCCACCGATCTGGTATCTGACGATCAAGAAAGTGTCGATCAGGGTCCATTAGTCGAGAAGAAGGAGTATCCAACTCCTCGAAGTATCTTAGTACGTCCCACGGACACGATCGTCGCATCTGTAGCGTTAGTAACCGAAGGGGCGCAAAAGGTGCAAGGGGTGCAAGAGCGGTGCGATCAGGGGCCGGAAGTGAAAGGTCCGACCCTCAATCATGGAGTTGAACAGCCTGTTTCAAGCGATACACCTACTCAAGATGCGTGTAATCACCCTGTCTCAGTTAGCCCCAGCGAATTCGACGTGACACCTATTGACGATCAGGTTTGTTATCACGAAGGTGGATATTTGTATGTGGAAGATTTGGAGAAGCAGCTTGCTACGTTACCCGAAGTGTCTGCAAGCACCGAAGAAGTAACCAAAGATGATTTGCTAGTCGTAGATCCCACAGTCAACACAGTGGAGGAGATAGATCAACTTCGCGAAAAAATTTGGGCGAAAAAACATCTGTTGATCGGGAAGGCAAACGCGCTACCCCCCGCTGCACGAGGAGTTGTTTGTGATATCGATGTGGGTAATGCACGCCCAATCGCCCAAAAGTGCCGGAAAGTGGCCCCACAATTTCGCGAGAAGTTGTCGGCCCTGATCAAGGGGTTGTTAGCAACTAAGATCATTCAGCCGTCAACTTCACCCTGGGCATCGCCTATAGTGATCATCGTGAAAAAGAATGGGGTCGATATACGTCTATGCATCGATTATCGCGCGGTGAATCAACTCACGCGTTTGATGGTGTACCCAATGCCCCTGATCACCGATCTACTCGAAGATTTGGATAAATCGTTGTGGTTTTGCTCTTTGGATATGGCGACTGGTTTCTGGGTCGTGTCTATGACCGATAGAGCACGTCAAATTTCGGCGTTTGTCACTCCATTTGGATTGTTTGAGTGGAATAGGATGCCCTTTGGCCTCAAGAATGCTCCGCAAATTTATCAGCGGTTGATCGACAATGCACTATATGTATATCTAAGGGTCAAAGACGGTGCAGATGAATCAGCTGACGTATTTACAGCAGGAGAACCCGACCAAACGCCGGGCCCGTCTGTGCTGCAACGGCGATCATATATCGATGATATATTAATCCCTGCACCTACTTGGTCCACCCTATGCGATAAGGTGCGGCACTTGCTGGAAAAGTGCGATCAATGGAATTTTTCGATCAGCGTGGCTAAATCGTACTGGGGGCGAAGCGAAGTGCCCTATTTAGGACATCAAGTCTCTTGCCGCGGGTTAGAAACAAATCCAAAAAACCTGGACGATCTGATCAAGTTGCCTTTCCCTGTCACCTTACGTGCTATGCAATCGTTCTTGGGAAGCCTAAATTACTATCGTCGATTTATTGAAGATTTAGCAATTTATGTCGCCGTGCTTTACGAATTGAGGGAGATAGATTATCAAGAGTTGAAGAAACGATCACATAGTGAGGTGGAATCAAATCACGAGGATGATCGACTAATTAGAGCAAAAGTGGCATTCAGCATGCTGAAGGCGAAGATTGCATCAGCTCCAACCCTGCGACACTTTGACCAGGACAAGACGCCGGTGATCGTGGTTTACGCTAGCAAATGGGCAGTATCTGCCGCTCTAGTACAAGAATACGATCAAGTGTATCACCCCGTCGCATTCGCTAGCCGAACGTTGAAAAGCGGTGAGCTGAATTACAGCCCCGTCGAAAAGGAGTTCTGGCGCTTTTACGAATTTTGGATGTTTATTTCACGATGCTGGTCGGAAAGACGATCACCGTTTTATCACGTCTATCTACATTGAAGTGGTTACTAACATCCAATGGGTTGGACGGACGATTAGGTAGATGGGCTGCGATCCTATCACAGTGAGACCTCGAGATCAAGAAATGTGTGCATGGAGAAGAGGAGGTGCTAGGGGCGTTAGCCGCAAGCATCACCCCTCGCACCGAAATTGATGAAGCGTTGGTCGCGATCGCACCGAAAAAGCAACCGCGGCAGATGATCGAAGTACCACCTCCGACGGTTAAAAAAGGTGAAGAACTTTACGTGATCAGTTTTGATGGATCGGCAAGTGTCAAGCGACGTGTGGGTGCATTTGGTGCCATTGTGTGGAAGTTACCGGAATGGAAGATTATGATCGCGATCGCCGATCATGCACCGGATATCACGGTGAATGAAGCAGAATACCACGGGTTGCTTTTAAGTCTGGACTTGTTGGCACGATATCCCAAAGGAAGGGTGATCGTGTGTGGGGACTCTAATTTGGTGATCCGGCAAATGCGAGGAGAAATTGAGTGCAAAGCTCCGCGATTACAAGTGCTACAGCAGCGTGCATTTAACCTCCTACGCGAGTGGAGTGATCATGATTTGGTACATGTCAAGAGAGAGTGGAATAGGAGTGCAGATCATATTACCACCATGGCTATGCAGGGTGGAACAAGAGTTGAGATCGAAGATGAGAAACAGCTGGAAGGATTAGTTGATCTCAACCGTCTCCCTGAAGTAATCACATGGAACGAAGATCAATCCGCCCCGCAAGTGCTAGTGACGACCCGATCACGTAACCACCGGTAACCACGACCTTCAACATGGACCGATGTACCAGTAGCCGGAATAAGAATGGAACGGGTGAAAAAGGCACAGGATGAAGAGAAATGGATCCACGATTTGCGGTGTTATCTGTACGGTGACGTTATCCAATTGAGCGCAGACGAGGTGAAGTAGTGTGCGAAAATTGCTGACAAATATGATGTTGACGAACAAGGATTACTGATTTACTGTGGAAATGCGGCTAAAAGGAAAACCGGGGATGATCAGGATGATCAAGATGATCGCCGATCGTCAATTAAGCTGGTATTACCTGAGACCTTGCACGCATATGTCCTCCACCACTATCACGTGAGTTTGGAAGGAGGACACCAAGGCATAGGGCGAACATATCGGCGGATCAGACGGAATTTCCATTGGCGTGGTCTATTCCGAAGCGTAAAAAGATTTGTCGGGCAATGCGTGGATTGCGAAACAGGGAAGGTCCAGCCTACGATTAAGGGCATGTCGCCGGGAAATATCGAGGCGACGTACCCATTCCAAGTGATAGCCATGGATCATATCGCATCGCTGCCCCGATCAACGGATGGACATACGGAACTGCTGATTTGGACATATTTGTTCACGGGTATGGTGATCGCGAAATCTGGATAGTCCCGTACCGCGAAAGCAATCGCCGAAAATTATGAAGAATGCGTGTTCCGACGGTTTGGGGCTAGTGAGGTGATCAGGCATGATCGAGAACCTGGTTTATGTCGGAAGTATTTCGCGCGTTCAACAAAATCGTGGGACAACGTCAGAGTGCCACTATGGCATATCGACCACAGGTGAACGGCAAGGCGGAAAGAACGGTGCAGACGATTGCGCGAGAGATCAAGATGTATGTGTCGGATATTGGACAAAAAGATTGGAGTTTGTATGCAGAACTCCTGGTATTTGCACTAAGCTCAGCCCCTGATCGCATCCGCGGGGAAACCCCATTCTATTTAGCGTATGGGTGGGACCTACGATCGTCGTTGGAATCAACGTTACAACTGGGCGGGATTCGACGTAAAGATCGAGACGCTCTTCGGTGGAGATATAAGTTGCAAAAAGACTACCGATATGCCCGCGATCAAGTGAGCACTCGATTGCACCAAGCGATGGTTGATCGGGCTGAGAAACACAACAATCAGGTGAAGCCGCACAAGATCGAGGCTGGCTTAAAGGTCTGGTTGTACCTTGATCGGGTGAAAGAAGGGTTCGCGAAGAAACTGGAGCATATGTGGCATGGAACCTTCCGAGTTGAGGAGGTTATCGGCGATCATGCAGCGAGATTGGTCACCGCCGGCACCGATTATCGTATGTTCCCAGTGGTACACCTGTCTAAGTTGAAATTAGTCAACGAATTTCCTGATCGTCCCACTACTGTGCTAGCAGCTGGAATATAAGATCGTTTCGACTTCGACGAAGCTTTGCTACCTGAAGATAGCTGGGAAAGGACGCTATATCCCGATGAATTTGAAGTTGATCGTATTACCGATGTGCGATCGGGTCGAAAGACTAGATATGGAAGGACGTTACGAGAATATCAAGTCTACTGGAAGGGGTATTCCGAGCCGTCGTGGGTAGACGAGGCAGATTTGAATTGTGATGCCTTGATCAAGGATTTCGAAAGGAAGATGGTGAACAGACATCGTTTCGACGTCATGCAAGTGGATGAAGAGTCCAACTAGCGCGCGATCGACGTACCGATCAGGAATCACGATCGAAAAATCTCTGATCGCAGAAATGGTTGATGAAACTCACGATTAATGGAGGTACAATGAACGACTTGTAGTGGTGTGATTACGATGGATGTTGCGAGGTATGGTGATTGGATACGGCAGATGAGCCGACGGACTACCAATTTATATTATGCATTTAAGGACAAAGGACAACAGTGAAATGACATGATCGAAAGAATGTATTTATTGAAGAAACGTGATCGACCGACTATTCAGACCCATAGAACTTACGGCGAAGGAGAGGAATCTTACGACCAGGGTGATCTTCGGGGCAGGAACGATATTGAACCCGCCAAGGTTCAAGGTCGTCGACATCTGCCAGCGCTTCTTGTAGGCTCTGAGGTGGCGGGTCCGATAGAAACCCAGGGTACCACGCTCCATCATCGGCCGGGGCAAACTTCAGCGGGCGATTGCGGGCACAATGGGTGATCGAAGGGTCCAAGAAGATGTCGAGATCACATTTCCCGTCGATCATACCCCGCAAGATGAGCTCCACGATACGTTTCCAGGTCGCCCCAGCCCGGCTTCTGCGTTGGCGACGTTTGATGTAATAATCGCGGAAGAAGTCATCAATATCACGAAGATTCTTCGCGATAGGGAGATAGTGGGTTGATTCCCAAATCGTCAATGCGTGATGATCGAGGAACGTGAGATACTTGGTCTCCAGGTCAGCGAACCAGCCAGCCGAGCGAAATGAAAGAGGCGGCAACATGGTCGAAAAAATATCCCAGGGGCGCTGGGAGTATAAATGTTCAATCTCTGCCTGGGTGATCAAATGACCGGACCACGCACTAGTAGGAGGGGACAACGCAGCAGGTGGGAAAAACCATCCAGCAGGGCGGGTCAAGTAGTCGAAAACCACTTGGGCCGTGACGTTGTGTAAATTGTACATGCCGAGTTGATCCGGAGTCCAAGGCAGGATATCGGCGTCAGTGGTACCATCAAAAACCGCGATCAAGGTCTGGAAGTCACCCGTGCGAGGAAAAAGAGACACGGTCGGGTCGTGATCAGGCTGGGCCTCGCTCCCAAACTCGCTAATGGTTGGAGTAGAAGGAATGGAGGCGATCGGGCCAGTGTCCTCATCTTCAACGTCTTGATCGCAAGTATGGGGATCATCATCCGCAGTCTTCGCCTCCGAAGCGGGAGAGAGAAGGCGGGCCGCTTAGACGGAGAAGAAGATCGGGAACGCCGAATACGCTTTCCGGACGATGGAGAGGTACTGCCTACCGAGTTGGTCGTCGAAGCAGCAGAGGGACTAGCAGGCAATGGGACCTGATCAGGGCCGGCCAGAAGCTGCAGAGATATGCCCGTCAGTGCGGACTGAATACGATTGATGAGAGCGCCAACGCGCAACCTCGCCTTGGGCCTGTCGTAGCCAATCACGCAATGTGTCCCGGTCCGCGGAAACTTGATCGAGGTGACGTCGAGCGGTAGTGAGTTCCTCTTCAACCCGATCCGATATATCCTGTGCTTGGGCCATAATGGCAGTGTAATCGTCCATCAATACGCGAGTAGACTCGTTCTCCTTCTGGAGGCGATCGCATTGATCCTTGTACTTGTCCACCTCGGTAGTGAGACTTACCGCCCGTTGGACCAAGCGCACATTGCGGGAAGTAACCTGATCGCGCTCGTGCTGCAACGTGGATACACGCTGCTCGAGTTGCTCCAATTCCTTCGTTCGGTATGCAATTGTGTCGTCAAGCGTTGATCGCAGGTAACGTTCACGGTCGTTGCGACACTCCAACTCCCGGATCTGGACACCCTGATCGTATATGGTCTGCTCTTGATCGGCGATAGTGCTTTTGGCGTCTTTTAACTGGGTTTCGAGCTTCTTGACCGCAGCGTTGATAAAATCGCGCAACGGCTCCAGTTTTATAAGGCTTCCCTCGATTTCCTTCTTCCGGTCCGCCGCGTCACGTTGGGTACGAGTGAGCCGCCGACGAAGCATCGCAACCGTGTCTTCAATCATGGCGAGTGAGCCAGACAACAAGGCGACCTGCTCGTTGCTGGCATGGAGAGCCTCTTGCAGATCTCAGGCCTGCTTGATCGCGGCGATCGCCTGATCAGCTGCGGCCTTATCCAAGGCAGGAACGTTGGTTATGTGGGGTGACTAGCTGTCCGTTGAAGATGGCATAGCAGACTGTGAATGCCTGATCGAGACATCCTGATCGCAGTTGTCACGGTTGGCCACAGTCGAGTGTTAGATCGCAGTGGACAGCCCCAACGGTAACCGCCTGATGGAATTGGGCTTGATTGATGGGATAAGGGGCAGATGATGGGTGATGATCGACAGTTGCATGGTGACCTGATCGATGTGCAACGACAAATTCTCCAACGGCAGTATGATTCCCAGAATCAACGGCATGATCGACCCTCGCTCCAACCGCTGTACGGCTGGGACGAGACTCATGGGCGGTTGTCGTGAAGCGGACTTTTTTATTAGGCTAAAATAGGGCCTAATGTTGGACATTTTATTAGGCCCATAGGGGGCCTAATATTATGACTAATATTAGGACCTAAATTAGGGGCCTGATAGTGGATGCAGATAGTGGATACAGTAGTACATAATTAGGTACCGCCATGTGTACCACGGTGGGTACAGTAGTACGTACCACCGTGGTGTACATAGACAGGATATAGAAGGGACACGGAATATGTGCTGATTACTTACAGGTACGCG
>CM047583.1:12985811-13112263 GCA_026184515.1 Peronosclerospora sorghi | reverse complement strand
CGACACTTTTTGCGAATCGTGATCGTGATCGCTGATCGCAAATCGCGTCAACTGCTACTTGAACGACTTCCGGTGCTTGACCAAGTCTTATCAAGGTATATTACGACTGGGCAGCAGTTTTTAGCCCCTGATCGAGCCTTTCAGTACCAGATCGCACTTGCGATCAAGACACCTGATTGCGTCTGCGATCAAGACAGAATATTGTTGATCGACGGTTATTAACGTCAGCCAAAGCCTGATCAAACCTGATTACCACTGATCTACATCGTTTCAGCGCCTGATCGCGTCGGACTGCCGCCTGATCGCACTTGCGATCAAGACGGAATATTGCTGATCATCGGTTATTAGCATCGGCCCAAACTTGATCAAGCCTGATAGCGGCTAATTGACGTGGTTTTATCACCTGATCGCACGTGATTACGCCTGATCGCATCGGTTGTATCGTCACAAGTTAGTTAATTCAATCTTGCACCAAGAATTTGCTGTGCGCTGTCCCCGCCACCTGAGGAGAGACCCACGCCTAGCCGTCGGGTACACAAGGTGAGCAAGAACACAAGCAGTCAAAGACATCCGGAGGAGCCCCTTCGTTAGTCGGCAGTCTGGGCGCCGTGGTACCGCCTGATCAAGTCTCAAAAACTTCGATCAGCCGCTCCACCACAATGGTGCGCGTGCCCGGATCTTTGGGCGACGCGGGATATCACCGCGATTCTACGCAAGATAGCGCGGATGTGAAAGTGAAAACGGAAGCTGAAGCAAAGGTGAAAATCAAGGTGGAAAAGGAGGAGGTGGTTGTGACGACGGAAGGAAGTTCGCCGTCGTCATTCCTGAAGAAGAAAGGAAATACCGATCATCAGGACCTGGGGAGGAATCCAGATGACGTAAAGGAGGAGAAGCCTCAACCACCTCCCGAGGCTCCTTCGGGATCCCATGCGAATCATAACTTGCGTTATGATCCGCCAAAAATACGTGTATATAATGATCCAGATTGGGATCCGATGGAGAAGTATTACAAGACCGACCAACCGAAGATGTTGATCAAAGCGCCTGGGTCGGAGAGCGACGAAAGCCGATCAAGTACGCCGCCAACGGAAGCCGATCTGGTAAAGACGTTTTACCAAAAGATTTACTGAGAGCACCTAGAAGATTACCTGATGACGAACTCGATCATGAGCCGGCTCGGGGTCACGATCAGCGGGAAGCTGAGTGGACCGGTCAACCAGCCAATCACGAAGGGAAAAGATAAGCTAACAATTGTGCTAAGGCTAATACGCCTGATCAAGCAGGCTGTCTGATAACAGGCGCCTACGATGCCGAGGAAGTATTCGATCAGGACTCCGAAGATCTGGCAGATGCCACCCAGCTGTTGTATTCCCTGTTGATACCCATCGTGGGCGAAGCTGACGATGAAGATTTCCCCAGTTCACCACCACAAAAATCCCCGTTGAAGATTGAGGCAAGTCCGTCAATCAACGTAGCGGGACATTCGGGGTCATCGTGCTACGAATCTGCCCCTTCAGAGGGTGACGATCAGGGAATTGAGTCAAGTAGCGCTGGGAGTATGGAGCCCAAGATAACCAGAATGGAAGTTTGCCAAAAGGACAACTCCAAATTGCCGGTTGTCAAGACGGAACCTCAGTCGATCAAGACAGAAAACGATCATGGGACACAGTGGCAGATTTTTTTTGACAAAGCCATGAAGAAGTTTCTAGCTGAAGAGAGCAGTAAGTGGGCACCTGTAGTCGTTGGCGCCAAAATCCTCCAGCCAAATCAAGGAAGAGCTGCGTCGATCAAGGATGTCGATATGGAGTCCGTACACTCGTTGCGTGGTCAGCAGTCGAAACCAGATAGGTCGACGACGGTAAAAGATGTGGATATGGAATCCGTGCACTCGTTTCACGATCAACGGTCTCAAATTGACTACGTCGACCCTGATGAACCGATCACACTGCCACGGCGAGCCACAGTGGAATCCGCGTATACTGGGACACTTGATCAGCAGCCAATTGCCAGAATTCGGATGTCTGCGATCAGCGATTTGAAAGAATTTTCGGGAAAAGAAGAGGATGAAGATCAAGCGAGGAACTGGATCAGTCGTCTCAAGTCAGCATTTATGCGCGATCAAGCTTCTGATCCTGAAAAGTGTCTAATACTGGGCGATTTACTGAAGGGACCAGCGCGCAACTGGCATCGACAGTTGAGTAGAACCACCTGATCAAGTTGGAAAAGTCTCGTGGATGAATTCGAAGTACAATACTGTGGAACTGGTCAATCGGTATCCCGCCAGTATTATTATATGAATCAGCGATCAGACGAAAGTCCTATCGAATATTTGCACCGACTGAATGTGGCGGGACTGCGAGCTAAGTTACCGATCAGAGATGGACCGCCCGAAAATCTGCGCGAACATGCCCAACATTTTCTGGACACTCTGGCGAATCGCGAACTCGCCGATCAGCTGGCTCTCCTACGCTTGGATTGTGCTTCGGACTTGGAAGAAACGTTTCGGGCATACGCACGCAACAAGTGGTATCATCCAACAGCGGCAGTAGGCACCAGCAGATTCCGCCAAAAATTCGGCGACGATCGAGCACCGGCCGCGACTCAAAAGCCTAGGGGCGTACGTGCGATCAAGGTAACTTCTGGGAGCGAAGAATCAAGTGCTGATGATAGTGGAAGTGATGGAGATCAGCGCTGCTATATTATTGCTACTATGCGCGATCAACCAGGGGCGCACGATCAGCCTGGCGAGTCACGATCAGGCAAACGAAGCGACTCCAACGCAGTCGATCAAGGGGCGATAAAGAAGTGCAGTCATTGTGGATCGATCAGACACGACAACTTGCGTTGCTGGAAGCGCCTGACTTGCCTGATGTGTGGCAAGAAAGAACACCCCACCGATCAATGCATGTACGTCTGCCGAGCATGCGGCGAGATTCACGATGCGGGGAAGTGCCCTATGGAAGAATTTTACAACCGCATCCGCCAGTGGTATAACCCTACCAAGCATGAAGGACTGTTGCCCAAGGAAGCCGAAGATTTGTTAAGCTAGGACGCTCGCCAGGTTGGAATCTGGTACGAGACGAGCGTTCTAGTTTGTGTATTTTTGCATTTGTAGATAAGAAGAAGGCTGATCGAGTAGCAACAAGAGATAAGGAAAAACGCGATCAGCTTGATTTACCACGTTTGGCTAATTTCCATGTTAATGAGTTTTCTCGATCACCTGTGATCATGGAAGTCGAATTACTTCCAGGCGAATCACGTGGATATTGGAAATATCACTCGCCAAAGAAATGGTTCAAGCAAGCCAAGGCGAGTGAAAAAATCAATAACGAGCGAGCTATGATATTATTTGATTCTGGTGCCGAAGTGTCGATCATCGACTCAACCTTTGCTCGTAAGGTGGGTTGTTGGATTGAAACGAGTCAAACACCAGAATGTGTCGGCATTGGAGAAAGTGCATACCAAACAGAAGGACGTGCAAAAATCAAGATCACGCTAGCGGGATCATTGGTTTATTATTTCCAGGCATGGGTGGGCAAACTTGTTGGTCAAGATGCCATATTGGGTATGGATTTCATGATACCAGCTGGTGTTCGATTAGATATCGCTCATGGCGCACTAAGTTTACCTGACGAATTGATCATCCCACTGGAGGGACGTCGACAGTTGTATGGGTCGAGCGGTAATTATATGAAGCTCGATCAGTATGAACAGACCCCAGTAGGTCGATCAGCCGAAGTACGAATTTACGATCAGCGATCTCGCAAGTTGTGGATTACTCGTGGAAGAGATTGGGTCCCCACTATCGCTAGGGGCGCGGGCAATTTGAGGTATTTACGTGTTACGAACATCGTCGATCACCCCATCATTGTTCAAGAAGATACTATTATAGGTATTTGGATGAACAAAGATGATGAGCCCCGCCGCCCCGGATTTGTTTCGATCGGGTCCAACCGTTACAAAGAGTGGCAAAATCTGGCATATCAAGCCTCCACCGATCTGGTATCTGACGATCAAGAAAGTGTCGATCAGGGTCCATTAGTCGAGAAGAAGGAGTATCCAACTCCTCGAAGTATCTTAGTACGTCCCACGGACACGATCGTCGCATCTGTAGCGTTAGTAACCGAAGGGGCGCAAAAGGTGCAAGGGGTGCAAGAGCGGTGCGATCAGGGGCCGGAAGTGAAAGGTCCGACCCTCAATCATGGAGTTGAACAGCCTGTTTCAAGCGATACACCTACTCAAGATGCGTGTAATCACCCTGTCTCAGTTAGCCCCAGCGAATTCGACGTGACACCTATTGACGATCAGGTTTGTTATCACGAAGGTGGATATTTGTATGTGGAAGATTTGGAGAAGCAGCTTGCTACGTTACCCGAAGTGTCTGCAAGCACCGAAGAAGTAACCAAAGATGATTTGCTAGTCGTAGATCCCACAGTCAACACAGTGGAGGAGATAGATCAACTTCGCGAAAAAATTTGGGCGAAAAAACATCTGTTGATCGGGAAGGCAAACGCGCTACCCCCCGCTGCACGAGGAGTTGTTTGTGATATCGATGTGGGTAATGCACGCCCAATCGCCCAAAAGTGCCGGAAAGTGGCCCCACAATTTCGCGAGAAGTTGTCGGCCCTGATCAAGGGGTTGTTAGCAACTAAGATCATTCAGCCGTCAACTTCACCCTGGGCATCGCCTATAGTGATCATCGTGAAAAAGAATGGGGTCGATATACGTCTATGCATCGATTATCGCGCGGTGAATCAACTCACGCGTTTGATGGTGTACCCAATGCCCCTGATCACCGATCTACTCGAAGATTTGGATAAATCGTTGTGGTTTTGCTCTTTGGATATGGCGACTGGTTTCTGGGTCGTGTCTATGACCGATAGAGCACGTCAAATTTCGGCGTTTGTCACTCCATTTGGATTGTTTGAGTGGAATAGGATGCCCTTTGGCCTCAAGAATGCTCCGCAAATTTATCAGCGGTTGATCGACAATGCACTATATGTATATCTAAGGGTCAAAGACGGTGCAGATGAATCAGCTGACGTATTTACAGCAGGAGAACCCGACCAAACGCCGGGCCCGTCTGTGCTGCAACGGCGATCATATATCGATGATATATTAATCCCTGCACCTACTTGGTCCACCCTATGCGATAAGGTGCGGCACTTGCTGGAAAAGTGCGATCAATGGAATTTTTCGATCAGCGTGGCTAAATCGTACTGGGGGCGAAGCGAAGTGCCCTATTTAGGACATCAAGTCTCTTGCCGCGGGTTAGAAACAAATCCAAAAAACCTGGACGATCTGATCAAGTTGCCTTTCCCTGTCACCTTACGTGCTATGCAATCGTTCTTGGGAAGCCTAAATTACTATCGTCGATTTATTGAAGATTTAGCAATTTATGTCGCCGTGCTTTACGAATTGAGGGAGATAGATTATCAAGAGTTGAAGAAACGATCACATAGTGAGGTGGAATCAAATCACGAGGATGATCGACTAATTAGAGCAAAAGTGGCATTCAGCATGCTGAAGGCGAAGATTGCATCAGCTCCAACCCTGCGACACTTTGACCAGGACAAGACGCCGGTGATCGTGGTTTACGCTAGCAAATGGGCAGTATCTGCCGCTCTAGTACAAGAATACGATCAAGTGTATCACCCCGTCGCATTCGCTAGCCGAACGTTGAAAAGCGGTGAGCTGAATTACAGCCCCGTCGAAAAGGAGTTCTGGCGCTTTTACGAATTTTGGATGTTTATTTCACGATGCTGGTCGGAAAGACGATCACCGTTTTATCACGTCTATCTACATTGAAGTGGTTACTAACATCCAATGGGTTGGACGGACGATTAGGTAGATGGGCTGCGATCCTATCACAGTGAGACCTCGAGATCAAGAAATGTGTGCATGGAGAAGAGGAGGTGCTAGGGGCGTTAGCCGCAAGCATCACCCCTCGCACCGAAATTGATGAAGCGTTGGTCGCGATCGCACCGAAAAAGCAACCGCGGCAGATGATCGAAGTACCACCTCCGACGGTTAAAAAAGGTGAAGAACTTTACGTGATCAGTTTTGATGGATCGGCAAGTGTCAAGCGACGTGTGGGTGCATTTGGTGCCATTGTGTGGAAGTTACCGGAATGGAAGATTATGATCGCGATCGCCGATCATGCACCGGATATCACGGTGAATGAAGCAGAATACCACGGGTTGCTTTTAAGTCTGGACTTGTTGGCACGATATCCCAAAGGAAGGGTGATCGTGTGTGGGGACTCTAATTTGGTGATCCGGCAAATGCGAGGAGAAATTGAGTGCAAAGCTCCGCGATTACAAGTGCTACAGCAGCGTGCATTTAACCTCCTACGCGAGTGGAGTGATCATGATTTGGTACATGTCAAGAGAGAGTGGAATAGGAGTGCAGATCATATTACCACCATGGCTATGCAGGGTGGAACAAGAGTTGAGATCGAAGATGAGAAACAGCTGGAAGGATTAGTTGATCTCAACCGTCTCCCTGAAGTAATCACATGGAACGAAGATCAATCCGCCCCGCAAGTGCTAGTGACGACCCGATCACGTAACCACCGGTAACCACGACCTTCAACATGGACCGATGTACCAGTAGCCGGAATAAGAATGGAACGGGTGAAAAAGGCACAGGATGAAGAGAAATGGATCCACGATTTGCGGTGTTATCTGTACGGTGACGTTATCCAATTGAGCGCAGACGAGGTGAAGTAGTGTGCGAAAATTGCTGACAAATATGATGTTGACGAACAAGGATTACTGATTTACTGTGGAAATGCGGCTAAAAGGAAAACCGGGGATGATCAGGATGATCAAGATGATCGCCGATCGTCAATTAAGCTGGTATTACCTGAGACCTTGCACGCATATGTCCTCCACCACTATCACGTGAGTTTGGAAGGAGGACACCAAGGCATAGGGCGAACATATCGGCGGATCAGACGGAATTTCCATTGGCGTGGTCTATTCCGAAGCGTAAAAAGATTTGTCGGGCAATGCGTGGATTGCGAAACAGGGAAGGTCCAGCCTACGATTAAGGGCATGTCGCCGGGAAATATCGAGGCGACGTACCCATTCCAAGTGATAGCCATGGATCATATCGCATCGCTGCCCCGATCAACGGATGGACATACGGAACTGCTGATTTGGACATATTTGTTCACGGGTATGGTGATCGCGAAATCTGGATAGTCCCGTACCGCGAAAGCAATCGCCGAAAATTATGAAGAATGCGTGTTCCGACGGTTTGGGGCTAGTGAGGTGATCAGGCATGATCGAGAACCTGGTTTATGTCGGAAGTATTTCGCGCGTTCAACAAAATCGTGGGACAACGTCAGAGTGCCACTATGGCATATCGACCACAGGTGAACGGCAAGGCGGAAAGAACGGTGCAGACGATTGCGCGAGAGATCAAGATGTATGTGTCGGATATTGGACAAAAAGATTGGAGTTTGTATGCAGAACTCCTGGTATTTGCACTAAGCTCAGCCCCTGATCGCATCCGCGGGGAAACCCCATTCTATTTAGCGTATGGGTGGGACCTACGATCGTCGTTGGAATCAACGTTACAACTGGGCGGGATTCGACGTAAAGATCGAGACGCTCTTCGGTGGAGATATAAGTTGCAAAAAGACTACCGATATGCCCGCGATCAAGTGAGCACTCGATTGCACCAAGCGATGGTTGATCGGGCTGAGAAACACAACAATCAGGTGAAGCCGCACAAGATCGAGGCTGGCTTAAAGGTCTGGTTGTACCTTGATCGGGTGAAAGAAGGGTTCGCGAAGAAACTGGAGCATATGTGGCATGGAACCTTCCGAGTTGAGGAGGTTATCGGCGATCATGCAGCGAGATTGGTCACCGCCGGCACCGATTATCGTATGTTCCCAGTGGTACACCTGTCTAAGTTGAAATTAGTCAACGAATTTCCTGATCGTCCCACTACTGTGCTAGCAGCTGGAATATAAGATCGTTTCGACTTCGACGAAGCTTTGCTACCTGAAGATAGCTGGGAAAGGACGCTATATCCCGATGAATTTGAAGTTGATCGTATTACCGATGTGCGATCGGGTCGAAAGACTAGATATGGAAGGACGTTACGAGAATATCAAGTCTACTGGAAGGGGTATTCCGAGCCGTCGTGGGTAGACGAGGCAGATTTGAATTGTGATGCCTTGATCAAGGATTTCGAAAGGAAGATGGTGAACAGACATCGTTTCGACGTCATGCAAGTGGATGAAGAGTCCAACTAGCGCGCGATCGACGTACCGATCAGGAATCACGATCGAAAAATCTCTGATCGCAGAAATGGTTGATGAAACTCACGATTAATGGAGGTACAATGAACGACTTGTAGTGGTGTGATTACGATGGATGTTGCGAGGTATGGTGATTGGATACGGCAGATGAGCCGACGGACTACCAATTTATATTATGCATTTAAGGACAAAGGACAACAGTGAAATGACATGATCGAAAGAATGTATTTATTGAAGAAACGTGATCGACCGACTATTCAGACCCATAGAACTTACGGCGAAGGAGAGGAATCTTACGACCAGGGTGATCTTCGGGGCAGGAACGATATTGAACCCGCCAAGGTTCAAGGTCGTCGACATCTGCCAGCGCTTCTTGTAGGCTCTGAGGTGGCGGGTCCGATAGAAACCCAGGGTACCACGCTCCATCATCGGCCGGGGCAAACTTCAGCGGGCGATTGCGGGCACAATGGGTGATCGAAGGGTCCAAGAAGATGTCGAGATCACATTTCCCGTCGATCATACCCCGCAAGATGAGCTCCACGATACGTTTCCAGGTCGCCCCAGCCCGGCTTCTGCGTTGGCGACGTTTGATGTAATAATCGCGGAAGAAGTCATCAATATCACGAAGATTCTTCGCGATAGGGAGATAGTGGGTTGATTCCCAAATCGTCAATGCGTGATGATCGAGGAACGTGAGATACTTGGTCTCCAGGTCAGCGAACCAGCCAGCCGAGCGAAATGAAAGAGGCGGCAACATGGTCGAAAAAATATCCCAGGGGCGCTGGGAGTATAAATGTTCAATCTCTGCCTGGGTGATCAAATGACCGGACCACGCACTAGTAGGAGGGGACAACGCAGCAGGTGGGAAAAACCATCCAGCAGGGCGGGTCAAGTAGTCGAAAACCACTTGGGCCGTGACGTTGTGTAAATTGTACATGCCGAGTTGATCCGGAGTCCAAGGCAGGATATCGGCGTCAGTGGTACCATCAAAAACCGCGATCAAGGTCTGGAAGTCACCCGTGCGAGGAAAAAGAGACACGGTCGGGTCGTGATCAGGCTGGGCCTCGCTCCCAAACTCGCTAATGGTTGGAGTAGAAGGAATGGAGGCGATCGGGCCAGTGTCCTCATCTTCAACGTCTTGATCGCAAGTATGGGGATCATCATCCGCAGTCTTCGCCTCCGAAGCGGGAGAGAGAAGGCGGGCCGCTTAGACGGAGAAGAAGATCGGGAACGCCGAATACGCTTTCCGGACGATGGAGAGGTACTGCCTACCGAGTTGGTCGTCGAAGCAGCAGAGGGACTAGCAGGCAATGGGACCTGATCAGGGCCGGCCAGAAGCTGCAGAGATATGCCCGTCAGTGCGGACTGAATACGATTGATGAGAGCGCCAACGCGCAACCTCGCCTTGGGCCTGTCGTAGCCAATCACGCAATGTGTCCCGGTCCGCGGAAACTTGATCGAGGTGACGTCGAGCGGTAGTGAGTTCCTCTTCAACCCGATCCGATATATCCTGTGCTTGGGCCATAATGGCAGTGTAATCGTCCATCAATACGCGAGTAGACTCGTTCTCCTTCTGGAGGCGATCGCATTGATCCTTGTACTTGTCCACCTCGGTAGTGAGACTTACCGCCCGTTGGACCAAGCGCACATTGCGGGAAGTAACCTGATCGCGCTCGTGCTGCAACGTGGATACACGCTGCTCGAGTTGCTCCAATTCCTTCGTTCGGTATGCAATTGTGTCGTCAAGCGTTGATCGCAGGTAACGTTCACGGTCGTTGCGACACTCCAACTCCCGGATCTGGACACCCTGATCGTATATGGTCTGCTCTTGATCGGCGATAGTGCTTTTGGCGTCTTTTAACTGGGTTTCGAGCTTCTTGACCGCAGCGTTGATAAAATCGCGCAACGGCTCCAGTTTTATAAGGCTTCCCTCGATTTCCTTCTTCCGGTCCGCCGCGTCACGTTGGGTACGAGTGAGCCGCCGACGAAGCATCGCAACCGTGTCTTCAATCATGGCGAGTGAGCCAGACAACAAGGCGACCTGCTCGTTGCTGGCATGGAGAGCCTCTTGCAGATCTCAGGCCTGCTTGATCGCGGCGATCGCCTGATCAGCTGCGGCCTTATCCAAGGCAGGAACGTTGGTTATGTGGGGTGACTAGCTGTCCGTTGAAGATGGCATAGCAGACTGTGAATGCCTGATCGAGACATCCTGATCGCAGTTGTCACGGTTGGCCACAGTCGAGTGTTAGATCGCAGTGGACAGCCCCAACGGTAACCGCCTGATGGAATTGGGCTTGATTGATGGGATAAGGGGCAGATGATGGGTGATGATCGACAGTTGCATGGTGACCTGATCGATGTGCAACGACAAATTCTCCAACGGCAGTATGATTCCCAGAATCAACGGCATGATCGACCCTCGCTCCAACCGCTGTACGGCTGGGACGAGACTCATGGGCGGTTGTCGTGAAGCGGACTTTTTTATTAGGCTAAAATAGGGCCTAATGTTGGACATTTTATTAGGCCCATAGGGGGCCTAATATTATGACTAATATTAGGACCTAAATTAGGGGCCTGATAGTGGATGCAGATAGTGGATACAGTAGTACATAATTAGGTACCGCCATGTGTACCACGGTGGGTACAGTAGTACGTACCACCGTGGTGTACATAGACAGGATATAGAAGGGACACGGAATATGTGCTGATTACTTACAGGTACGCGGCGGACACCAGCGAACAAACAAGGAACAAGCGGAAAAATCAGGTCGACTGATGGACGGAAGGCGTTTCGAATGGACGATGCGGATTGGTTGAAAGTAGGAACAGGGTAGATATAAGGGTTTAATTGCTAATATAGTTCTCCTTTTGCGTACGATCGCGCTGATCGTTTTTTGGGAAGGCACCTTTGCGCCCCCACCTTATTGAAACCTCTACGTCTCGGGCGGGAGCACTAAGTGCGTTTTTGGCCCACCGGTTGGCGTAGAGTGTGATAACTCACCCCGCAACTCCGCCCGCAGTGTCTGCGGTTCTTCGTTTAAAGGTTTTTGGTTTTGGGAACGTGATCGAGCAGTGCTCTCACCTCTTCCCCGTGAAATTAACGTTTGTCCCCTAGAGTTCGGCTGCTTTAAGCGCCCCACGGGAACTCTAGGTGGATTTTAATATAAATATCGTATCCTCATATAGTCTAGGCTAGGCGCGCATTGATTTGGGCGTTCCTTAGCTGTTTGACGGCTTAGAGTCTCCGCGATCAGTCAGTGAAGACTTCCGGTGCCTGATCAAGTACCCCCCTACCGATCAACACCTGATCGACACTTTTTGCGAATCGTGATCGTGATCGCTGATCGCAAATCGCGCCAACTGCTACTTGAACGACTTCCGGTGCTTGATCAAGTCTGTACAAGGTATATTACGACTGCGCAACAGTTTTTAGCCCCTGATCGAGCCTTTCAGTACCAGATCGCACTTGCGATCAAGACAGAATATTGTTGATCGACGGTTATTAACGTCAGCCAAAGCCTGATCAAACCTGATTACCACTGATCTACATCGTTTCAGCACCTGATCGCGTCAGACTGCCGCCTGATCGCGCTTGAGATCAAGACGGAATAGTGCTGATCGTCGGTTATTAGCATCGACCCAAACTTGATCAAGCCTGATCGCGGCTAATTGACGTGGTTTAAGCACCTGATCGCACGTGATCACGCCTGATCGCATCGGTTGTATCGTCACAAGTTAGTTAATTCAATCTTGCACCAAGAATTCGCTGTGCGCTGTCCCCGCCACCTGAGGAGCGACCCACGCCTAGCCGTCGGGTACACAAGGTGAGCAAGAACACAAGCAGTCGAAGACATCCGGAGGAGCCCCTTCGTTAGTCGGTAGTCTGGGTGCCGTGGTACCGCCTGATCAAGTCTCAAAAACTTCGATCATCCGCTCCACCACAATTACGATTCACCGTGTGCGAATACTCATCATGGTGGCTACTGCCTACCATGGAATTTTGGCGATCAGATGTGCTCGTCTGATCGGCCGCCTTTTCTGCGACACGGTGGTCTTTATCACCCGTGCGCATGGATAACGCAACGTGGTGGGCACTGGCCACCACGGAGTTTTGCTCACGATTTCACTCGATCGTGAGTTCACTCTCATCAACACGAAATTCATTCGTCGTGTTGGAACCTTCGGTCTCACAGTGGGTGTTTCCCACTGTGGATACATTTTCATTCTCACGGTGGGTGTTTCCCACCGTGGATATCACTTCATTCTCACGGTGGGTATTTCCCACCGTGGATAAAACTTCATTCTCACGGTGGTCTTTATCACCCGTGGAATGTTTCTCTCCAACACGCAACGACTCTTCTGTTGCGTGTGGTAGTCCCTCTGGACTCTCATCAGCGGAGGTACCTTCCGCTGATCGTTTCAGAACAGACCTGGTGGTGCCATCGATATCCACCAGACTGTCTGACGCTGCGGTTGTATCCTCTGATACAGCCGGATTACATAAAGGGTGATCAGATCCTGTGTGTCCGCCGCAGTCGATCGATAGGTTAACCCAGTCGATCGAAGGTTTAAACTTGGACATCCATGGGATTCCAAGTATCACATCGAACTTGTCATCTAAATCGAGGACGATGAATTCGTCCTCGAATGACAGTTCATTCAACTCGAAGCGTGTTTTAATCACACGCTTTGGAATAGTCACGGTTGCACCTGTTGCTAACCGAACTGACAACATAATTCGTGGGGTCTCTACCTCCACGAAGCTCAACAGCGTTAGACTCTGAGTTCTAACGATATTGTTTGACGCTCCTGTGTCAAAAAAAGCTCGCATGGGGACATCGCTCCCGTGCGGCTTAACCTCCAGGGTGATAAGAGGCTTCCCATAACCCTGCACCTTTTGACAGGACATAGTCCCGTCTGGGGCTATTACCCTCACATGCCCTATGTCGGCATGTGGGATAACATTCCCAGTAGGGCGCCCCGCCCCTACTGGCGTTTCTCGTTTTTTGCACCAGCAGGGTGATGTCCCTGTTGGTGTCGCCGTGCAGCGGACGTTTCCGTCCGCTGACAGCGTGGCACCGGACGCGGTGCCATACACTCATGGGCAAAATGCCCCATTTTCGCGCATCTATTGCAGCAAATATTCTTCTTAATTTCGGTTGCTTCGTGTTCGAAGCAACCGCAACCGATAGGTCCATCGGCTCTGGACCTTCACCGCCCATGCTTTGGCGCGGGTGGCTGTTTCTTGAGACGAAGAGTGAGCTTCGTCTGACTGACTGCTGATTGTTGACATGCCGTTGCGGCATGTCAAAAGCGAAGGGCTGTTGAGCCCTTCGGCTGTACCCATCATGCGATGACGCTGATCGTATGCTCAACTCCTCACGGATGTTCATATCAATGGCATCCCTCAGAGTATCTGGCGGGTGCCGATAGAGACTATGTTTGACGGGACCATCATTGAGTCCCTTCATGAAGCCAGTGACCTGCATAGCATGGGGCACCGGCTCATACACAATATCGGACAGCAAATATTGTGTCTTCTGAGCGTAAGCTTGGAGGTCAAGCTTACCTTGCCGGAGTTCCATAAACTCCTGCCGACTACTTAGCTCCATTTCTGGAGCTTCAAAGTTGAGCTTTAGCTCAGCTTTTAATTCCTTATAAGTAAGGAGCGCAGAGTCATCAGTGGCTCTGCGACTCATCGCCCATGCCTTGGCTCTTCCGCCTAGACATGTTTTGGCGAAGTACGCCTGTTGACGTTCGTCAACAATATTTTGCGCAGAGATGGCATCTTCCACCTCTGCGAACCATCTACGAAGGGGATCGCCCCCTTCGCCGGTAAAGGGCGGTACTCGCGCCTTTACCACTTCAACGCTATGCGTTGTAGGTGCTGATGCGGTCCGCGCTGCCTCTGGCGCGGGTCGTTCTGACTTTTCTAGGTGGTTTCGCCTAAAGCGATTCACCACCTGTATCACTTCCTCCGGGGACTTACTCTGGAGGAAGGTAATGATGTCGGTCCCCATTGACCGAACCATTTCCACCGTCGCGTCTTTACTACGCGACGAGAAGTGAGGGAACTGTTTATTCACCTCTTCCAGCGTTCTCTCTCGGTCGGCAGGCGTCATGTCTCGCGACTTGATGCCGAGCGGCTCTTAATCTTCGCTCCGCTAGTTAACTAGCAGAACGGAACTGTGGTCGTTAAGACGGACCACAAAGTGCTACCAGGTGTAACAGGACTGATCCTGTTACTGGCTTACACTGTATTTGTGCGAGGAAGCGCGCAATACAATTAGGGCAGGATTAGTTGGTAACAACTAATCCTATAATAAAAGTAAATATATTAATATTCACTTATGCCTAAGAACGCAAAATTAAGAGTGTTTATTTAATGGGTGGTTTAGAGGCTAATAGTATAGTAACTAACTAATTAATATAATAATATCAAGTCTTTAACTAACTTTACTATTAGTTAACCTGCATGATTCGGTATTTATACCGAATCGACTTTTCCTTCTTAGATTATAATAACTTATAATCTCTTATTTAAATTTCAGACAACGCGTCTGAAATTAAACTGTGATATTCTAACTTGAATATCAATTATGTAATGACACCCCATTACAAGATCGGTGTGCGATCCGTATAGGGGCCGCCGACCCGCTAGCTGGATCTGGACCTCATCCGTGAGTGTAAGCACTCCATAAGACAGATCTAGGCGAATACCCGCCGGCACCATGAAATCCATGCCTAACAGGGCATCCGGACCGGCCAGCTTGCCAACCCAAGCGCTGAAGAAGTAGACCAACGAACCCGATAGGGTGATCTTAACGCGCGTCCTTCCTTCGGTCATGTAAGAGTTTTCACCAATTCCAACGCATTATTGTCTCTGGGTGTCGTCTATACGACAACCGACCTTACGAGCAAAGGCGGAGTCGATAATTGAGACTTCAGCCCCAGAGTCGAACAAAATCATCGCTTTCTGGTTGTTAATATTACCACAGGATTTTGCCTGCTTGAAACATTGTCGGGTGCATGATACTTCCAGTATACGCGAGACTCCCCAGGCAGAAGATCCAGCTGCATGACCACCTTCTATCGGGAATATTCATCGGTCGTGAGATTGTAGACCGGATGATCCCGATCGACGCAATTGAGAACAGAACATGTATTGTCGGTTTTATTCTCCTTGCCGACATATGCATAGATGCCAAACGTAGACAGCTCGGCTCGATCCAGATTTCAACCTGGCGAGAGTTCTAGCTTAACATCTTTTCTACGTCCGGTGGGAGCATCCCCGCGTGCTTTCCCGGCACATACCACTTGCGCATCAGATTGAAAAACTCTTTGATCTTGCACTGGCCGGCCTCGTGGATATCTCCACATGACTTGCACACGAAAAGTCAGTGATCGGTGGGGTGGCCGCGTCTTTCGCACTTCTTGTATATCAATTTCTTCCAGCAGTCCCCACCGTCATGCTTGCTCGACCCGCAGTGAGAACACTTCTTGCGAGGTCGGTCCGGGTCGGACTTGTTCCCACTCCTTCCCTTCCGATCTGCCTGGTTAGGCGTCGATCTGGTTCTTGGGGCCGGTTCCGTGACGAAAACGTGGCGGTACTGGTCTTCGTCTGACTCCCGACTGGACAGGCCGCTGCTTTCCTCTTCCGATCCAGTGCTGTCTTCAGTCGCGATCGCCTTAACAGCACGGGCTGATCTGGTTAGGGGCCTCTTCACAGGGTCGGTCTGGGTCTTCGATATGTAGCGACCCCATCCAACGGCGACCTTCGCCTTCATGCTGCGTGAGTGTTGCAGCGTCCGCATCGTCTTCTCCACTTCTCCCAAATCTTTTCGGCGCAGCAGAGTGAGCTGGTCTGCCAGCTCTTGGTCGTCCAGGGTACTAATGTAGTGACCCACGTGCTCCATAGCGGCACCGGTCGGCGGGTTGCCTTCCTTGATCACTATGCCGGCGCGAATTGCAGCCACTTTCAGACGGTGTAAGTACTCGATCGGCGTCTCATCGCCCCGCTTCTGCATATGGTGATATTTGCGGGCGGTAGAGAATCCAGAGTTGCAGTACTGCCCCTCAAATTCTGAACATAGCAGATCCCAGTCAGATCGGACATCCCGACCCAACTGTTGGATCCAGTTCGCAGCCGGTCCTTTCAGCAGATCCCTGAAGATCAAACACCGTTCCTTTTTTGGTGTCTGATTCCGTAAGAAAGTAGACTTGACACAACCAAACCACGACCTGGCTTGCTCTTCGTTGGCTTCCTTGCCAGTAAAGTCCTTGAGATCCGTCGTCGCAGCCATGCGAATGCGTGGGATCGCAGTAGATCCGAGATCAAAAGCGGTCGTGGAGGCTAGGTTATCCTTGCGCGTTCTGCCCGCCCCTTCACCGTCTGACCCATAGTGGTCATCCGGATCGCCGATCGACTCCATGTCGTAATCGCTATTCTTGCTTGATAGGCGCGGTCGGGTTGGCTGCTGCTTTCGTCTTCCTCTGCCAACTGGTTTGCCACCTCGGATATCCTTGTCCGTTGATGCCACTGACTCCATATCGACATCCCGGCAAGTATTGACATTTCGCCGGGCAGATCGGTTCTGGGCATGCGGGCGCGGAGGCGATCGGCATCGGTCTTCCATTAAACGCTCCATCATTGCTTCCAACATGTCTTGGACGTTAGCTTGGTTCACGGGCAACGTGTTGGTATCCTCCTTTGGAGGTACTGAAGCCTGTGGGGGCTCCTGGGGCCCCGACCGGAATGCAGCCCCTTGCTGCCGCACGTCCTTTTTATTCTCCCATGGGGCATGGTCCGCCCCCATGGTCATCCCCTCAACACCGACCTACAACTCCGATGAGCTATTAGAGGCAGGTGGAGACTGATACAACGACTTATCGTCGGAGCACACATCCTCGTATGCTGACCTGACTTCAGCGGCCTTCAATGCCACGGTGGGAGTTGGGCGGCGAACCGCCCCCATCAACGGCACCAAATGGTCTTGGAGGGTCGACATCGACATCTCCAGTCTCCAAGTATCCAGATCGAACAGTTTCTGTACTCTGGCGAGGTTTCGCACTTTCATGCCGACCTCAGCCAACATCGCCAGCAGGTTGTTCACCAATAGCAACGGACGATCGCTTTGGATAGGCTCGGTGGTGGGTCCGAGAAGGCGATCGGGGATATGGGGGTCTAAAATCCGCATGACCTGGTCTTCGCGAGTAAATCGCTTTAGCTCGTGGATGTAATACATCCTGGTCAGGTCTTCTTCCTTGATAACCACATCCCCGACCTGCGACTTTTCTTCCAAATCGTCTTCCTCGGAAGGCATTCTGAGACTCTGCTTGGGGACCTTGGGAGGGTGGATTGGATCGTTCCGATCAGCCTCCAAGTCGTTTTCATATTTCATCTTTTTATCAAAACATTCATTCAAATACATAGGATCAGGATAAAAGTCCTGATCCTTTCCGGAGCTATAGCAAGAGTTGCTATAGTCCCGATCGGCTCCGGTAGGAGCCTTATGGGGAGGAAAAAACTTATTAATCCCTATCTGGTCCTCCACCCGGACAGATCGGACATCGCCATCTTTATCGACAGCGAGAAAATAAGGCGATAGCCGTTCCTTATGTCCTCTCCAGAATGATTCCACATTTAATTCATTGTAATCAATTCTTCGCGAGATATCATCTTGGTGATATCCACGATCACCAGTGATCTGGGCACGCGCACCATTGTGGTGGAGTCAAGTTCAAAATCGAACACCGTAGTGTCGAGAACCTGACCACCATTGTGCCCGGCCGTCCAACTTACGGGGGGGGGACCCGCGAACCTTCGCCCACGATCTGATCCGATCGTCCGCTGCTGGCAGACGACCGGTCATCAACACAGGACGCCTGGTCCGATTTGTTATTCATCTCACCTTGTGTACCCGATGGAATGGGCTGGTAAAACACTCGGTGGATCGGTGCTGGTAATTGACTTGTTGTCTAAATGTGGGGGACCGTGCTGGGTGGTGTACCCTGGGCGGAACTATTCACCCTGGTTACGGGTAGACCAGTTATACTTGGAGTGAGTATACTCCAAAGGGCAGATCGATCAACCGATCGTAGAGCCCAACCAATATGAGAAATAAACTCCAGTAATCCAATAGGGAGATCCAAATGAGAACGTGATACACTCCACGAACGATATCTCCACGTAACTATCGAAAAGACTTAATAACACGTTCCAAACGTGCGTAACTTGAACTTGGGAAGACGACAAAATGTACTCCCGTCGAGGAACTTCCGGCGGGCCAAGTGCGTCTGTAACGCGTCCCGGCCGGGTATAATGAGCTGGAGGGGATTACTCGACCCTCCGCTACCAAACACTCTGCGGTAATCCGACCGTGATCGAGTGGTTCACTACTCACTGCGGGACCGGAAGGTCCCGGGTTCGATCCCGGGCCAAACCAAGTTGGTTGGTTTCAGAAAGTATAATGTGACGAAATCACCCAAACACTCTGCGGCGTGCAGACGTGACTGATGTACGGGGCGAAACGACCTCCGGTTGAGTTAAGGCCCAACAATTAAGACGTAAAACCAAAAACGCTCTTAGCGGGCGAAACCAAAACGAACACCCAAGTCCAAAATCAACACTACACTCCCTACCCCCTATGGTCCCCAATATGTACAAACATGAAAATATGTAGGTACACGCAATCTCATGTGACTTACCAAAATCCGTGTTCTTGACACCTCTTGCACATGATAGGCTTAAAAGCCTCCTGGATTTCCACCAATCCGATCGCCGATAAGCCGATCGGTGTGCTGCTGACCGGAAACGACCAAAATTCTTGGGTACGCTTCGCCACAACATGATCGCAGATCTGCTGACGAAGCCACTATATGCAGCGCGTGTCTCCCGCTTACGCAGCAAGATTGGACTGGCCTAATGATTGTTTGCACAAGTAGTGGCACGATGATCGCGGAAGGAGTGTTGGAATTTGCTATGCTACGCGTGTGTGCAGCCTGGTGTTAGGCTGCATACAAATCCCAAGTGTACGCGACCATTGTGGCCACATTTGCATTTATTGCATTTTTGGTACTTTAGGATTTTATCTATTATTAAGTTTTAGGTTAGGTTCTTAGGTACTATTTTATATTCAGTATATCTTTTACCCATTAAGTCGCATTACATCCTGCCCTCGTGCGCCCCTGCTCTGATCAAGTAGGGCGCGCTTCTTTATAAGAAATTTCCATCCCAACGGTAGTCAGGCGCTAACGGTCTGAACTACCATTACGGAAAGTTACACGTGCCCACAACTCGTGTCAACTTCCAACAATTGGATTATACCAAGAAGCTATTATCTTTCCTAACCATGTAAATATGCATGAGACTATGAGTTGAAGCTAATTGAGATACTCCATCAGTTATGGAACAAACACTAGCACCTAAAGGCATTGCCAAAAATGAAAATTACATTTATAACGATTTCAAGTAAAACCCCGTAAAGTGCATATTTTCAGCAAATGAGAAGAGTAAATCCATCACGCGTGTGCATAGACACTCCAAGCAAATTTGCAAGGTATCTAATTACAAATTTGCTTGGAGAGTCCTATGACTTAAGTGGGTTTCATAATGTGACAAATGTCGAATAGACGCTAAGGAACTTGATAGTAGCTAATAGTGATGAACTCTAAATAGACTCCATTTCAAAAGACAATATCCATTGGAGGTAGTGACTGAATTTCCGGGTAATGTATATATATGGCTCAGGTGAATTCACTACCAACCTCACAAAAAAAGGCAAAATTATTGGTCAATTCGCAGTACTTTAAATAGTCCCCAATATGTCACAATCGGCACGACTTAAACAAGCTGGCCAAGGCGTCCACGTATAATCCGTCAAGGGAATCAGAGCAACAGTCCAACTGTTCTGCACCGCAGTCAATAGGCAGCATGCACTTCGCGTCGCGATTCTCGCCCGAAATTCGCGTATTTTCGTAAATAGAGCGCTGGCTCTGCGCCATGAGTAGCAACGCTTCACTCAAGAGTTCATTTCGCCGCGCGTGGGTGTAAAGAGCTGCGTTGTCAAAGTACGTGGCCATGCTATACGCATACAGTTCTTCAAGCTCGTCGGTGGAACTCTCATCCCAATTCACAGGTAGCATCCGCTTTGCCCTGCGGTTCTCGCCCGACATACGCGTGTGTTCATATATCGTTTGACGGCTGTGTGCAAGCGCTACCACCGCGGTATCGAATCCCAAGCTGTGGTTAACGAGTGTTGGTAAAAGAGACATGAGGCAGCAAAATGTGAAATGTGCCGTTTCGTGATAACTTGGTTGGAGAGACAAGTTGAAGTCTATCAGACAGAATGAGTGTGACAAATGAGAGGTAAACGGGTGGTAAAGTCGTGTGCGTCATCATGTCTGGTTGAAGTTATAACTCACGTCGATTTCGGAATAACATCCACAATATGTTGGTCGACCAACACGATTATGACTTGGAAAAAAACCGAAAGCATTTAAGTCGATGCAATATTTGCATTTCTATAGAGGAACATGGGACTTGATATTTGTATCTCGAGCGAATCCCGCATGCACGTGCTGAATTTTATCTTGATAGGAGGGTTCATCACAAATTGTGAAACACTTGTTTGGTTTCCTATTGGTCAATACCTTTTTAATTAATAGCCAATTCAGTTGATAGATGTCTTTTTTAGTTGTGGTTAGGTTTGTGCGTATCGAGGAGTGCTGCAATTTCGGCATGGACCTTGGTGAGTCCTTGCTCGCACGTCTCTCAAGTCTCTTCCATCAGGATCCCCTCATGTAAGTTCTTTTCACCTCTTGATTTATGGTGTCACCGTCTAAGTTTCATTTAGTGACGAGGTTGGATTACTTTTTGATATCAAACAAAACGACCTGACAGCCGAAACCGCCTTTTTCCTTGAAAACCACAAACTCGGCGTGGCTTTCGTAGCTGGAACATCGTTATTTCTAGCTGCTCGCGCTAAATTTCAGTCATTTAATGCTCAATTACAACAAGAAGCGACAGAGTTGATACAATCAGAAGATACTCGTGCCCAATTGTTGCATTGCACACGTGCCATTCTTCTCATCAATGCAGACTTTTACACGGCATGGAACACTCGGTGAGTTTTGCTAGTGACACTGCACGATATGGACGAAAAAAATTATCAACTTTATGAATAGAAAGGTGTTCGTGACGCGGAGGTGGCTGGATGCGCAGGATGAGATGCGATTCACTGATTTAGTCTTTGCATTGCACCCAAAGAGCATTGATACGTGGGCATATCGGTGAGAAAGCATAAAATTAAAGGCGATGAAAACCGGAATTAATACTGACAGCAAGGTGAGGTGCAGACGCTGGTTAGCTGCTCGTCTTTGTGAAACGCTCAGTGGGGACGACGTAGGAGTTTTCTACGCGCAACAAATCAAAGTTTCCAGTCGTCTGGCTGAGCTAAAGCCGCGGAACTACCATGCATGGAGTTATCGTCACTGGATCGTGTCTCGACTCCCTCTTATGTTGTTGCTCAAAGAACTCGACAGCATGCAAACTTGGTGTAAAACGCATATTAGCGATCACTCGGGCTGGAATCACCGCCAGCATACCTTAAATGAGTTGGCCAAGCGATATCAAGGGGCTAATACACTAGGTAAGCCCATGCATGACCTCTTTTGTGCTGAGTATAAGTTTGTATCGAAAATCCTGTCTCTTTATTCGACACACGAGGCGCTTTGGTGCCATCGACGCTACGTGATGCAGTGTTTGCTCAAGCAACCGTTGCGAGAGGAAACCAAAGATACATCATTTCTACTGGTGCTTGTCTCTCAAGTTACAAGTACACTTTTGGATGCAAATCCAAAGCCTGTTGAACCTACTGCCCTTCGTCAATCATGGGATGATACACTTAAGACGTTAAGCAACGGGCGTGTCGAGTATTCTTCGGTTTCATTATTTTTGAGCGAAATCGAGGTTAGTTGGAAATGTGGCACTCCTTTTGCTCGGCGGTATGCGGGCTGGTGTCTCGCACGCCTTCGAGTATACTTACGAGGTCGACAAAATATCGGAGAAAGTGTTCATGACATTGCGTTAAGTAATAAGCTTAGCTCTCTCGCGTCAACCTTGCAGAGAGTACTAGTAGAGGACAGCGTCTTAGAGAGGTTGTGGCAATGCACGAATTGAGTGCGATTATACTTCACCAAGGACGTTTCAAGCAAATGAGTGAGAAACACTCTATAACGGAACAATTCAGATGGCTTCTACCAAAAATGACACATCTCCATCGTAACTCAATAAACCTTGTTTCTTTCATGTGGTGCCTGACGCGCTAATTCAAATTGAGCGATGCCATTGACGATGGTGCCCGAGGAAAAGTGATATAGCAGACGGAGCTCCCAAGCCATGCCCATACCGTATTGCTCATAAATATCTTTTAAAGTCACAAAGTCCTGCAATTCTTGGTCACACTGCAGATCCTGTCGGATCGTATCGTCTGTGCTTTTCCGAGCTTTAGCTGATTCGTTCAGACCACTGAGGGTGCAGTTCACGTTAGGCAACACAATGCACATAGTGTCGTATGTGTCTAGGTTAAGCAGGGCAGCCAGGTGCTTCTTCAAATGACGGATTTTAAGTTTGGGAGACGTGGTAAAAAGTGTACACTCCAGTTTTGGTGCTCCTGGCTGTTCGTCCTCATGCAACAACACGCGCATATTTACGTGATCAGTCGGCCCTGGTTGAAAAGTTGACGCTGAAACGGCGGTTTTAGGTTTCTTGCGAGCATTTTCCTCCTCCGAGCCAGTTGAAGTACCAATCACGTTGCCATTAAACAATTTGCTGTCGGGGAAGTTGCGCTTTTCTCCAGCAGATAGCATACCATTCGCTATGTTCGCCGAAGGCGACGAACTTGACGTCAAATCATCGATGTTTTTCCGCCCGCCCTATAGATCACAGCAACACATCACCTTCATTCTCTACAAATAATGCACTTAAAGTCTAAAATTTTCCCATACATTGCGACGTATTTCCGCTCCCATGTGAATACGGTCAGTGTATGCATTATTCAAGAGTCTAGCGCGGTTCGCTTGTTCAATGATTTGGTCTTCATGCCGTTCGTACTCGGCCAAATTTGGGTGAACTTTGGCAATAAATGCATCAAAATTCGTGTCAGGACGCAGTGAACGTTTCGATGGAATGTGAATGCGGCATGATGGGCACTCGCGTTTACTGTGACGAATGGCAGTGGAGATACACTCACGACAAAAACGATGTAGACATTCCATAACTACCATCGTCTCCTTAATGATCCCCAGACAAATGGGACATGTTAAATCAGCGTTAAGTTGACGCATAGACAATGTCTTAGTTGCGTTTATATCTGTCACAGGTGCACGTGGTTGACGATAAATATCAAAGAGCGTGCAGTCCTCCACAAGCTCAACTTCATTGTATTTAGAACGCTCACTAATACGACGATTAGGCGTTTGCTCCACCAAATTCTCATAATCCTCACGCGTGAATGTGTACGGGTTTCGTGGTGGTCGCTGGTCTGTCATGGCTTCTATTAACTGCAGATGATTATGATTGGCGGATAGTCCTATTTTAGCTCTCACGATTGGCGGAGTTGTTGGCTAACGTTTCGTAAAATTTAGTAACCAATAGTTAACGGGAGCCGCTATCTAGCGCTCTTTTCGCTAATCAGCGCTGACCCCCCATATAAGGAACCCAATGCTGCACGCTGATTGGATGACGCCCAGGTCAAAGATCCACCCAGGCCGATCTTGCTCTCTCTCTCACTCAGTCGCCCAAACACCCACCCAGACTACAAATTTCGCTACTTTTTCGCGGCTTTAACACCCACAAAATACGTCAATTTCGACCATGAACAACCTACAAACTCTTGCTGCTGCTACCTACGCCACCCTAGAAGACGCCCGTGCAGCAGTAGACCGTCAGTCACGCGCCGACGGCTATGTGCTGGTGCGGAAGACTACAAGGCGATTAGGGAACAAGCCAGATGGTGACATCAAGGCTGTTGAGCTCAAGTGTGTATGCGGGACCGTGCCACCCTCTCAGACTGCGAAGCGCAAGCGCGTATCTTCTAGCCGTGGCACAGGCTGTGGATTCTGCTGCTCTATCCGTCGAGTAGTGGCGCAAGCTGAAGAAGTCCACTGGAAAATTGTAGTGGGTGACATTGAGCATAATCACGAGGCCTTTGCACACCCAGCTGTTCACCCTCAAGGGCGTGCTCTTACTGAGGATCAACGCCTAGAGGTTCTTCGCTTGAGCAAGGATGGGCTAAAACCGCTAAGGGTAGTGGCCACAATGCGCAGGCAAGGCCTTTCAGTCACTGCACGCGGTATTTACAATGTTAAACAGGCTGAGAGGTTGCAAATATTGGCTGGTCGCTCCCCCCTGATGGCGCTTCTCGACAACCTGGCCACAAGCCCTCCCACGCTGTATTTTACGCAGTTTGATGACCAGAGAAGGCTCACACACCTTAAAATTGTGTCTCCGTCTGCAGAGGAGATCTGCAGCAAGTTCTCGGCCGGAAAGGTGTGGTGCATAGATGCCACATACAAGAATAATCGATTCGGTCTACCCTTAATGCACGTTGTTGGGGTCACCTCAACGTCACAATCTTTCACTTTTGCTTACTGTTTTATGGCTGCGGAGAGGTTTGAGGACTACCTATGGGCATTGCAGCATGTCCGCCAAGTCTTCAACCAATGGAGCGTCAATCCAGCGACTTTTGTGACTGACCGAGAGCTTGCTCTCATGAACGCGTTAGTCGATGTTTTACCTCAATCGTACTTCCTTCTCTGCCGCTGGCATATCAGCAAAAACATTATGGCCAAGCAGAGAAGGAATGTTGCAAACATGGAAGCCTTCAAAGAGCTGGAAAGGCAATGGAACTGCTTGGTGCTGGCTAAGACGCCCAATCTTTACGACCAGCATCTTGTGAATATGCGACAAAGCTTTCCCAACCATGTGATGAGGTATATTGAGGAGACTTGGCTTGTGTTTAAAGATCGTTTTGTTGCAGCGTTTCTGCAAGGCAAGCTACATTTTGGCAATCTCACAACATCACGGGTTGAGAGCGCCCATGCAGCTTTGAAAGCTTGGATCTCAGTCTCGACCGGTGATCTGTTAACAGTTGACACAGCCTGTCGCCTTGCATGTGAGGGAAAGCTTGCATCCATCTGTCTGCAGACTGCAAAGGAGCAATCAATGTCAAGTCTTGGCTTCGGACCTGTCTTTTCTGCAGTTACAGGCAAGGTGTATGTAGCAGGCTTGAAATTGGCATTCCAGCAATACAGATTACGGCTTGGCGGTAAGACTGACGCGTGTCAAGGTATGTTCACATCAAACCTTGGTATGCCCTGCAAGCATCGATTCCATTGTCAAACATCACCAAGACCCCTTTCTTGTGAGGACTTTGATGTGCACTGGTGGTTGGTACAGACCTCTCGCACAGCATCAGCACCAGTAGCGTCAACAATGTCATTTGAGCATACACTCAAACAAGTTCAAGATGAATACAATACTGCATCAGTTCATCGCCAAAAGGTCATTCTTGCGCATGTTTCTGCCTTGCCAGCTGCTGACATCTTTGATCCAGCAATAGTTGAACGTGGTCGTGGGCGTTCTGTGGGATCATTGGGCAGATCAAGACTATCAAAGACTTCTACTCAGCGAGATCCATCACTCTTTGAGGTTATCGAAGCTTCTTCAAGGCCGCAAAGGCGTTGTGGACAGTGTCGGCAGATTGGGCATAATGTGCGCAATTTCCCCAACCTCACATCGGCAACTCCCTTGGCTTCTGTAGCTAATGTAGTGACTGATAACCATGCCCTGGGTGCCATAGACGACGGTAATGCTGATTGGGATCCGTATTTCACTGCAGAGCTTGCGCAGCTTGCTTCTGCTGATGATTCCGCCCGTGCTACAGGCCAGGTCTAGCGTAGAAACAATAAAAATCAGTAGATTCACCCAGCAATTTCTCACCCGGAAACCTCTCACCCGGTAATCTTTGACTTTGCGGTATGGTGTTTCTAACCTGCCAACAATTACGTCTAGATTGGGTGGATCTTTGACTTGGGCGTCATCCAATCAGAGTGCAGCATTTCAGGTGGAGGGGTTCCTTATATGGGAGGTGAGCGCTGATTAGCGAAAAGTGAGCGCTAGATAGCGGCTCGCTAGTTAACTTAATAGGGAAATTCCAACATTTCCCTGTGATAGTACTATTTTAGCTCTCACTATTGGCGGAGTTGTTGTCTAACGTTTCGTAAAAGGCCCCGACTAGGGGCACAACCCACTTTTGCTAGGGGCACACCCCACTATAATAAAATACCGGCTAATAATACCGAACCTGCGTAGGTGCTTGAGAACAAACTAATATGGACATATGCAAACAGAAGCACACAGCAGCTTGGGTTGTGTACCGCGTCGCGATCTTCCAGCTTCACGTATTATACAGTACAGTAGCTATTTTTTTCGGAAGCAGGACAGTGTCAACATGGTCCAAGTGGACACAGCCCGGAAAGGGGTATCACACATTGTGTAGGGATGCATGCGAGCCCAAGCCTTTGGACTCGCTTTTGGGTTAATGGAATGGTAGGGCGATGCGGCCTGGGGATCTCGAGCGGCATTTACGTACAGCTGTCCTTGTAACCGGGTTACATTTGAGTTACATTTAGTGTTGGTGTACATGAGTACACTACGGTTGAGGTCAGTATTGACCGGTTTGAAAGGTTTTGAACATTTGGTTATTTTAACCAATCAGGGCAGGGTCCCTTGGTGTGGTGGTGTGTCAGCCATCCACGTGTCGGTACACAGGTGTGTACACTACATTTTAGCTAGGTACGAATTTGGAATATTCTACTTAGTATTACATATAGTTTATATTAGTTTAAATTAATTCAGGCTAATTACATATTAAATATATTCAGTCTACATTTCACTATAAAGTGCAGACGCGCGACCTCGACGGTCGCGCGTGCAGTGAGTGTCGTAGGTAAGAGGGAGCCCTCCCTTTACTTACACCCCGTAAAGGGGACACAGCCGTTAAGGCTAAGTACTAAACCAACCCGGGAATCTTGGCCCCGAGTAGGAGAGCCCTCCTACTAAGCCCTTTATAAGGGCGTATCGGCTAAGTAGTGGTAGATACCGCTTTAAGGAAGAGTCTTCCTCTGTGCGCTAGCCGCACCGTGCGTATACGCACCGGTTACATCTGGTAGCACTCGTAGTCAATACAACACCTGTGTTGGTAGACTAAGGCATCCTCTGCAAGGGATGAATCAGGACGATTGGGATAGTTTGACCCTCGTCCAGAAGGAAGCCTTTAAAAGACTGTTACCCTTACTGGGTGACGAGGGTATGCAGCTCCTAGTGGATCAGGGCCCTGAGGCCGTAAAGGCAAGGGTAAATGCCCTCATCGCTTATGAAGCGAGTTTAGGTGGAGATCGTTCCACGGGGGTGCGTCCCCCATTGTCCTTTAAGATAAAGGAACTCTATGGGGTAAAAGGTGATAACCTTTAGGTGTGGTTACGAGAGGTCGAAACGGCCTTCGCCACAGCGAATGTGATCAGTGATCACTTGCAAGTGGGACATGCGCTGACCCATCTTACGGGTAAAGCCCGTGCATGGGCGTTTTCGTGTTTGGACTCGGTCACGAACGTGTTCCCTACCTGGGAGGTCCTTAAGCAGAAGCTTATGGACATGTACGCAACGCCTGATCTGGTTTTTCATAATCAGCTTGAGTTTCTGAGGTGCCGTCAGGGCACTAGGGACTTGGAAACATATATCCAAGAACTTAAGACCCTGTTGGCAGGGATGTACGCGAAAGCGTATTCGGACGATGTGTCCATCCCCGTCTTCATGGGAGGCCTGAGAGAAGGTCCAGCACGTTCGGAGCTCTTCCGATGCCGTCCCCAATCCCTGGGGGAGGCGTTCAAGATGGCGTTCAACGCCGAGAGGAACTTTCGTTCCTCTAAGGTGGGTCCTGAACCCATGGACCTGATTCAGGTCGAAGCGGAGGAGGAACCTCCCGCTAAGAGTCACTCTGACTCCTTTCAGCAGGGCTTCGGAGCAGAGCTCCTTGCAATGTTGCAGCAGCATGGACCGCTGAGTTGCTTCCAGTGTGGGAGCACGGATCATCTGCGAAACAAATGTCCGCGGAACTGTGGTGGAGTCAAGTTCGAAATCGAAAACATTAGCATCGATAACCTGACTACCACCATCGTGCCCAGCCTTCCAACTTTCGGAGGGGGTACTCCGCGGACCACCACTCGAGATCTGGTCCGATCGTTCCGCTGCAAGCAGACGACCGGTCGTCATCAGAACCCACTTGGTCCGATTGTTTAGTGTCCATCTCACCTTGTGTACCCGATGGAATGTGCTAGTTACACACTCGGTGGATCGGGATCGCAGATTGGTTCGAAGCGGTCCTGAACATAGAAGACCGATCTGGGTAGGTATCTCTAGGCCGGAACTCTTCATCCCAGACACAAACAGACCAAAAACACTTCCAAGAGATAACTTCCAATAGGTCGATCGTCCAAACGATCAAGACCTGACCAATACGAAATAATAGAGGGTAGACCGACCGTTCCGGTCTAGCCCCTGACCAATACGAAGTAAGACCAAAACCGGTCTAGTTTCCAACCAATATTAAAACAAGCCAATATGTCCGCGTAAAGACCCAATATGCTCGGGAAACTCCACAAACGATATCTCCACGCCAAGACCAATCCAGTGAATAGCACGTTCCAAACGTACTTGAGTTGAGGTGTTGAGATCGCCAAATCGAACTCCCGCCGAGGGACTTCCGGTGGGCGAAAGTGCGCGTGCGGCGCGTCCAGACCGGGTATAATGGGCGAGAGGGGATAATTCGACCCTCTGCCCCCAAACACTCCGCGGCGGGCGGAGGCGACTAGTGTACGAAAAGGGAAGAACGGCGACCCCTAGCTGTGGTGTGAACCAAGACCAGAAGAGGTTTCAGCCACTTATCCGAAAGCTAAAAGATTTCCTTACTTAAAGGTATAACCTCTGTCCTAAAAGGTAAAACCACAACTAAAATACTACTACCCTATAGTCCCTAAATGTACCCCCACAAAAATATGTAAAATACCCAAAGTCGGGTGACTCACCAAAACTTGCGTTCTTGACACTTCTTGAGTCTAATAGGCTGAAAAGCCCCCCTTGTTTAAACCAATCCGACATTAGACCAAATGCCTTGACGAAACTTGACCAGAAGTGTGCCAAATTTTGGGCACGCTTCTCCACAGAACCCCCAGCGAGATACTCGCTTAAAAGGGCCAAGGGTTGGGAAGAAGCCCTGGCCCAAGCCGTCGGGAAACGACGGCTCCCAGTAGGTGCGGGGCGCCCTACTGGCATATCCCTCAGTGCTGTTAAGCCCCATTGTAGGGGACGACAGCACAAAGCCCCGAGGGGAAGCGGTGCTTTCTAGCACCGAGTTGGTGTACCAGCCAGGGTTGCTGGTAGTCCTTGCGGACGTGAAAGGCTTTGATAAGCCTTGGAGAGTCTTGATAGATTCTGGAGCGTCTGACAATTATGTCAGACGGGATTCTGTAGAGAAGAGTCGGTTGTATGCCGAGGCCCTAGAGGCACGTTCTCGTGACGTCGTCACGGTCCGTCTTGCGACGGGCGTACAGGTAACTGTACCCAAGGTCTCGATTGACCTTAAGCTGAAGTTTGCAGACTTTGACAGCTTGGAAGGTTGCCCAGTCCTGGATTTGGACTCGAGGTATGACCTCTTTCTGGGCATGAAGTGTCTGGAACGCCACGAGCCATGGATAGACTGGAAGTCTAAGTCCATTGGCTCAACGCACCCGCTATCGGGTGAAGCATTGGCGAGTCATGAACCCACCTTTGCTCGATCGCAAAAGCGATTCTGGCGTGAGATGCCAGAGATTGGGATGTCTGAAATGATCATTCCCATGGCGTTAAGGAAGAGTTCCTTAACGAGGGGGATTCGGCGGTTAATCCCCACGCCGTGAATGGCGAGACTGGTGAGTTGCCAGTGGCAGAGGTGGATTCCTCTAAGGTAACTCCAGTGGTAGGGGTAGAGACCCCTGTGGTTAAGCGCGAGGCGCTTCCAAGCAAAGAGACCCGTAGTTCGTCTCTTTTGCACGTCGGAAATGATTCCGACCACGCTGCTATAGGAGAGACTGGCAAGTCGCCATTGACAGATGTGGATTCCTCTGAGACGACTCCAGTGGTAGAGGTAGAGCGCGAGGCGCTTCCAAGCAAAGAGACCCGTAGTTCGTCTCTTTTGCACGTCGGAAATGATTCCGACCACGCTGTTATAGGCGAGACTGGAAAGTAGCCATTGACAGAGGTGTATTCCTCTGAGACGACTCCAGTGGTAGGCGTAGAGACCCCTGTGGTTAAGCACGAGGCGCTTCCAAGCGAAGAGACCCGAAGTTTGTCTCTTTCGCACGTCGGAAATGATTCCGACTACGCCGATATAGGTGAGACCGGCGAGTCACCGTTGGTAAGGTAGACCTCTGTGGATAGGCGCGTGGCGCTTCCAATAGATGGGGCAATTGACTCCCCCCATCTGGGTGTCGGGATGAGTGAGTCCCGAGGCCAGTAGTCAGCAGTCCTACAGGATGCTGAATAGTGTGACAGGTGTTGTCACAGAAGGCGTAAGCCTGGAACGGTTGCCTGGGGTAGGCGAACTGTTGTCGTTGGAGGATATGTCCTTCAACGAATTTGAAACTGCTTTGAAAGCAGATGAAATCGACGAGGTTGTCGTATTACGTCCGGAAGAGGAGTTGAACTCCTCATCCACGATGGACGAGTCAGTTTTGGTGCAAACCAAACAGGCATTGAATCCCCGAAGCGGCCTCAAGATCCTCGCGGATCCTGAGGACCCTTACCATTCCTTATTAAAGGAATTTGGAGATGTCATTAGTGACAACCCACCGATGGGGTTACCACCGGATCGGGGAGTCCGACATGAAATTGATTTGGTTCCTGGAACCAAATACTGCGTCACTAGGCAGTGGCCTCTCCCCAAGGAGCAATGCGACGTCATCGACGCATTCTTCAAGGGGAAAGAAGAGGCAGGGATGGTGCGGGAGAGCAAGTCTCCCCACTCATCTCCCACTTTTTGTGTTCGTAAACCGAACTGAAAGTGGCGCATTTTGCATGCGTACAACAAGCTGAATGCAGCTACTGTACCCATGCAGACTCCTATTCCTTGGAAGGATGTCCTCCAGAACAATATGGCGGGCTGTACTGTATACAGTGCCTTAGATCTGGTGGACGGGTACTATCAGGTGCTCATGAGAGCGTACGATATTCCACTTACAGCGGTCAGCACGCCTAGCAGCATGCTGTGGGAGTGGCTTGTTATGCCACAAGGGCTTTCAAATGTACCAGCGACTTTTAATGCATGGTGACTCAACTCTTCCGCCCTCATAGGAAGTACGCTCAGACGTACTTCGACGATATATTCGTTCATAGTCGTGCGGAAGGCGACTCGTCTGATGTTCAGACGCATCTGATACACCTTCGATCGGTGCTCGAATGTATGCGGGAGCATAAGTTATATGCAAACGCATCCAAATGTATCTTTGGTGCTGAGGAAATTCCTTTCCTCGGATGATTCATCGGTAAGGATGGAGTGCGGGCGGATCCCACGAAGGTGAAAGCCATTGTGGAGTGGCCTTCGCCTGTAAATGTTAGAGATTTACGGAAGTGGCTTGGATTAGCCAATTATCTCCACAAGTACAGCGAAAACTACGCTGAAATCGCGAAGCCATTGACCGACCTTTTTAAGAAGGATGTTGATTGGTGTTGGAAAACCAAACACCAAAACAATTTTGAAGCGGTTAAGGGGAGCTTGTTAAAAGCTCCCGTTCTTGCTCTCCCAGATTCTGGGAAACCATCTAGTGTCCTCTGCGACGCCTCCGATTTCGCAATCGGATGTGCTTTGTTACAAGCAGACGATGTAGGAAGGGAACGCGTAATTGCGTTTGAGTCGAGGCAGCTTAAAGCTGCGGAACGGAATTATCCCGTTCATGACAAGGAGCTACTTGCAATGAAGTATGCTCTTGTCAAATTTAGGGTTCACCTACTCGGCTCAAAGCCGTTCGTGGTTTATACTGACCACGCGTCCTTACGGACAGCGACAAAGTCGCCTCATCTCTCGCAACGGATGGCCCGTTGGCTCTCCTTCTTTGCGGAGTACAACTTTGAGGTTAAGTATAAACCTGGCAAGCAGAACGTGCTTGAAGACGCGTTGTAGCGTCGTCCCGATTACGAGCTCGCTCACGCGACATTCGTCACCACATCTATGGTGGATCTCATACGCCAGGCGTATGAGAAAGACCCACAGTGTACGGCGCTAATCAGCGCGTTAGGTGAAAAGGGATTGGCTCGTCTGAGCAAACCCTGTCAAGTCTATCTAAAGCTCGTTTACACCGTTACAGGTACTGTGACGGTCTGATATTTTATAGCACGAGCGCGGAGGACACTCCGCGGGTGGTAGTTCCTCATGATGAGGAACTGAAGTATAGAGTCCTCTTTGAGGCACATGACGCCCCTACCGGGGGTCATTTAGGTCGGGATAAGACCTACAGCGCCTTAAGCGCTTTGTATTGGTGGCCCAACATGTATAAGTGAGTCGGTGCGTATATACGCACCTGTGAGATGTGCCCTCTGCAAGTTCAGCTGCACCTTTGGCTATCTTATAGGTTCCAACGGAGTATTGGAAATCCATTAGCATGGATTTTATCTTCAGTTTTCCGAAGGATAAGGCCGGGAACACCGGCATATTGGTCTTTGTAGACCGATTGAGCAAGATGGCTCACCTGGCGGCGGTTCCAGAGTCCATAGATGGACAAGGAACAGCGAAAGTGTTCCTAGACCGTGTCTTTCGACAGCATGGTCTACCCGATTCCGTTGTGTCGGATCGGGATCCCCGTTTCACGGGACAATTCTGGGGAGCGTTGTTTAAGGTGCTAGGCACCAAGCTCCTCATGTCCACTGCGGATCATCCGCAGACGGACGGTCAGACGTAACGCGTTAATCGCGTTGTGGAGGACATTCTCCGAAGTTTATGTCCGGATTCTCCAAAGAGTTGGAGTGAGATGCTTCCGATGTTTGAATTTGCTATCAACAATTCGATACATGCATCTACGGGGTTTACCCCGTTTTACGTGAACGGATTAGTGAATCCGAGGGTTCCGATGACTCTACGTGCGTGTGGCCCAGGGTTTGAAGGGAGAGGATTCCCCGATGTCAGCCCTGTATCTGTGCGAAAGCACATCGGTAAGTTTTTATCGACGCGCCTTAGTGTCTTACGACACGTCTGCGATGCCATGGCGGAAAGCCAAGACAAGCGGAAGGAGCAAGCTGACCGAAAGGGGCGGCGTAACAAAAAGGTATACAAAGTAGGAGAAAGTGTTTTATTAAACGCTAAAAATATTCCTACACATGCAGTTTCAAATGTGTTTCGCAATAAACTGCGCCCCAGGTTTGTGGGTCCCTTTAAGGTGTTAGCCCGAAAGGGCTTGTCGTATACCTTAGACATCCCGAAGGCGATGCGTACGCATCCAACCTTCTATGTGGGTATGCTTAAGCCATACCAGAACCCTGAGGCGGGTCCCCTCTCGGAGGAGGGTGAGAAGCCGGATAGCCGAAAGGCGCGACAGGTCGGAACATCTCCGACAGGGTTGAAATACGACCCTGAAGCTCCGCAACAAGAGACTCGAGAGAGGCAAGCCGCCCCTCTATGCGTTCATTCGCACTCCCTTCGTTTCGGAGTCCCTCCTGAGCATCTTGGATGCGACGGCTGTGCCGATCACAGCGCTCGTGGAAGTCACGCCGCAATAGCGCGACCCCCTACTCCAGTGCTAGATACGGAGGGTACTCCACATTACCATGTGGAACGCCTGATGTCACGACGCCATCAACGGGGTGAGACCCAGTACCTGGTGAAGTGGAAAGGGTATCCACATTCCAGAGCTCGTGGGAGTACGAGACTCCCCTGCGGCAGGATTGCCGTGACGTCGTTGACGCTTTTGAGCGGGAGAATCCCACTTAGAGTCAACGACCAAAGGGGCTGAAGAAGCCCCTTCACTCCGAGTAGCTGGGAGTTCACCGGAGGCAGATGCTGTGCTTGCATTGCTCTCCGGCACCACATCGAGAGCAGAGTGCGTATAATAGGAGGCAGGTAGTTTCCCTTGCGCTTTGGCCTGAGCATAGGCCAAGCGTAGCGCCCTCTCTACCCGAATGTCGTGTTCGGAAAAGCTGTTGTACAGCGCATCGAAACTGGGGAGGCGTTTCTCCCCTTCCTCCCAGGCGCGAAATGACTGTTCTGCGTCTTTGACTCTTTCGTCCCTCAAGAGAACAATGGGAATCTCGCGGATGATATCCACGAGGACACCGCGTGCCTTCTTCCCGAGGCGCGTTCGGTAGGACTTAACGGTATAATGTTTGGGCGTAAGTAGTTGGGCCCGGAGTTGGTTCCGACGCGCAATTTCACGCGGCAGTATAGCCGCTGGACCAGGGGTATAGGAGGCTAGACCCCTCTTGACCGCCTGCCTAGCCCTCTTTTGAGGGTCGCGAGGTTCCTTCCGTGCCCGTACGGCACGTCGGGCCTCTTGAACCAAGGACGGTTCATTAGTGGTGGTCGCCTGTGGCAACCTGGAGGTATCACCCCTAGCGGGTAACGGTGGCGCACGAGTTAGTGCGTTTTCCCCACGTGTGGGGAATGGGTTGGATGACCGACAGCGCCGTTCGGCGCTGTCATCGTGGCCAGCCGTTGGGGAGATCTCCCCAAGGGCATCCACTTCCGAGTTGTTGGAATAGTTTTCGTCAATAGCACCACTGAAGGTGTACAATAGACAGCCAGAGATACTGGCGTTGGACTTCTCCAACAAGATTTTGATTATTGCGTAAGCAATAGTCTTGATGGGGGAGTATGTAACCGGGTTACATTTGAGTTACATTTAGTGTTGGTGTACATGAGTACACTACGGTTGAGGTCAGTATTGACCGGTTTGAAAGGTTTTGAACATTTGGTTATTTTAACCAATCAGGGCAGGGTCCCTTGGTGTGGTGGTGTGTCAGCCATCTACGTGTCGGTACACAGGTGTGTACACTACATTTTAGCTAGGTACGAATTTGGAATATTCTACTTAGTATTACATATAGTTTATATTAGTTTAAATTAATTCAGGCTAATTACATATTAAATATGTTCAGTTTACATTTCACTCTAAAGTGCAGACGCGCGACCTCGACGGTCGCGCGTGCAGTGAGTGTCGTAGGTAAGAGGGAGACCTCCCTTTACTTACACCCCGTAAAGGGGACACATCCGTTAAGGCTAAGTAGTAAACCAACCCGGGAATATTGGCCCCGAGTAGGAGAGCTCTCCTACTAAGCCCTTTATAAGGGCGTATCGGCTAAGTAGTGGTAGATACCGCTTTAAGGAAGAGTCTTCCTCTGTGCGCTAGCCGCACCGTGCGTATATGCACCGGCTACAGTCCTGAGAAGGGATCTTTCCGTCTTAGGAACGTTAAGAAGAAGAGCACCTCACCTTTGCAGGAAGCAGACAGTAGCATGTCTTCACGGACTACGTCGTTTATGGTGAGCGTCTTGCTCTCTATATATATTGCGTGATTATGGCAGTCGAGGACCTGGTACTACTACATCGGGACCAACAGTGGACTACTCCAGATGGCATTGGAACAAGATCACCAGTCAAGTACGAACGGTCGTAGAATTCAGCCTTCTCTACGTATTCAAGGGATATTGCTAGGAGTGTTTTCACGCACGAGTGGCAAAAAATCAACCAGAATGGGCATACGACATCTACACGTCCCGCCGTGGACAAAAGTGTTAGTTCAGAGTAGCAGCACATTTGCGACGTTTTGTAGTAGCTGATTCAACAAACAGAATCGGCTTGATTTTTTGGCTCGCCATTTTCAGGTGCGGCCTGAAAATGTTTCACCGAAGTTGTCGCCGTATTTAGAGGAAATGGCAACACACTATGCGCTCTGCGATGCTGTAAAACTAACTAGTACCAGATGTGAAAAGAAAGTCATCGAGATGTGGATGTGAAAAAAGTATTCGAAATGCGTTAAACACTTCCGTCCGAATTGTGACTGATTGCTCATAACTGCCAGTTGCAATGAGTTCATCAATGTGTCACTCAGAAGTCAGGAGATCACTGCAGCGAGAGCCCAAAGCCACTGGCACGGATGAAGATGCCATGATTTGGTGCACAGCTAAAATATTTCTCGCCGTCAATGGTGCCGCTGTTCTTGCTTTTTTTTACAAAGTAACCCTAACCCTAGGGGGGTGCCTTATTATTAGCCGGTATTTTATTATACTGGGGTGTGCCCCTAGCAAAAGTGGGGTGTGCCCCTAGTCAGGCCCTTCGTAAAATTAAGTAACCAATAGTTAACTTAATAGGGAAATTCCAAGATTTCCCTGTGATAGTTTTATTTTAGCTCTCACGATTGGCGGAGTTGTTGGATAACGTTTCATAAAATTAAGTAACCAATTGTTAACTTAATAGGGAAACTCCAAGTTTTCCCTGTGCAACCTGTAGTATAAAAGTAACCTGCGTTGGAGACTGTGGATATATCTCTGAATTTGCTATGCCTGTATCCTGACATATCATTAAAGTAGACCAGTTTAGACACACGACTCAGTGGACTAGGATCAAGAGCGTCTCCACATAGCTGTAGTTTGTTTAATCCCCAGTTTTTCATTTCGTTCAATCAATCACTCTACAATTTTTCGTTCTCAAGATGCAAAGTGTCAAAGAATTCTTTGTCTACGTTACCCGGCCGACGTGGAGATGATGACTCCGCAACCGATCTTCGACTTCATCCGATCCCTACGGCCGACTGTAAGGAGTCAGGATGCGTTAATCGGGTTCAAGCGCAAACATTCCCAATACGAGAAGAAGTTCGAGGAGCGCTGCGCGGTGACGAACGAGATCGAATGTGTTGGTCAGCGTCAAATTGTCGGTGGAGACACGTGTCCTATACCACCTGGCCCGTTTCATTCTGAGAAACCCTCTGGATACGGTAGCGGATGCTGACATAGTGGCGGAGATTGAGGAAAAGTGCGGTACGATCCTGCGTGCCCACCTTCCAGATGTTATGGGTGTTTTCAAGTAGTAGCTCAGCATGAATCTGCATAAGCAGGACATCGAGGATAACTTCAGGAAGTATATCGTCGCTTTTGACCGTCTAGTGGAAGATATGGGTTTTTATTGGGGGTATTAGGCCGTGGTGCGGACGAGCAAGATCCAGGACGACAGAAGATGAAATATTCCGGCGGAAAACCTCTCTCCCCTAGTGCTTCAAGTGGATGTGAATCGGATCGTTGAGATGACGAAACACGATGCCCGTACTGATGACGTGCTTGCGTACCAGTTGATTGTGGAAGGAGCAACGAACGATACAGCATCATTTCCACCCTATGCAGAAGGAGACCAAGGAGCCGGGAGCTGTATCGCAAGTGCGTACCCAAGCCGGCAGGAGCCAAGAGTGAAAAAAACAAGCAGTATCACCAAGTCCAAGTTGAGCGTGACGCCCTCGGAGTCTGCTACGGCGGACACGAAATGCGAGATTGCCCCACTGCTACCGATGCTGAGAAGGACGTGGCATTGTTGCGTGGCGTGAGAAACGTAAATCTCCCACTAAACGTGCTAATCATGTCACAGATGGTTCCGACAAAAAAGTCGTGCTGGTGAACGGCATCCTGGATATCGCGCACTGTCCAGATAAATGATCAAACGGCAGCATTATGTCCCGCGACTGTCTGAATGAGCTGAAATATCTGAGCGAAGGTGCTTACCACGACGCGTCTGGCTTCGATTTTCAGTATGAAAGTGAAGGGAGGGACGGGGTTTCTGTGTAAAGAACGACTATTGACTTGACTTGACGATGGATACAGATACACTGCACCTGTCTCGTGTGCCGGTTTTCGTGCTGAAATGGCCGGAGGAGGAGCTACCTGTGCCTAGATCTGGCCCGAGAAATGTGGTCGAGTGAAAAGTTAGTAGTTGAAAACATTGCAAAAGGTCTCTGTGCCACAGTTGAAGATCGCAGACAAGGCCAGGTGCGTCAGGATTACCTGTCCCATGCGCAAGAATTGATATCTTGTGCGCAGGAACTATAAGACGATGTTTCAAAGGAAAGTACCGGATGAAGACGCACGCAAGTTCCGTGGCTTAGACCGCATCAGGAAAAAAGTGCTATTAATGTGGAATTTTTTGGTCATATTAAAACGAATTACCACCAAAAGGGAAAGAAAAAGAATGGATATCCAGAAAAGGACCCGGATGGAATCGGAAAGGCGCTTTGTTTACGAACAGAGATGATGGAATAGTCCCCGGCTGGAATGATTGCAGGTGGGATTTCACCTAAAAAATTGTGGACAATTGACAGTGGTGCTAGCAGATACATTGTCTCTGATGAATGTTTACTGGAAGAAGCGGTCGATTGTAGTCCGACCGATGAATTTTTTATCTCCATGACAATGGTAGGTTATCTGTTTCTAAGGTCGGAAAGATAACGCTGTGTACACCTGGGAATGAATCCACAATCATTGAAATGGATGAGGTATGTTTCGCCCCAGAACTTGCCAACATTATCGTTTTGCTTAGCAAGTTACGGGGAAAAGGATGCAATATAGGAGACAACGGAAATTTTTTGGTTGTTGAATGGAAAAATGAAGTTTTGTATCCGATTGAATATGTGATTCAATATTTGCAAAATCGTTGCCGCAAGATTATGGGCGCACCAAACGTTTTCCAGCATGCAGATTAATACTGTTGGGGAGATTTCAGGAAACAGGAGGGTGGCCTGCATCCTTTCCGCATCCGATTGGGTCATTTGGCATATGATACAGTTGAAATACTGGCCAAAGACCCCATATCAGGCATGGTACTGACGGATAATAGTCGACCAAACTGCCTGACTTGTGCAGAAGGCAGAGGGACAAGGAAGAACAATCCCAAAAAGGATTCCGGGATAACTCGCATATCGAACGGGTTGGTGGTGTGATCTGAAGTGACCTTAAAGGCCCCGATCACGCCACGCGATAGGCGAGGAAATCGATACCTCGTTGTCTTTGGGAACTATTTCTCGAACTAGGTACGATTTTCCGCCGCTCGGACTAACGACCGAGCAGCGGAGATATTGGAACATTTTTCAAGGTGGTTCGTAAATGAATTCAAGTGTCGAATTTACGTGTTGCGTACCGATGGAGGTGGAGAGTACCGGAATGTAGATTTGTTTTGTGAACAAATCGGGGTCCGGGAGGAAGGTTACCGAGGCTTGAAATCCAGCCTCACAAGGAAAATCCGAGAGAATGTATCGGACCATTTTAAACATGGGCCGGTGACTGATCTTTGGATGTGGTATACCGGTGATCTATTGGTCAGAGGCGGCTGAGTATGGCTCTTGTATACTCAACCGCACTCCAACGCATTCAAACCCTGAAAACCTGTCTCCATATAAGACGTTGACCGGGAAAGGGCTATCCCTTTGGAAATTGTTGTTTTCGGCTTGCGCGGAATGGTTTGGAGGGATCCTAAGAAAAATGCCCTTGAAAAACATGCCGATCGCCCCGTAATTCTCGGAAAAAGTGACGAGACGAAGGGGTACAAGGTACTCCTAGTCAAAGCGAAGGTGGTCACTGTCACTCACCATGTCAGTGACATCGAGCACTCGACAAAGAGGAGAGACTCTGTAATTCACGATCCCACGCGTCACACCTGGTTGTCGTAAAGCTACCAATGCACCCTTTTCTTCAACCTCTCAAATCCCTTCATTATGAACGGCAAAGATTAGTGTTGAAAACGGCTCGGCTGAAGCCGGTTCAGCCGTGGCTCGAGCCGAGCTGAGTACCTGAGCCGCACTGATGGCTCGGCTGCGGCTCGGCTTGGCTTGCTCCTGAAGCCGAGCCGGTCAAGCCGTGGCTTGAGCCGTTTTCCAAATATTTTCTCTTGTATGAATATATTCTGAATATCAAGGATACAAAAGTATGTTCTTGCCATTTTGGCAAAAACAGATTGAATTCAGAAGACTCTGACTATGATATATATATGCACATGGATTTTTTTCACACTTTGTTGCATCTCAAAAGTTTCTACCCAACTGATGAGAATCGGAGGATGACGTGATGGGCGGAGTAGAGAATTTCATAAAAACTTCTAGATAGCTTTGCATGTGTGTAAAAAGGCGGACCTTCCGCTGTATCTTCCTGTACTGTACGCATTAATACATGCATTGTCTCTCTATTCTGTCCTTACGATACATATCACCAACTTTCAATATAATAAGTATACTCAAGCCGTGGCTAAGTGGCTGGCTTGAGCCGAGCCACATTTCATGGCTCCGATCCGAAGCAAGCCGAGCCGACTCCAAGCTGCAGCAGCCTCTTGAAGCTCTTTCTTGGATGTTGACTTGGGCTTCAACGTATCGACACGAATCCCATTCGTATGGACCGTGCCAGAAATCTGAGAGACAATGCCATTTTTTGGATTTCCATTAAAGAAATCCACGTAGATGCCAGCGAAACACAGCTTTTCTGAGCCGTGTACATGAAGTAAGACGGCAATTCAAATACTTTGTGCTCTTCTTCAGCGCTCTCATCCAACGTCGTATGAAACTGCACCACTCCATGCGGCAAACTTTCAGACCTACTTTGGGGACGGGGACACGATAATTTTTAATCAAAGTCACCACGTTGATAAAATTGAGGCTTATTTCTCTTCTTTGTTTTTATTTAATTGTTCCATTTCACATTGGTTGCAAGGCTTTTCACTTTGGTTGCAAAAGTTGTTAAATATATGTTTTACTTTGCTACCTATTTCACTTTTTTTGGTTGCAAAAGTTGTTAAATATATTTTTTACTTCGTTACCTATTTCACTTTGCTTGCAAAACGTTTCATTTTGGACGGGCAAATGTGTAGACATTGCCGCACTGTAGCACGGTTTTCCACTATCCAATCTAACGATCACATTGCACTTGACTATTCTCACTAATCTAGCCAATGGTTTTGGCCTCCTTCAGCTGCAATATTCAATTACCATGCATGTGGTAACTGCAAGTGAGGTCCGCTCCCATTCAACCCCGTCCGGCTCTAATGGTCCGTCAGTTGAGAATGAAGATACGCATAGTGACATCAGTGTTCCACGAGATGTTCTTCACTATTGCTGCATACTCAATCAACTGTCTTACCATTCCTCCATTCATATCTCTGTATTTTTGAACGATGCTGTAGATTCCGTTGTGTCATTTAACGTAGGTTGTCCGCGTTTGTCCTGATGCTTCTTATAGTTTACTAGCAATTCTACCATTGTATGTTTTTTTGGGGGTAAACCGTTACATTAAACAGACTGGGGAGATGTTATGAGCTCCCGTTCCACTGCTTTTCACTATGTGAATACAGTACGTTCAGACGGCTGAATTTCCAGACACAGCCTCTACCTTTCTCTAAACGATAAGACCGACCGTGGTCGAGTGGTTCACTGCTAACTACATGACCGGAAGGTCCCGGGTTCAATCCCGATGCCAACACAACTTGGTTGGTTTCAACAAAAAGTGTAATGTGACGAAACAAAACTTGAGCTGACCAATCGTTCTGCTAAACATTAAGCTGCATTTATCCATGTTAAAAGGTAGGGCGAAAGTACAAATTCAAAAGATGAAACTGCATTGACTGTAAATGCATATGGATAAGAAAAGGTAGAAATTGAACTAAATTTCATAGGATTTTATAATATATAACATTTTTTTAACATTATACATTTTGAGTTTTTAAAAATTTCGCATAACTCACTTCTAGAGCCAGCCTTACTACGACCGACGCACTCCTACCTAGGGCTGCGCATGGGCGGGTTGAGATGGGCTTGGATGGCTCGCGGCCCATCCCACAAGCCGTGGGCGGGCTGACGGGCTGGTATGGGCTCGTCGGTTTTTTAACAGTATCGCTCGTGAAGGCTTCCCAATAAATAGAATTTTTATATATTTTTCACCTTCTATCCGCTGTTACTAAATAAATATATGTCTCCGGCGCGGCATGATGAGCTAGATATTTAGGATGCCCTATACTAGCCCACTTTTCACTCAGTTCTGCAAGCACATCAATGCTTCCATATGAACGGGGATGAGAAAACTGCGAAAATCAGTAATGACGCGGCATCCAGAAGAAAAAATCTGTTCGCTAGGAACACTAGTTGCGGGGACTGACAAATGTGCTCGAGCCATTTTAGCCAGTGTTGTATATGAACAATCCTGACCTTTCCACCATACTAAAGGATCAATGCTACCATCCACACATTGTGCCGAAAGATAATCTTGAATTTCGCTTTCTAAGTTGTCACAACGCCGCTTTATCAAAGGTCTTGCGTGTGGTCCAGATTCTTCTTGAGTGGCAGTGAGAGCGTAAAAACGCTCGTCTCCAGAATATAGGTTGCGCGCATCATTAAGAAATGCTTGCCGTATGGGCTCCACATCAATGCCTTCCTCGAACAAGTGTGTGAGCTTCAGACGCGGATCCAATATGGTAGAGCTAGAGTACACTTGTTGCTTTGCGATTTTTCCGTCATAAGCCATTAGTTTTTCAACGATGAAATTAACTGATGACTTCAAAACAGAGCCATCGTAAGTGCCGACCAATCCACGCACGCACCCGAGCAACCACTGCTGCACAGGAAGCACCATGGAGACGGAAGGATTGCTTGTACTCGAAAGCATGCGGGTGACCTCTCGAGAAGCTTAATCACTTGACCAATCAAGTCCCTTTCGTACGAAGTAATTCTGTACTTCGTTGCCGTGGGCTCCGTACGGGTGTAGAGATCAATATACTCGCGTAGTTTACGTGCACGTATCAACATGAACGCAGTAGAGTTCCAGCGGGTTGGAACGTCGTACACCATTGTCTTTACGGCAACACAAGGTTGAGCTACTTGAATAGTTTGCTCAAAACGTTCACGTTGCTGGGTGGAATTGATGAAAGTCTTGGTGAGAGCACGCACCCTATTGACAACAGCCCCCGCTTTAAAAAGAAAACAATTTTACGGTTCAAGACACTTAGAACTATACCCAACTTTTCATTTGGCCAAATTCCAAAAAAACAAAAAAAATTTGCAAAGAAAAACCTCCCAAAAACGAGCTCTACGAGCGCTTCAAAAGCCCTTAACTCTTCCAGTTTCTTGTTGTCTCTTTTTCAGGTGTTTTTTGGCTTCATTTCCCATGCCACGACGTGGGAAAAAAGGTCGCCATTTGGTGAAATTAGCCCAACAAAAGTGCAAACTACCCTTTGACGGGGTGGAGCCTTTCGACGGGGTAGAGCCTATGGCGGACGTGGGGGAGCCTGAAGGAGACGCGTTTTTAGAGTCCCTTGTGCAACTGGACTACCCCATGGTGATGGAAGCTGAAAATCGGCTGTCAACAATTAGCAGGCCGCCTGCTCGTTATACTGGTGGTTCTGACCGAACAAAACGTCGCCAGAAGCTAGAGCAACGCAAAGCAGCTGCTGGGGCGCGAAAACTAATTTCGTAATGGAGATTTGCACCAACCCCGAGCAAACCAGGTTTTGCTGAGAACGATTCTGAAATTGAAAGCGATACCGAGAGCGACAACGACGCCGACAACGACGCCGAAAGCGAAAACGATGCCGAAAGCGCAAAAGTGTGGAAGAACGAAGCCCAAGTGGCAAGGGCGATATCAACATTGGAAAGGGACCGACTGAAAGCATTAAAAAATACGGAAAGTGCGGTGGATTCCTTGCGACGTTCTGCAATGCTCACGTACCTGCGTTTGGTGCACAATGGCCGCAAGCGTGGCTCCGCCAGCCTTACCGTTGCGGAAGCCATTGGACGAGGAATCAGCTCAGCAAAGGCAGTTAGCAATTGGACGCACAAGTATCTAACAACTGGCGAGTTTCCAGTGTCGAGGCAGGGAAGACACGGAAAAATATGGTGCTTCTTACACGACGAGGATGTCACAATCAAAATCCAGCAATATCTCCGAGAAAACAAATTCAAGGTTCAGGTAAAAAAAAATTACGAAATAAATCAATGAGAATATTCTGCCTGATCTCGACGATGGACTCTCACCGACAGGTAAGAAGCAGCATTACGTTTCTGCATTCAAAGATTCTTTTCGACATCGAGAATAACCATCAATGTATTCTCCATCAGTGTCCGATCGAACCGTCATCCGTTGGATAAATTCTCTTGGCCTTTATTATCGCGAAGCACGCAAGGGCATTTATATGGACGGTCACGAGCGAGATGACGTGATTGCGGATCGAAAAAAGTTCCTGTAGCGAATGGCTGAATACGAGTCTCGAATGCCAGCGTTCTCAGATGACTGCACGGAGATTCACTGGCCAACTGACCTTGCCGACGGAAAAAGGCCACTCATCCTCGTGACACACGATGAGCCAGTGTTCAATGCCCACGATGGTCAGAATTGGTTGGGGTTGCCAGACGGTGAACAACCGTTGCGTAAAAAAGGAAGCGGGCGCTCTTTGCACGTCAGTGACTTTCTGACCGATGTGTGTGTGGCAGATTGAGCGTGGATGGCGTCTGTCCGGCGGAATCGTGCGTCATCATGTTTCCAGGAAAAAATCACGATGGTTGGTGGACCACTGACGATCTTGTCCAGCAAGTCGAAAAGCGTGCCATTCCGATTTTTGAACAACGTTTCCCTGGTGCCCAAGATCTTTTCGTCTTTGACAATGCAACCAGTAACGCTGCTTTCTCCCGTGATGCGCTCCGAGCCAATTCAATGAACCTGGATCGTGACGGGAAACAGGCACAAGTGCGACCAACAACCTACGGGAATGGCGTCCATCAGGACATGTGTTTTCTTCCGGAACATCCGCCACTGCTGTACGGAGAGCCGAAGGGAATCTTATTGGTACTCGAGGAGCGCGGCCTGTGGCGTAACGGCTTACGACTTGATTGCAGAAAGGACGATCGATGCGTTGTTGAAGTTCCGTGCTGCGCTCGCAATATCATGGCTTGACAACCCGATTTCAAAGCGCAACGTTGCCTCTTGGAAGAAATAATTACCGAGAAAGGACACAAGGTAATCTTTTATCCGAAGTTCCATTGCGAGCTGAACTTCATCGAAAACTTTTTGGGTGCTTCAAAGCGTTTTGCACGACGGGAGTGCGACTACACCTTCAATGGCCTGCGCGAAACGGTAAGTTCGATTTTGCGTAGTGCGAGAAACGTCAATTGCTCATCCATTGTTGTTGATCGCAGGTTCCGCGCGCTCTTGCGGCAATCTAACTTACGGAATTTTGACGTTATGCTCGTCAAGCGCGTCGCTACATGGATGCATATCGTGCAGGACTAACTTGTAAGACAGCAGAGTACGCCGTAAAGAAATACAAATCACATAGACGCATACCGAGAACGGCATTGATGAGCATTGATGTCTTGACTCAATAACGCAAATGTCAAAAAATCTTTGCGATGATCACCGGTGACGTCATAATTTTTGCGGCCAAATTGAGGTCGGCCTCATAGTAGGTACTAACAAAATGTCGTCGGCGTCGAGAGGTTATAGCTCGGCGAATATTCAAGTTATCGACAAACCGTTTTTATTTTTGGATTTAGCAAAGGCTATTCTGTTGAAAAATGAAGCTTGTTTCGTAGTGAGAACGCACTGCCCTGAACCTTAGTCAGCTGGAGATTGGGTATGGTTTAAAGTGACATGCACTATAGCAGAAAAGAATAATCAAAATATTTTTATCAGAAAAGGTCATGCCCACCATCACCAGGACAGAAATCACGCGGGCCAATCAGATTAATAATGACCATCGGATCATCTATTGGTGCAAATTTCATGTCATGCGCTGGGTGACTGATCTCCTTGATACCCGTTTTGGCTGCCAGATTTATGATTGCGCCGTACACCCCAGCAAATTCTGCGCCGGATCAAAGAAACTCATATCATCCGCGGTAGCCAAATGTTGTGCGAGAGTTTGATTCGACGATGCATTGTCAGAAGTAATGCAGAACATCTTGTCGGAAATGGAATAATCGCGGAAGATGGAGAGGAGGTGTTTTCCAAGATTCTCTCCGCTGTGGTCGCCTTGGATGGGAATGGCTCAATACTCATTTCTATGAGTTTCCAATCCGAGTCGATCCAATTCGCCGTAACTCCAAAGATCGCCTTGTAATTTGGCGAGGTCCACGCATCACAAGTGATATTGATACGGCTGTCAAATCCTTAAAACATGCCGCGGATGCGCTCTTTGGCTAAAAAATTCAAAACAACCAAGACATAATGCAAAAAACTCTTCATATACCTTGGCGATATGTTTAATGCAAAAAACAATTCAATATACCTTGACGATATGTCTAGGATGTGTCCCTCCGCAGTGGTTCCGCACCAAACAACATGTTTCGGACATCCGGATTCACCAATGCCAGCATTTCTCCCATCTCGGTGTAGTCCGCAATTGGATATGGCAAAGCCTGACGAGCAAACAGCTTGACCATGGCAGCTTTCAAGGTCTCGCGGGTCAGCTACAGCCGTGACCTGCGGGTGACCCGTAGAACTCAACGCAGACGTCAGGGTACGTTGCGACGACTCCACTAGACCACTCGCAGTTATCAAATGCTGTTTTTCCAGGTGTTGGATGAGAGTGCTGGTCCATTCCCTTTTGTCCACCTAAACTCTTTGCCGCACGTTGTTTGTCAGCTACGTCGCGCCACCTGGCAAACAGCCTGTTTGCGCACAGGACATCCCATGAGATACTTCCAAACCTAGCTGGGGTTGGCTGAGCGGCAGTGGCCGCACTTCCTGTCGCACGGACGCTGTCTGAAGGCTACAAAGACCCCTGGGATACCGCGGACAAAGTTCTGTCCATGTTGGACGAAAAACGCTCGAAAAAGGTGTGAATGGTGAGATTTAGAACGATATGACACCAAGACCCGGATTGTGGAAGTCTGGAAGACACCGATCATCCACCGCATTTATACATTTCTTGGGACAGCTCATGGGTCTTGTGGGCTGTTCCGGGCGAGCTGGTCTTTTGCGGAGCCGGTACTCCTACCTACGGGCATCCTTTCTGACCAAAACTTTCACGTCAGGTAGTAAAAGACTCACACAAAGACTGCTTTTATGCATAAGCTCCATGTGAACGTAAAACAAACTATAGCTTTGCTGCATTTGAGATGACAGTTCATCGGTGCTTTGTCCGGAAGAACAGAGTTCTCACTCCAGAGAAGATCAGGGTGATGCACCACCAATCAACGTCAAGAACACTTCGTATGTTCCTTGCTTTAGCGACTTATCTGCATAAATATTCATGCAATTACAAAGACATAATACACCCTCTTTCGCAAACTCTAACTAAAGTCTTTGAATTGAATTGGAATACTAAGACCAGGAAGCTTTTAAATGTAATAATAATCACCGCTTTACGTCATTTGCGCCGCGAGCAATTTTGTAGTCAGCTGCGCTCTGATTCGCTGCAATCAAGATGCTCATGATCGCGTAATATTTTACTAAACACTTCAGCGGCGCCCAACCAAACGCAATTAGCAGGTGCATGACAAGGAACCCCACATACTAGCAGGTGAAATGAACAAATAAAGAGGCTGCTACTGCAAAAATGAGGGAAGAAGCGCGATTAAATAATAATAAATATAGGTAAAAACAAATGTAAAGTTGCTTGATTATACCAACTTAATATTACACAAATAAAGTAACTCATGTGGTAGAGGAAGATTAAAAAATAATATATTACGGTTTAAATTCTGTTAGTATAACTAAATCTAAACAAATATTCAAATTTGTAATGACTTGGATATTTTAATTATGAAATTAAACCTCTACGAATCAAGTTACCAATGGATTATACGAATTTATAATCTTTTGAAACAGCCTAAATCAATTAGAACAATGATATTTTAGCTTAACGATTATAGGTGCTTATGTAAAGGAATCCAGTTCATATCTGGAAAGGCTAGGAGTCTATAGCAGACGATTAACAAACAAGGAATTGCAAGTGTGGTTCAAAGGGTGGAGGTGCGCTTTACACGAGCATTAGCTAAATCACTGGAATCGATCTCCTTTACTGATCGTGAATTCTTTGTTAACCCTGGGCACAAGTCAAACAATTTATTCGTTTTTTATCTGTCACTAGAATTCCACTGTTCGGGTCATTTGGCAATCTTTCCACAGCGTCATAATTCAAATGTCCGAGTCTTGAATGGAAATTCATCAAAGACCCTTTTTGGACGTCCATCTCGCGACTTGAATCTGTTTCGCTTTCTTCCATGACCGCAGATGGCTTTAATATCTGTCCTGTCCTCTATCTCAACTTTCTCCATCACTGTTAGTACCCTTTTCGTCTTCTCGATGTCGAAAATTGGTTTCCTTCTGGCTGTACGCAGTATCATTTGCTTCCCTTTGATATGCGACATTTCACAACCTATTTCTTCCAACAAGCTGTAAGAGAGGGTTTTCTTCGGCAATTTCTCAACATAATAACGTTGTCAATGCGTATGACCTTGGCCTAGCTGCTCACAGTGACTTACTTGGATCTTTGAAACTTTGATCATTCTCCCGTCTGCTTGGAAACATGTGCCATTCACACCTTCATCGTCACGCAAGTATTTCAGATTATTCACAAGGTGCATGCTAGAACCGCTGTCCAAAATCCATTTGCTTCGATCGATCCTAACCAGGTTTTTGCTAATGGTTAGCGACAAATCAACCTTTTAATCGGCCTTTTTGGGACATTTTGAGCGAATATGCCCAACTTTTCCACATCCATAGTATTGATGGCCTTTTCCTTGTCTTTGACCATATAAACTGCATTAGCATTTTGACCTCATATTTTGTGCTTTGCGTTCAACCGCTTGCGCAAATACAAAAATTGACACAAACCCTCGGCATTGACTTAAATGGTCCGACCTAGTATGGTCGTATTTTTCCATCAAAATTGTTTCCAAATACGTAGAGGCTTAGTGTACCACATTGTCCAATACAAGCGGTTTAATAACGATAACAGCCTCGGAAATAGCTACCGGGTAAAGGTAATGCTCATTCCAGGACTGTCTCGGGTGTTTTCCCCATATGAAAAATTTCATCGCTTGAGCCGATGTGATAGATGTGTGAAATGCATTGAACGTTCTGTTCACCACGAGAACTAGTGAAGGCGACTACACCCACCATGTATCAAATTGTCTATTATAGTATAAGATATTGGCCCACGAGGTCGTCTTTAATGTTCTTCGTCCAGCAATATCCACACGCTGATTCGTCAAAAGCAATTTGCCGAATAAATCTTGTACCCCACTCCTTGAAACCAATCCCAATACCCGGTACACCTCAGTACCGTTGAATACCTTAATGGACAACTTACAGTCCATAGCCAAGCTCGTTCTGAACACTGATTGTTGATTTCGCATTGGAGATTCCATTCCAAAATTTCCATTATGAAATTGTGCTTGCACCGTGGGGTTTCATCTCCGACGTACCTTCCAGCAACGCCAACCTCATCCAGGTGCAATCCTCATGCGGTTATTGAAACCAAAGATGTTTCCTCCCGGAATCCCGCGCGAACTCTCTCCTTTATCCAGTATGTCAAAAATCTTTTGGAACATTTCGAGAATTTTGCTCCGTCTGCTCCAATACCTGCCTGTTTCTCTCCCTCAAGATTTTCATCGATTGAAACATCATGAGCCTAACCTGTTCAAATGTCCCTTTTTCATTTAACATAGATCTGAAGAAACTTGAGTCGTAGATGTCGATTATAACTTTCAATATACTAAATTTGTCTTACTTGAATTTTGTCGCAACTAAGTATTGTTAACGACGAAACAACGCCTGAAGACAGCTCGTAGACAATAGATGAAGATACCAAGTCAGCGACTTGTTCAATTGAATATGTATTGAGAAGTGATTTTTTTATTATCCTTCCTAACGTCAAATATGCATAAGAGATGATATCCGTCGTGTAACCTACACTACTTATCTGTACCTTTTTTGGTACTCAGATTTGATTAGCTCTTAAACGTTACGAAATTAGCGTTGCTAAAAATGAAAATAATCTTTCACTCTTTTGGCAAAAACCGTTATAATGCATATTTTCAACACGCATAACCATTGAAAAAGTAACACCTAACAAACCGCCATCACAACCTACGCATGCTCATGAATTTGACCATTGTACGGACGATGAGTCATCAACCCCGAGGATAAGATGAGATATTGCAGCAAAGATGACGTAAAGCATTCTAATGAGAACGAGGGGAACGTTTATTGGGACTCCATTACCTCAGAACCAATGATATTTAAGTTAATTTTTTAATATATTCTAATTGGAGGACATAGGTTGCTCCAAAGGAGAAATTTGGATTATAAATTCTTAGAATCCATTGGAAATTTGATTTGATTCACTTTACCAAATCTAAGGGATTTAATATCATGATTAAATAACCCACACATTATATATTAGCATACTTCTTTAGATTTAGCTATACCTATTAAGTCTAAAGCATCCACAATTTATGATACTAAAATAGATAAAATAGGTGCAGTTAATTTTATTCAATATTAAGATTAAATATTAAAATAATACTTTATAATCGCCTCTCACGAAGTGCAGCTTGATCCGAAAGAGATCATATACCCTCAATGTTAAGCCACACAAAATCAATGTCACCATGTGTGCAATGTTTAATATTTCCGCAGTAACATACTTTGTAATAGCTCAAATTATCTCGTCTTTGAACTTCGTGGAAGTTGATAATTTACGAAGCATGTCCTCTGTCCGGTTAGCAACGGGTGTAACACCCGTTGGTAACATTGCCAAAGCATGTGATACCCACACGCTTTGACGTGGATAAGTTGTCATTGAGAAAGAATCTAGCGTCGTCAAACTTCATGATAATTTGGATGTTATCTTGGACATCCTATGAATGTACAAGCATTAACCAACGATCGACTGGAATTATTTGTCGATCGTCTGTGGTTAAGACACAGTAACAGACCACATTGTAGGTAATTAATTCAAGTGTATTAGTGGATACACCCGTGGGTAGCGATTACATCACCCATTCTGATCCTACCAATTGCAGCGAATAATACATCCGTTAAAATGGACATGTGGGACGTGCTCAAGCATCAGTACAACAGCAGCATGATGATCAGAGGAGATAAAGACCACCTTGTTGGAGTCCATGCGACGGACGACGGTCTTAATGAGGAAGACACAATCACGGTAAGCAATAGCCAGCGTGAAGTTCCCGTGGTAGGCAATGGCTACCAAGAGGAAGAAATTTAATCCGCAATGCTCACTAGCCGCCGCGATGAAGGTAATAAATATCGCGGCATGCCACGAAAAATGTAACGTTACGATGGTAGGCAGCGGCCACAAATGTGTAGGATGATCTGATCTGACCTAATTATGGTGTAGCGCAAGCAGACACAGGATTATCTACCGAGTTTCTTACGCTCAGTAACCCTCGAAAATTGTGTTCTGAGTATTTCTAACCGAGAATTTGGGTCAAATTACTACCAATAGTTATAAAGAGGATAAAATATTAAGAATCTATATAGTAACAGAACTCATGTCGCGTTAACTGTCTGTTGCGATCTCATACCTAATCGAATTTGAACTATACTATAATTCGGACCTAATTGAATTGGACTTTATCATTATTTATTACATATATTACAAATAGCGCTTATAGAAATAGTCGTCTGTTAGTACGGTCTTATAGAGATTATAGCAAATAGCCCACCCTGCCTTCTAGCATTTGTTCCCCGCCCCAACCGGAATTAGAGAGTCCACGTTCACGGCGTAATCTACTGGATCGGGAGCGGCGTGTTCGACATTGTGCTGTTGAGACGCAAGAACTACCCCAAATGACACCGCAAGCCGATCGTCCGCGTTTACGGCAAACCGACTGGCACGGGAGTAGTGTGCACGACAACGCGCTGTTGAGACTCCAGAACAACAAGAACAACGAATCCCACTTGATCGGTAGCGGCGTTCTCAAGAACATGCTCTTGAGACACAAGAAGAAAAAGAACAACGACATCAAGCTCAAGCAGCTTCAAGACGTGCTCAGCGCGCGGCAGCTTCTGGAAGAACGCTTGCGTACGCTGAACCGGATTTCTCTCTTGGACGTCATCCCCCCCCCAATGCCACCGCAACAAGAGAGTCCGCGTTCATGGCGAAACCTTTTGGATCGGGAGCGGCATGCTCGACAACAAACTGTTGAGACTCAAGAAGAACAAGAACAACGACGACAAGCTCAGGAAGAGGCAAGACGTTCTCAGCGTGCACGGCAGCTTCTGGAAGACCGCTTGAGCGCCGCTGAACCGGAATTCTCCCTTACATGTCAGGAGATCAACTCAAATTCCGCCTCACTGCGCTTTTGCTCAACCGGGATAACGTCTGCTGCCACAACTGCGGGCGCTCCATTGTATTGAGTAGCGCGTGAAGGGTCTTGAATGAACCCTTGAACGCCCATTTTTACCATGTGCTGCGACCGTGGCAAGGTGCCCAACGTCCCACCATTGGCAAAGCATCCAGAGCCGTTACGGAGGCTGCTACGGGATAAGGTATTTGTAGTATTAAATTAAATGATTTAAAAAAAATAATTTAATACTACCTGATGGGGTTTTAAATTTATTAAAATGATATTTTATATCAGATTTTAATGTATTTAAAGGAATTTTACCTTTATGAACAAATTAAGAAACAAATTAATATTTTATTAAATTATCAACAATTTAAAAATATATATTTTAAGATTTTTTTAAATTAAAGAATTCTTTATTGGATAATCAAATTTTAGATTAAAGCACAATTTTAGAAACATCTATAATTGAATTTAATAAGGCAATTGATATCCGTATCCCCCCTCAATTACAGGCCTATCCCCGTACCGGAAGATCGACGCGGTCCACGACCAGTACGGCGAGTACCTGCAGTAGTCTCAGCTCGTTCACGAGTGGCTCGGCCCGGCCCTTGCCCGGTTCCACGCGACAGTTCTTTCTGGACGCGACGCGTCCTTACCCACCACCCTCGACAGTCTCGTGGACTCCCAGCCGCGACACCAACCGGACACGACGTTTCTGTACAACCGCAAGCGTCCGTACATGTTTCGGACGATCTCGTCGTACGACGACACCCCTGTGCGGACGGTCTGGCGGTACACTGTGTTCTCGCCAAGTGTCGCGTCGGCTTTTACGAGCCTCGTGTGGCGGCCCGCCTCCCCGCGGCCTCTCGCCGCTCGTCGCGAGCAAACGGGACCCGTGGACGACGGAGGAGGGATAGGACCCTTGTGTCCCTGCCCATCGTCTACTTCTCCGTCGTGCAAATAGCACCAACTCGATCTACTTGCGCATGGGGACGCTCGAGATGCCGGATCAGGAAGCGACGCTCCATTGTGTCGCGACAGTATTGAGCTCCCACCTCATCGCCGCCTCGTCCCGTCCGCACGTCCCCTTGCTTGTGTCCCCACGTGCGTCCAACACGTCGTCGTCGTCCACCTTGTCCGACCAGGCCGGCCCGCCCTCGGTCCGCGAGCTCTCGGCCTTTATGAAGCGCATCTTGACGCTCGCCCAGATGGACGCCGAATGTATCATCATGACGCTCGTGTACGTCGAGCGGCTCCTCACCGCGACGCGCGGTCGCTTGTAACTCCAGCGCGCGACGTGGAGCCGCATGCTCTTTTGTGCCATGTTCATGTCGTCCAAAGTGTGGGACGATCTGAGCATGCCGAATGCCGACTTTGCGCACGTCGGGCCGAACGTGTCGCTCGAAGACATGAACGAGCTCGATCTCGTGTACTTGCACGCCGTGGACTATGCCGTGCGCGTCTCGGCCGCGTCCTATGCCAAGTATTACTTTCACTATCGCTCCATGGAAGCGACCTTGGGCGTCGTCCGCGTGGGCAACGAATGAGCGCCGTTGAATCTCGACACGGCACGGAAACTCCAAGTCTTATCGGACGAGTATCAAGCGCGAGCCAAGTCTTTCGTGCCCGTGCCGCGGTGACGGAACGTCACGATGTGTACGACCACGGACGGGGCGGAGCGGGTGGTACACAGTTGGTGATCATTGCCGTACATGCTACACAAATCACAGACGCACCGAAAAATAACGCCCATAGCACCTTCCACGTCCTACTTTCAGTCAATACGACACTCTTCTTGCTAGGAGAGACGTCGTCACGACTTTGACTGCGTCTACCACGTCTTGAAGAGGTTTCTTGGCGTGGGACAAGCTGTCCACTTGATCCACCGACGTATAGGGAAGGCAAACGCACTGTGAAATCCACCCCTCGATGATTCTGGGGATTTGTGCCAGTATTATTCCGTTTCCCGATCACAATCAGTCGCCTCGTAATACGTACTAGTCTGCCATGGGAGCGCAAGCAATGGGTATTTACTGCTCCAACTTTCGTGCACGAATGGATACGATAGCCAATGTGTTAAATTACAATTGAAATCCGTTAGTCACGACACTTGCCATGTAATATTTGCGTTTCCGTGAATTACCATCCGGTATTAATGCCATTGTCGGGATTGCCTCCTACTAGGGTTACAACCAGGAAGATTCGTTAATTATGAAACAAAGTGCGATTGATCGCGGTTTCTTTCGCTCGACCTTTTATCGTTGTTATGTCGACCAAGAACGGAACAAGAGTCCGCATGGTGGTCCGGGGGGGGGGGGGGGCGCCGGGGGTGCCAACTGTGAAGAGTTTGAGAAACCGTCGCGCGAGAGCTGCCTTGGCTTGCGTAATGGCAGCTACCACAAACTCGATAATGATGAGCTCGTTGCGCCAGGGACGCGTGTGAGTGGGAATGATATCATCATTGGCAAGACGTCGCCATTGCCGCAATCGGAAGATTCGTCGCTGAAACAACGTCATCAAAAACGGGATGCAAGCACGGCCTTGCGCTCGCATGAAAATGGTATCATTGATAGTGTCATGTTGACGACGAATGCGGACGGTTTTAAGTTCACCAAAGTGCGGTTCCAAAACATTCACCTTCCTCAGATTGTCGACAAGTTTGCGTCTCGACATGGACAGAAGGGGACGATTGGGATGACCTATCGTCAGGAAGATATGCCTTTTACCGTGGAAGGGATTACGCCCAACATTATTGTCAACCCGCATGCGATTCCCTCGCGTATGAAGGTGGGCCATTTGGTCGAGTGTTTACTTGGGAAAGTATCGTCCCAGACGGGCGATGAAGGGGATGCGACGCCATTTACCGATGCTACGGTCCAAGCCATCGCGGATACGATCCATAATCTTGGATACCAGAAACACGGGAACAAAGTCATGTACAGTGTCCACACGGGGCGTCGATTAACGGCGCAGATCTTTATTGGCCCCACGTTTTATCAACGGTCAAAACACATGTTGGACGATAAAATTCACTCGCGCTCGCATGGATCCGCGAGTTTCGAAAAGCTCGTGCGCATGCAAGTGCGCGTGGCCGGGGGCAGTGCGGGACGGCCGATGGAACGCTTGAAGATGAGATAGAGAGAAAACGGTGGAGGCGTGGCGACAGTGAATGTGTATGTGTGGGTGTATGTGTGGGGATGTGGTTGTGGTGTCAAAAGTGCTCTTGAAGTGGATGGATGACGGAACCGGGCAAAAACAAGTTGTGTGGCGTGTATGTGCTGTTATTGGTGAAAATGGATGGAAGTGCACGAGTGATCGACCACCAGCATGTGGCCTTGAACCCATCGCTGTCTCTCTCATTTGCTGTAGCACCTGGTGACTATCAAGTTGACGTGATTTTGGATACTTTCGCAGGCATTTAAAGCTTGTATGATGTTCACATCGAGTGACGACGACCAAGTAAATTGCTCATAGAATATACTCGAGAGGTTCGAAGGATGTTGGCATCGATGCAAAACACAGCAGGAGAAATTCGTGTCAATGCCGAACAATAAACATCGAAAACGAGAGACGCCTGAGCACGCCCGTAAAGAGCGTGGAAAAAGTGGATGGGTACCGTATCCATATAAATACGGAGAGCATCGAAATGAGGAGAGCGCGTGTGATTGTACTGAGGGTGGAGACCGGAGCGCCGTTGGATAAGATCAACGAGGTAGCTTTGTAATGGATGAAGATTTCCATGTGTTAGATCTTGAAACATTCTCAAGTTAATTTTGTGGCTAAGGAAATTTTTTAATTACAAGCTATTTTACACGAAACGAATCCATCCTGGACCGCCACTTTTACGCAGGTGCAGTGCTTGGGACCTCCACGGTGATGTCCTTCAGCCTCCTCTTACGAGGCTGCCTATTCCCCCCCCCCCGAGCCCTTCGGTCGGTCTCTCTTCCGCTGGGTAGGCTGTAGTGGAGCCTGTTCTTGCTCGCCCGTTTGGGCCACTGACTGCGCCGCCTGCGTGGCAGAGGGAGCATTCCCAATCAAAACCAGTTCCGCAAGCAATTCGTTATCAAGGTCCTCCTCTTGAATATAGGTCTGTGTAGTTGTAGGAGGGGTGCCGAGTTCATGGAGGGCACGTCGGTAGACGGTTCGTTCCTTTCGGCCATACTGACGGTGATCTGAGGAGAGATGATTGCTACAGAAGTCGCACCGCCAATTCGGCCAGGTCGTTGTATCTGGTCCTGAGCCTGGAGACGCTGAGTTGCAAGCTCCCAAGGCAGAGGGATCTCTTCGCGTGGATTTATCCTTTCGCCTGCGGCCCCGAGTTATAACGACGTGTGGCTTAAAGATTACTGGACCTGGTGGTGCGAGAGGTGGTTCCGGGAGTCCGAGTGTTTTGCCATTGAACGGGCGTTCAAAGTGCCAATATGGATGAAAGTCGTCCTTGGTAATCTTGAAGGAAAGGCGCTTCATATTTCGAATCTCGTGGTAACAGGGGATAGCATAGATCTGAGTGAACGCGCCTCCACATGACTTGTTATACACAAGATCATCCTTCGTGTAGATGAGCGGTCAACGAGGAGCTTCATACCTCGAGGAACGACATGCTTATCAAGGTCTGGATCAAGAAGATCATCCCATCTCTTAGCATTCAGGTCGCTGTGAAAGCTCGGTGATGTAGCCGTTTAGAAAGACTCGTAGCATGTTGGTCCACTTATTATTGAGCTCGAGGAGACCGTGCCGGCTGCTAAGGAGATAGCCTTTTAACGCGCGATGCCCACTCTCGCCTCGAGACGTTGCACTATGGCCGAGATGGCGATAATTCGACGTGAATGCTGTAGCGAACTGATGGCGTACAGGATACTTGTTCTTCTCGATATAGTCACCGAGCTCTGGCTGGTCTGGGTAGCATCTTTTAAAGATCTCAGATGACTCATCGAATTCCTCCTTTGTTGGCTGAGAGATTACGGAGTTCCACGTGTCTAGGAAGCCTTTCCTCTTCTACTTATTCTCCTCGTTGTTCTCGTTAGAAGTGTTGATCTTCCAGTAATCATCGACGGCCTTCTCAACATTCTTATTAACATGCCAAATACAGAGAAGCTGTGGAACGTCGGGATACACGGTTGTTAGCGCGTTCTTTAGTTACAGGTCGGTGTCCGTAAGGATAACCTCGATCCGTAGGTTGCCAAGAACAAGCTATCTGAATTTAGCTACAGCGAGTAGGTACATTGGTTCTGTCTCGGCTGCAACGAAATACATAGCAATGCTGACGGTTTTACCGATTGGAATAACCGCGAGAAAGTGGATAAGTGGCATGTTGTACCGGTTTGTACGATATGTTGCGTCGATAAAGCGATCATCGGGACATGACTGCGCGAGGTGAATTTCTTCGTGCGGAGCAAAGAATAAGAAGTTGACATGGCCTTCATCGTCGGTGGTATAGTGAGAGGCCCATGTATCGTCTTACAGCTTGATAATAAGAGCCTCAATTGGCGAAAGTAAGCCTAGGCGCTCTTTTCGAATGCGCGCGACCTCGTCGTTTACGTCGCGAAGCGACATAAGACATTCGGGATTTCGCTCGACGAGCGCAGAAATGATAAAGCGAGGAGCTCTTCCCGAAGCATCAAGAGACCGAATTAACGCCTTCTCCTCCTCGTTAGGCCGCCTGAACTGCGCAAAGGCCGAGGGGTCGATCATTTCGTGGTTATGTGAAGCTTCAACAATACAGGCTTGCCAGCCAACTGTAAGCATCCTCTTGATCCGAAACTCAAACGGGCACTCTTTCACGCGTTTTCCAGTCTTTATTTTCACTCCCTCGCCTCTCTTGACGCCTCCCTTCGCGCAGCGGAAGTCGTACCGACGTGTTGAGGGAGGCGTATGCTTGTCAAATGCAATCTTAAACTGTGTGATGCCGTATCCACGCTGCTTCGCATGCAGCTTTATCGCGTGGATAGCGGCCTCTAGAGTCGCGTGAAGGTCCTCGTCCGGCGGAGCGAGAGGGAACTGCTGTGCCTCGACGCCGGAGGGTTTATTTTTTGTAGGCGAATAGCTGCAATCCATATCGTTGGGGCTCGTCATCATGGGGTTGAATAGTGGTGGTAGTGATGGTTTTGAGGCGCGTCGCACGATAACGCAAGATAGACGCGCGGAACATCGATAGGGATAGGCCTTTAATTGAGGGGGATACGGGTAGTAATTTGAGGGGGATGCGGATATCAATTGCCTTTAATAATTATGAAAATAATTTTTTTTAATAAATCATATAAAATTTTTGAGATAACGTCTGATATTCCCCTGTTTTGGCCCAAAAATTGTAAAATGCCCCTCTTTTTCAAAAATCATAAAATGCCCCTGTTTTCGCGGTGATATTGAAACATATGGGCTATAAGGCTTGCTTTGGGTGACATTTGACTGGGTGCTTTTCACACGCATACAAATACAGTCTAAAATATATTACCGTAAGTTTCAGTTTTGTGATTTTGCAGACTGAGTGACAATCAATGATTGCACGTAGATGATAGGGACAGTCGTTCGTTCGACAAGCCAACACCAGACGTTTCTTTTCGTGCTTGTCCACATTAAAAGAATACCCATTGAGAGATTCATGGTCCGAAGCAGCACGTTTAACGGCAGCATAGTTGTCAAAGCAGGCACCGACCTCCATGATTGCAGTGATCTTAGCTCAGATATCTCAGATCTTGACGTGGATCTTGGCCGCAATTTCACCGATCTGAGCAATCTCACTTCGACAGCTGGCTCTGATATAAAACCCTAATGAACTTACTTCTCCATCCAAAATATCACCGCGAAAACAGGGGTATTTTAGGATTTTTTGAAAAAGAGGGGCATTTTAGAATTTTTGGTTCAAACCAGGGGCATATTAGACGTTTTCTCAAATTTTTTTGCTCTACTTTTGAATTATTTTTAAAAGAAAATTTCAATATATAATAAAAATTAAGAAAATAAAAAAAATAACTCCAATTATTAATATTTTATTAAAAATATTTTTTTAAATCAAATACCAATTGCCCGGGCGTTCCGCATCAACATCAAGAAGTACAACAGCGCGCTATCGTTCACGTGCCTGGGTGCAAAGTTGAATGAACAATTTATGCAGGGAGGGGTGTACACTTTTCGATTCCAATGTGCCCTGTAGTATCGCTGTTGGCGGATCCCGGTGATCCAAAAGAGTTCTATCACCGATAACAGCATGGCGCTTGGTGACCGCATGAATGTCTTTCCGCATCTGTATTGGCAACGTCAAGCCATGCTCGAACACCACAACCCGCACGTGCAGTTGTACAAGCAGGTTCGGCAACGGAAGGAGGGGGATCAGGTGGTGGATATGGAAATCTGTCCGCTTTGCCTGCAATCAAACGGCCGAAGGAGGTACAGCACCACTATTGCCAACGAGGAAAGTGCGATCATAGTGGGAGATAGTTACGACGGCAGTATCTTCGATCGCGACGTTATTCTGAAGTTTCACGATGAACCCATCCAGCGCATTTCAGCATTGCACTCAGCGTATACCCCGCTTCAATATCTTCTTCTTTTCCCTCTCGATCAACAGGGGTGGACGCCCACGGTACCGCTGAGTGAAGTATTATTCCTACATGCTTCACCCTCGCGCACCTGGCCAGAACCTCTTTCCAATATATTGTGGACGCGTGGGTATGCGAGGAGCAGAATCGCTTGTAGTATATTGCCGACCACCAAGTCGATCTGCCGTGTGCGTTGTACTACGGAGTCATGGATGCGATCGGATGGTGACCACGACGCAGCGTAAGGTGTTCGCAAATTGATTTTTCCGTCCACATTTGCTGGAAGCGATCGACAGATGAGCCAGCTCTACCAGGATGCCAGGGCAATCGTGCGCAAGCGTGGGCACTCAGACCTCTTTGGCACCTTCACGTTCAATCCAAAGTGGCCCGAGATCACGGCTGAGCTTGAACCGGGACAGAACTCGTAGGATCAACCGTATTTGGTTGCGTGGGTAAAGGGACGTGTTCTCGAATGGCCCGTTGTACGTCGCCTATTCACGGTCGATAGCACCGGAGAATATCTCCGTCTTTTTGGGGGCTGAGTCAGCAGACGACGACTACTGCGCAACATCGTTTATGACAAAGTGCTACGTTGAATGAGGTCGAAAAATCTCGCAATGATGAGAGCAGTCAATGACAGATATTGCACATGCAGTCGTTGACAGCAAAAAAAAACTTCTCTTTTTTATTTAAAGTAAATGTAGATATACTGTAGATAATCCGTTGGAACGACGGGTACTATCTACTTGGTTGTGATATCACCATTAAATATTCGCCCAACGCATTATGTGTACACACTGAGATACGTTAATTAGTGGAAAAAAATATCCTGATAACACAATTATTACGAAACTGACGCGCATCTAAATGCGCATCAGTTGCTTCCAGGGTATGTTGAAGCATTTGAAAATATGATGACTTACATAGATTGCAAGGTTATGTCGCGTACTTTTTCTGCATCCCTCGAGATGGGTAGGGCGAAGCTTGATATAATGGTTAATAATAGAACGGATCATCCACCCGAGGTTGGACAATTGGCTGTCAGTGATATTAATAGAATATTTCCTTCTGGATCTGACAATGGCCAGGTGTACATTGTCGTAAAGCGTGTTATAATTGGGCCCAATAACGGGCCTTATTATAGGGCCTTATTATAAGGCCTTATTATAGGGCCTTATTATAGGGCCTAATTTAGGGGGGCGATTACGGAAAAATCGGTACGTAATCGTATAGGATTGTGGGTACCACGGCGTATACAGTCGCGTGTACAACCATGGTGCACATAGTCAGTACATAGACAGGTCATAGGAAGATGGGAAGATTACGTACAGGTACTCAGCGAACACCGACGAACAGCGACGGACGACGGACAAATCAGGTCGACTGGTCGACGGAGGACGCTGGAACGGGTAGTTCTGATTGTTGGATATTAGGAAATTGGTAGTTCTTAGGATTTAAGCAATAATAAAGTTCTCCTTTTGCGTTCAACCCCTTTGGACCTTACAGGGACGGCACCTTTGCGCCTCCCTTATTAGTATACACCTCTACGTCCCGGGCGGGAGCACTTTGTGCATTTTTGGCCCACCGGCAGACGTAGAGTGTTGAGAACTCACTTCACAACCCCGCCCGCTGTGTCAGCGGTTCTTCAGTAAAAGTTTTTTTTGGTTTTGAGAGTGTGATTGAGCAATGATCTCAGCTCTCCACGTTTGGTTCGCGTTTGGCCCCTAGAGTTCGGCTGCTGTAAGCGCCCCACGGGAACTTTAGGTGGATTAAGCGAAATTTACCCCCCCCCTCGTAGGTCTAGGCTAGGAATACAGATATTTGGGTGTTTCTTTAGCTGTTGAAGACTCCAGAGGATCCGTGATCAGGCAGTGAAGACTTCCACTGATTGATCAAGTACCCCCTTCGCCGATCAATACCTGATCGACACTCTGCAACTCGTGACCCACGATCAACAACTCGCAGATCGCACCAACTTGTACCTGAGTGACTTTTGGCACCTGATCAAGTCTGATCACCGCTGATCAACTACTTTTGGTGCCTGATCAAGCCTGATCAAGTCTGATCTCAGCTGTTCAACTACTTTTAGTGCCTGATCAAGCCTGATCAAGTCTGATCTCAGCTGTTCAACTACTTTTAGTACCTGATCAAGCCTTATCAAGTCTGATCTCATCTGTTCAACTACTTTTAGTGCCTGATAAAGCCTTATCAAGTCTGCTCACAGCTTATCAACGACTTTCGGTACCTGCCCAAGCCTTATCACCACTGATCAAGCCTGTTCGCACCTTATTCGAGCTCGATTACACCGGATCACGTCTGATCAGCACCTCGATCAACTCATTACAAGTTCCCCAATCTTGAATCAAGGAATTTCCGTGCTTACATCCCCTCCACCTGGAGAGCGACCCACGCCTAAGCCGTCGGGTACACAAGGTGAGCAGAAACACAAGCAGTGAAGGACAACCAGAGGACCCCCTTCGTTAGTCGGCAGTCCGGGCGCCGTGGTACCGCCTGATCAAGCGTCAAAAACTTTGATCAGCCGCTCCACCACAATGGTGCGCGTGCCCGGATTAGAACCAGGGATATCACTGCGATTCTACGTAAGATGGCGATGATGTGGAAGTGAAAACAAAAGCTGAAGCAGAAGTGAAGATAAAGGTGGAAAGGAGGAGGAGCTTGTGACGATGGAAGGCAGTTCGCCGTCGTCATGCCTGAAGAAGAAAGGAAATGCTGATCATCAGGACCTGGGGAGGAATCTTGATGAAATAAAGGAGGAGAAGCCTCAACCACCTCCCGGGGCTCCTTAGGGAGCCCATGCAAATCATAACGCAAGTTATGATCCGTTAAAAAATATGTGTATATAATGATCCGGATTGGGATACGGTGGTGAAGTATTACAAGACCGACCAGCCGAAGGTGTTGATAAAGGCGCCTGGGTCGGAGAGAGACAAAAGTCGATCAAGTACACCACCAACGGAAGCCGATCTGGTGAGAACGTTTTACCGAAAGGTTTATAAAGAAAAACTGGAAGATTTCTTATTGACGAATTCTATCATGAGCCTACTTGGGGTCATGATCAGCGGGAAGCTGAACGGACCGGTCGATCAGCCAGTTACGGATGGGAGAGACAAGCTCACGATCGTACTGAAGCTAACACGCCTGATCAAGCAGGAAGGTCTGACGACAGGCGCCTACGATGCTGAAGAGGTGTTTGATCAGGATCCAGAAGATCTGTCAGAAGCTACCCAGAAGTTGTTTCATCTATTGCTACCTATCGTGGGTCAAACCACTAAGTTGGAACCCTCGCACTCTCCGTTGAATATTGAAGCAGGTCCATCAAACAACGCAGCAGAACACACGGGATCATCGTGCTACGAATCTGCCCCTTCTAAAGGCGATGAATTTGAAGCGGAGTCGAGTAGTGCCGGGAGTATAGAGCCGAAGACCACCAGGATGGCAGTTTGCCAGAAGGATAAATCAAAGTTTTCGGCTATCAAGATGGAACCTCAATCGATCAAAGCAGAAGATGATCAATTATCCCAAAGTCCACAGCTGCAGACATGCTTTGATAACGCTATGGAGAAGGTTCTGGCTGAAGAAAGACGCAAGCTGACACATGGAGTCGTCGTCGGAAAAAACCGCCAGCTAAAGATTGGATGAGCTGCGTCGATCAAGGACGTTGACATGGAATCTGTGCATTCACTTCGCCAGCAGAATTCGAATCCAGAAAGATCGGCAACGATCAAGGACGTTGACATGGAGTCATTATATTCGTTCCATGATCAACGATCCCAGAGCGAGTACATTGACCCAGATGAGCCGATCACACTCCCACGACGAGCCACCGTTGCGTCCGCGCATACTGGGATGCCTGATCAACAGACGATCCCCAGGATTCGAATGTCTGCGATCAGTGATCTAAAGGAATTTTCGGGAAAGGAAGGGGATGAAGATCAAGCGCGGAATTGTATTAGTCGCCTCAAGTCATCATTTATGCGGGATAAAGCTTCTGATCCTGAAAAGTGTCTAATCCTAGGCTATCTACTAAAAGGACCAGCGCGCAATTGGCATCGCCAGCTGAGTAGAAGCACTCGATCAAGTTGGAGAAATCTGGTGGATTAGTTTGAAGTTCAATATTGTGGAAGTGGACAATCGGCATCCCGCCAGTACTATTATACGAAGCAGCGGTCGGATGAAAGCCCAATCGAATATTTGCACCGGTTGAATGTGGCGGGATTGCGAGCCAAGTTGCCGATCAGGGATGGATCGCCCACGACTTTACGCGAACATGTACAACATTTCTTGGATACACTGGCCAATCGCGAGCTCGCTGATCAACTGGCGCTTTTGCGGTTGGGCACCGCGACAGACCTGGAAGAGACATTGCGGGCGTATGCACGTAATAGGTGGTACCAGACAACAGCGGCCGTAGGTACCAGCCGATTCCGCCAGAAATTCGGCGATGATCGGGCACCTGCCCCAGCGCGAAAGCCCAAAGCAGTACGCGCGATCAAGGTGTCGTCTGGAAGTGAAGAATCAAGTGCCGACGACAGTGAAAGCGATGGAGATCAGCACCGTTACATTATTGCTGCTATACGCGACCAACCAGGGGCGCTCGATCAGCCTGGCGAGTCCCGATCGGGTAATCGAAGTGATTCAAGTGTAGTCGATCAAGGGGCGGTGAAGAAATGCAGTCATTTTGGGTCGATCAGGCACGATAATCTTCGTTGCTGGAAGCGCCTGACCTGTCTCAAGTGTGTCATGAAGGGACATCCGACCGATCATTGTTTATATGTCTGTCGAGCCTGCGGCGAAGTTCACGATGCGGGCAAGTGCCCTATGGAAGAGTTTTACAACCGCATCCTCGAGTGGTACAATCCCACCTAGCATGCTGGAATGCTGCCCAAGGAAGCTGAAGATTTGTTAAACTAGGACGCTCGCCAGGTTGAAATCTGGTACGAGACGAGAGTTCTGGTTTGTGTACTTTTGCATATGTGGATAAGAAGAGGGCTGATCAAGCAGCAGAAAGAGATAATGATAAATGTGATCAGCCTGATTTACCACGCTTGGCTAATTTCCATATCGATGAGTTTTCTCGGTCCCCGGTGATCATGGAGGTCGATCTACTTCCAGGTGAATCGCAGGGATATTGGAAATACCACTCGCCAAAGAAATGGTTTAAACAAGCCAAAGCGAGTGGTAAAATCAATAACGAACGTGCCACGCTATTATTTGATTCTGGTGCTGAAGTGTCGATCATCGACTCAACCTTTGCTCGTAAGGTGAGTTGTCTGATCGACACGAGTCAAACGCAAGAATGTGTAGGCATTGGAGAAAGTGCATACGTCACGGAAGGGCGCACTAAAATCAAGATTACGCTAGAAGGCTCGTTGGTCTATTATTTCCATGCATCGGTGGGCAGACCTGTCGGTCAAGATGCTATACTGGGTATGGATTTTATGATACCAGCTGGTGTTCGATTAGACATCGCCCACGGTGCACTAAGTTTACCTGATGTGGTGATCATCCCATTGGAGGGGCGCCGACAGCTTTATGGATAGAGTGGTAATTATATGAAACTCAATCAGTACGAACAGATCCCAGTAGGTCGATCTGCTGAGGTTCGAATTTATGACCAGCGATCTCGAAAGTTGTGGATTACTCGTGGGAAAGATTGGGTCCCCACTATCACTAGGGGCGTGGGCAACTTGTGATACCTGCGTGTTACGAACGTCGTTGATCATCCGATCATCGTGCAAGATAAGACGATTTTAGGTATCTGGATGAACAAAGATGATGTGCCCCGTCGCCCTGGATTTGTTTCGATAGGGTCTAATCGTTACAAGGAGTGGAAAAATCTCGCGTACCAGTCGTCTACTGATTCCGTGAATGACGATTAAGAAAGTGTCGATCAAGGTCCCCTAGTCGAGAAGAGGGAGTATCCTACTCCTCGAAGTATTTTAGTACGCCCTACGGACCCGATCGCCACATCTGTGGCATTGGTAACCGGAGGGCCGCAAAAGGTGCAAGAAGTGCAAGCGCGGTGCAATCAGGAGCCGGAGATGAAATGTCCGACCCCGGAGCACGGAGTTGAACAACTTACTGCAAGATATACGTATATTCAAGACACGCGCGATCACGCTGTCTCAGCCGATCCTAGAGAAGTTGGTGTAATCCCTATCGATGATCAAGTTTGTTACCATGAAGGTGGAGATTTGTATGTGGAGGAACTGGAGAAGCAGCTTGCTACGTTGCCCGAAGTATCTGCAAGCACCGAAGAAGTAACTAGGGACGACTTGCTAGTCGGAGACCCCTTGGTCAACTCACCAGAAGAAATTAATCAGCTTCGCGATATAATTTGGGCGAAGAAAAATCTGTTTATCGGAAAGGGGAACGCACTACCTCCTGCTGCACGTGGAGTTGTTTGCGATATCGATGTAGGCAATGCTCGCCCGATCGCCCAAAAGTGTCGGAAGGTGGCTCCACAATTTCGCGAGAAGTTATCGGCTTTGATCAAAGGGCTATTGGCTACCAAGATCATTCAACCGTCTACGTCACCCTGGGCATCACCTATAGTGATCATTGTGAAAAAGAACGGGGTTGATATTCTCCTATGTATCGACTATCGCGCGGTGAATCAACTCACGCGCCTGATGGTGTATCCAATGCCCCTAATCTCTGATCTACTCGAAGATTTGGATAAAGCGCTGTGGTTTTGCTCTTTGGATATGGCGAGCGGTTTTTGGGTCGTATCTATGACCGATCGAGCGCGTCAGATTTCGGCGTTTTTTTCACTCCGTTTGGATTGTTCTAATGGAATAGGATGCCTTTTGGCCTATAGAATGCTCCGCAAATCTACCAGCGGTTGATTGATAACGCATTATATGGGTATCTCAAGGTTAAGGACGGTGCTGACAAATCGGCTGATGTATTCACGGTGGGAGAGCCCGACCAAACACCGGGCCCGTCTGTACTGCAGCGGCGATCATATATCGATGATATTTTGATCCCGGAACCTACCTGGGCTACCCTGTGTGACAAGGTGCATCGTTTGTTGGAGAAGTGTGATCAGTGGAATTTATCGATCAGCGTGACCAAATCGTACTGGGGGCGACGCGAAGTTCCCTATTTAGGGCATCATGTCTCTAGCCGAGGTTTGGAAACAAATCCGAAAAATTTGGATGATCTGATTGATCTGCCTTTACCTGGCACCTTACGGGCCATGCAATCGTTTTTGGGGAGTCTGAACTACTACCGTCGGTTTATCGAAGATTTTGTGATCTATGCCGCTGTGCTCTACGAATTAAGGGAAACGGATTATCAGGAGTTAAAAAGCCGATCGTTGATCAAGGAGAATATGGATCAGGAAGGTGATCGATTAATCAGAGCAAAAGTAGCATTCAGCATGCTGAAGGCGAAGATTGCGTCAGCTTCAACCCTGCGCCACTTTGATCAGAACAAAACGCCAGTAATCGTGGTTTACGCCAGCAAGTGGGCGGTATCCGCCGCGCTGGTACAAGAACATGATCAAGTGTATTACCCCGTGGCATTCGCCAGCCGAACGTTGAAGAACGGTGAGCTGAACTACAGCCCCATCGAAAAGGAAGTTCTGGCGCTTCTACGGGTTTTGGATGTTTACTTCACGATGCTGGTCGGAAAGACGATCACTGTCTTGTCGCGTTTATCCACACTGAGATGGTTACTAACATCCAACGGGTTGGACGGACGATTGGGCCGATGGGCTGCGATCTTATCACAGTGGGACCTCGAGATCAAGAAATGTGTACAGGGAGAAGAGAAGGTACTGGGGGCGTTAGCTGCAAGTATCACTCCTCGCACCGAAATCGATGAGGCCCTGATTGCGATCGCACCGAAAAAACAACCGCGGTAGATGATTGAAGTACAACTTCCTACGGTCGGAAAAGGCGAAGAACTCTACGTGATTAGTTTCGATGGATCTGCAAGTGTCAAGCGACTTGTAGGTGCGTTCGGCGCTATCGTATGGAAATTACCGGGATGGAAGATTATGACCGCTGTAGCCGATCATGCGCCTGATATCACGGTGAATGAAGCGGAATACCATGGATTGCTTTTAAGTTTGGACCTACTGTCCAGATACCCCAAAGGAAGGACGATCGTGTGTAGAGATTCAAATTTAGTAATCCGGAAAATGCGCGGCGAAATAGAGTGTAAAGCTCCGCGATTGCAAGTGTTGCAACAGCGTGCGTTCAATCTCCTTCGCGAATGGTCGGATCATGATATAGTGCATGTCAAAAGAGAGTGGAATAATAGTGCAGATCACATCACCACTAGGGCTGTGCAGGGTGGAACAAGATTTGAAATCGATGATGTGAAACAGCTGGAGGAATTGACCGATCTCAACAGGTTGCCGGAAGTGATCACGTGGAATGAACATCCCACTACCCCGCAAGTACTAGTGATGACACGATCACGTAACCTACATCAGCCGCGACCGTCAACGTGGACCGATATATCTATAGCCGGGATAAGGGCGGAACGGGTGAAAAAGGCACAGGACGAAGAGAAATGGATTCATGATTTGCGAATTTATCTGTATGGTGACGTCTCACGATTGAACGCAGACGAGGTTAAGGACTGCGCGAAAATTGCTGACAGCTACGATGTCGATGAACAAGGATTGCTGATCTACTGTGGAAACATGGCTAAAAGAAAAACCAACGATGACAGAGATGATCAAGACGATCGGCACCTTTCGATTAAGCTGGTCTTACCCGAGACCCTACATGCAGATGTCCTCCACCACTATCATGTGAGCTTGGAAGGAGGACACCAAATCATAGGGCGTACATATCAGAGGATCAGACGATACTTCCATTGGCGTGGTCTATTCCGAAGCGTACAAAGGTTTGTCGGACAATGCGTAGATTGCGAGACGGGGGAAGGCAAACCTACGATCAAGGGCATGTAGCCGGGGAATATCGAGGCTACGTACCCATTTCAAGTGATATCCATGGATCATATCCCGTCACTACCCCGATCGACGGATGGACATACTGAACTGCTGATTTGGATGGATCTGTTCACGGGTATGGTGATCGCGAAATCTGTATCGTCTCGCACAGCGCAGAAAGTTGCCGAAAATTATGAAAAGTGTGTGTTTCGACGATTCGGGGCTAGCGAAGTGATCCGGCACGATCGTGAACCAGGTTTTATGTCGGAAGTATTTCGCGCGTTCAATAAAATCGTGGGACAACGTCAGAGTGCCACTATGGCATACCGTCCACAGGCGAATGGTAAGGCGGAGAGAACGGTGCAGACGATCACGCGAGCAATCAATATGTATGTAGCAGATGCCGGCCAGAAAGATTGGAGCTTATATGCAGAGCGGCTGTTATTCGCGCTGAACTCAACCCCCGATCGTATTCGTGGTTAAATACCATTTTATTTGTCGTATGTGTGGGACCCACGATCATCGTTGGAATCGACATTGCAACTGGGCGGAATTCGGCGTAAAGACCGGGATGCTCGCCGGTGGAGATATAAGCTGCAAAAGGACTATCGTTACGACCGTGATCAAGTGAGCGCTCGATTGCATCAAGCGATGGCTGTGCGAGCTGAAAAGCACAATGGTCAAGTGACACCACACAATATCGAAGCTTGATCAAGGGTCTGGTTATACCTTGATCGGGTGAAAGAAGGGTTCGCGAAGAAACTGGCGCACATGTGGCATGGACCCTTCAGAGTAGATGAGGTAATTGGTAATCATGCGGCGAGACTGGTTACGGCTGGCACCGACTATCGTATGTTCCCAGTAGTGCATCTGTCCAAGTTGAAATTGGTCAAGGAATTTCCAGATCGCCCTACTACGGCACTAACAGATGGGATAGAGGAGCGTTTCGATTTCGATGAAGCTTTGTTACCTGAGGACAGCTGGGAAAGGACGCTAGATCCAGATGAATTTGAAGTTGATCGTATCAACGATGTCGGATCAGGTCGAAAGACTAGATATGGAAGAACGTTACGCGAATATCAAGTTTACTGGAAAGGTTATGCTGAGACATCGTGGGGTGGACGAGGCAGACTTCAACTGTGATGCTCTGATCAAGGACTTCGAGAGAAAAAAGATCAACAGACATCGGTTTGACGTGATGCAAGTGGACAAAGAGTACAACTAATGCGTGATCGGCGGACTGGTCATGAATTACGATCGAAGATTTAACGATTGAATAAAGATGATTGACGAAACTCACAATGGATGAAGAAGCGATAAATCGCTTGAGGTGATGTGTTTACGATGGATATTGCGAGACAAGGTGATGGAGTAACGAAAGAGAAGACGACAGAATACCGGTTTATATCATGCATGAGGAAGTAAAGAAGCACAGTGTAAATGGCATGATCAAGATTGCTTATTGATTAAGAGCGGAACGATCAACTGATTAACTAGACCCAAAGAACTTGCGACGAATCCGAGGGATTTTACGGCCAGGGTGGTTTTCAGGGGAGGAAAAATATTGAACCCGCCAAAGTTCAAAGGTATCAATCTCCTTCAAAGCGTCTAATAGGGTCCGGGGTGGAGGGTCCGAGAGGAACCCTGGGTACCACGCCCCATCATCGGCCGGGGCATACTTCAAAGGACGGTTGCGAGCACAATGGGTGATCGAAGGGTCCAGGAAAATGTCGAGATCACATCTTCCGTCGAACTGGTGCGATCTGCATCCGCAACGACATACCGGCCAACTGAGACTGAAGGTCCGAGTGGAACGAGCGTAACTGTGTGACTTCGCCCTGAACCTCCTGCACTTGATGGCTCAACGTGTCACGTTCTACGGAAACTTGATCGAAGCGGCATTGCATGGCGGAATGTTCGTTCTCCAGCTGAGAATATGCGGCGTGCAGATCGTCCAGCTCAGTTTCGAGGTCAGACACTCCCTTGACCCGATCAGATAGTTCCTGCGCCTGGGCCATGATGGCAGTATACTCGTCCATCTTCAGGCAATTGGATTTGTTTTTCTTTCGAAGGCGATGATACTGGTGTTTGCGCCTATCAAACTCGGCGGTGAGCCTGAGCACCTGCTCAAACAAGCGCTGACTCCCAGAGGCATCCCTATCACGTTCTTCTTGTAACTTGGCTAGGCGCTGTTGAAGTTGATCCAGCTCCCGTGTTTGATCAGCGATGGTGTCTTCATGCACCGATCGCAGATACCTATCACGGGCATGACGGTCTTCCAGATCCCGGATCAGTGAGCGTTGATCGACCATGAGTTTTTCTTGATCGGCCATAGCGCTTTCAATGGTCTTCAACTTGGTCTGGAGATCATTGACGGTGGTGTCGACGAAATCACGCAATGGATTTAGCTGTTCGAAGTCGTCCCGATTGATCTCGACATCTCGCTCCACCACGGCGCGTTTGGCACGAGCGAGCTGCTGCCGAAGCATCGCGACAGTGTCTTCACTCATCGCGATCGAGTCAGATAACGTGGCGATCTGATCATCACGCGCGTGTAGGGCCTCTTGCAAACTGTAAGCCCGATTGTTAGCAGCGATCGCCTGATCAGCTGCGGCCCGATCCAGGGCAGGAGTGTCGGTGGTGTCTGCCGGGGTCCCGTCCGTTATCGCTTGCATGATGGAAATGCAGGAATGCCTGATCGAGACAGCTTGATCGCAGATGACACGGTTGGTGAAGGGTGATCGCTGGATCGCGAGGGGCGTACCACTAACGGTAACAGCCTGATAGAACGGGACCTGATCGGCGGGAGAAGGGACAGGAAGATTGATGGGTGATTATCACCTGGCCGATGACGTCATGGTGGACAAGCCGACCAACGGTAACATGATCCACGATATCAAACGGCATGATCGACCCTCTCCCCAACCGCTGTACCGCTGGGACGAGGATCAGGGGCGGCTGTCGTAAAGCGTGTTATAATTGGGCCCAATAACGGGCCTTATAATAGGGCCTTATTATAAGGCCTTATTATAGGCCCTTATTATAGGGCCTAATTTAGGGGGGGGCGATTACGGTCAAAATCGGTACGTAATCGTATAGTATTGTTGGAACCACGGCGTATACAGTCGCGTGTACAACCATGGTGCACATAGTCAGTACATAGACAGGGCATAGGAAGATGAGAAGATTACGTACAGGTACTCAGCGAACACCGACGAACAGCGACGGACGACGGACAAATCAGGTCGACTGGTCGACGGAGGACGCTGGAACGGGTAGTTCTGATTGTTGGATATTAGGAAATTGGTAGTTCTTAGGATTTAAGCAATAATAAAGTTCTCCTTTTGCGTTCAACCCCTTTGGACCTTACAGGGACGGCACCTTTGCGCCTCCCTTATTAGTATACACCTCTACGTCCCGGGCGGGAGCACTTTGTGCATTTTTGGCCCACCGGCAGACGTAGAGTGTTGAGAACTCACTCCGCAACTCCGCCCGCTGTGTAAGCGGTTCTTCAGAAAAGGTTTTTTGGTTTTGAGAGTGTGATTGAGCAGTTCTCTCTTCTCGCCACGTTTGGTTCGAGTTTGGCCCCTGGAGTTCGGCTGTTGTAAGCGCCCCACGGGTGCTTTAGGTGGATTAAGCGAAATTTACCCCCCCCCTCGTAGGTATATGCTAGGAATACAGATATTTGGGTGTTCCTTTAGCTGTTGAAGACTCCAGAGGCTCCGTGATCAGGCAGTGAAGACTTCCACTGATTGATCAAGTACCCCCTTCGCCGATCAACACCTGATCGACACTCTGCAACTCGTGACCCGCGGTCAACAACTCGCAGATCGCACCAACTTGTACCTGAGCGACTTTTGGCACCTGATCAAGTCTGATCACCGCTGATCAACTACTTTTGGTGCCTGTTCAAGCCTGATCAAGTCTGATCACCGCTGATCAACTACTTTTGGTGCCTGATCAAGCCTGATCAAGTCTGATCTCAGCTGATCAACTACTTTTGGTGCCTGATCAAGCCTGATCAAGTCTGATCTCAGCTGCTCAACTACTTCTAGTGCCTGATAAAGCCTGATCAAGTCTGATCACAGCTGATCAACGACTTTCGGTGCCTGCCCAAGCCTGATCACTCATGATCAATCCTGTTCCCACCTGATTCGAGCTCGATTACACCGGATCACGTCTGATCATCACCTCAATCAACTCATTACAAGTTCCCCAATCTTGCATCAAGGAATTTCCGTGTTTACATCCCCGCCACCTGGAGAGCGACCCACGCCTAAGCCTTCGGGCACACAAGGTGAGAAGAAACACAAGCAGTGAAGGACAACCGGAGGACCCCCTTCGTTAGTCGGCAGTCCGGGCGCCGTGGTACCGCCTGATCAAGCGTCAAAAACTTTGATCAGCCGCTCCACCACAACATCCTCAAGAAAAAACACGAAGAAACATAGCATAAGAAGATACATCACCCCGAATGTTTGGGCGTTCTCTGAAGGAACCCGGAAATGTCGATTCTGATAGTCCTATCACTGTAATACTAGTTCAGGACCTGTTGAAAATGAAAGGAAAAATTATATGTGGGTCCACACAATTCAATGGGATGCATCAGAGAGCATATCCAATCAAATGTTCTGCTAGTAGTCAAGAAACAACCATATCAAGGGCAGATCCTCTACTATATTCACTCCCTGTCAATATTACTACAAAAGATAGAGACGGATTGTGTAACGGGGTTACATTCGAGTTACATTTAGTGTTGGTGTACATAAGTACACCACGGTTGAGGTCAGTATTGACCGGTTTGAAAGGTTTTGAACCTTTGATTGTTTTAACCAATCAGGGCAGGGGCCCTTGGTGTGGTGGTGTGTCAGCCATCCACGTGTCAGTACACAGGTGTGTACACTACATTTTAGCTAGGTACGAATTAGGAATATTCTACTTAGTATTGCATATAGTTTATATTAGTTTAAATTAATTTAGGCTAATATCATATTAAATATATTCAGTTTACATTTCACTCAAAAGTGCAGGCGCGCGACCACGCCCGGTCGCGCGCGCAATGAGTGCCGTAGGTAAGAGGGAGCCCTCCCTTTACCTACACCCTTAGTAAGGGAGCCTTGCCGTTAAGGCATTAGCGGAGCTAGGCGCGCGACCACGCCCGGTCGCGCGCGCGGTGAGTATTGTAGCCCAAGGTAGTTCTCCCTTACTCTAACTCACTTTATAAGGGAAGCCTTGTTACAAGGGGTTAGCGAAAGCTATCTGTAAACCACCTCGGGAATCTTGGCCCCGAGTAGGAGAGATCTCTCCTACTAAGCCCTTTTATAAGGGCGTATCGGCTAAGTAGCGGCGAACGCCGCTTAAAGGAAAGTCTTCCTCTGTGCGCTTGTCGCACCGTGCGTGTACGCACCCGGCTACATATGGTAGCACTTGTAGTCAATCCAACACCTGTGTTGGTGATCAAAATCCTCTGCAAGGGATGGATCAGGACGATTGGGGTAAGCTAACCCCCGTCCAACAGGAATCCTTTAAAAGGCTGTTACCCATATTGGGTGAGGATGGCATGCGCCATCTAGTGGAGCAGGGCCTCGATGCCGTCCGTGAAAGGGTGAATGCCCTTATCGCCCATTGGGCGAGTAGTCGCGGGAGTTATCCCGCGTCTACGGGGGTGCGCCCTCCGATGTCCTTTAAGATAAAGGAATCCACCGGCGAGAAAGGTGAAAACCTTTATGTGTGGCTTCGAGAGGTTGAAAACGCATTCGCCACCGCGAACGTGATCGAAGATCACCTGCAAGTGGGACTTGCACTGACCCATCTTACGGCCAAAGCCCGTACATGGGCGTTTACGTGTCAGGGTTCGGTCACGACCGTGTTCCCGAACTGGGGAGTCCTTAAGCGAAAGCTTATGGACAGGTATTCAACGCCTGATCTGGTTCTCCAGAATAAGCTGGCGTTTTTGAGGTGCCGTCAAGGCACTAGGGACTTGGAGACATATGTCCAAGGACTGAAGACCCTGTTGGCAGGGATGTACGCGAAAGCGTATTAGGACGATGTGTCCATCCCCGTCTCCATGGGAGGCCTGAAAGAAGGGCCAGCACGGTCGGAACTGTTCCGATGCCGACCCCAATCCCTGGGGGAGTAGTTTAAGATGGCGTTTAACGCCGAGAGGAACTTTCGTTCCTGTAAGGTGGGTCCTGAACCCATGGACCTGAGTCAGGTCGAAGTGGAGGGGAAACCTTCCGCTAAAAGTCACTCTGACTCTTTTTCGCGGAGCTTCGGGGCGGATTTCTTAGCTATGTTGCAGCGGCGTGCGCCGCTAAGGTGCTTCCTATGTGGAAGCGTGGATCATCTTCGGAACATATGTCTACAAAATCCCCAGCGAGATAGTCACTGGAAGGGGCCGAGGGCGGCAAAATGGCCCTCGCCCAAGCCGTCGGGAAACAGCGGCTTCCAGTAGGTGCGGGGCGCATTACTGGGGGGACCACTCAGTGCTGTTAATCCCCAGGGTAGGGGACGACAGCACAAATCCCCGAGGGAAGCGGTGCTTTCTAGCACCGATTTGGTGTACCAGCCAGGTTTGATGGTAGTCCTTACGGACGTGAAAGGCTTTGATAATCCTTGGAGAGTCTTGATAGACTCTGGAGCGTCTGACAATTATGTCAGATGGGCTTCTGTGTGAAGAATCGTCTGTATACCGAGGCCATAGAGGGACGTTCTCGTGACGTTGTCACGGTCCGTCTTGCGACGGGCGTATATGTTTCTGTACCCAATGTCTCGATTGACCTTAAGCTGAAGTTTGCAAACTTCGATAGCTAAGAACGTTGCCTGAGTCCTGGATTTGGACTCATTCTGGGCATGTAGTGGCTGGAACGCCACGAGCCATGGATAGACTGGAAGTATAAGCCCATTGGCTCAACGCACCCGCGATCGGGTGAAGCATTGGCGAGTCATGAACCCACCTTTGCTCTATCTCAAACGCGATTCTGGCGTGAGATGCAAGAGATTGGGATGTCTAAAATGATCATTCCCAATGGCGTTAAGGAAGAGTTCCTTAACGAAGGGGATTAGGCGATTAATCCCCACGCCGTGAACGGTGAGACTGGTGAGTTACCTGTGGTAACTCCAGTGGTAGGGGTAGAGACCCCTGTGGTTAAGCGCGAGGCGCTTCCACGCAAAGAGACCCGTAGTTCGTCTCTTTTGCACGTCGGAAATGATTCCGACCACGCCGTTATAGGCGAGACTGGTGAGTTACCTGTGGTAACTCCAGTGGTAGGGGTAGAGAACCCTGTGGTTAAGCGCGAGGCGCTTCCAAGCGAAGAGAACCGAAGTTTTTCTCTTTCGCAAGTCGGAAATGATTCCAACTACGCCGTTATAGGTGAGACCGGCGAGTCACCGGTGTTAGAGGTAGAGAGCTCTGTGGATAGGCGCGTGGCGCTTCCAATAGATGGGGCAATTGACTCCCCCCATCTGGGTGTCGGGATGAGTCCCGAGGCCAGTAGTCAGCAGTCCTATCGGATGATGAATAGTGTGACAGGTGTTGTCACAGAAGGCGTAAGCCTTGAACGGTTGCCTGGGGTAGACGAACTGTTGTCGTTGGAGGAGATGTCCTTCAACGAAGTTGGAACTGCTTTGAGAGCAGGTGAAATCGACGAGGTCGTCGTGTTGTGTCCGGAAGAGGAGTTGAACTCCTCATCCACGATGGACGAGTCAGTTTTGGTAAAAACCAAACAATGAACCATCGAGTTTTAATCGCTTGGTGATCCAACTCCTCCGCCCTCATAGAAAGTACGCACAGATGTACTTCGACGATATATTTGTTCATAGTCGTGCGGAAGGCTACTTGTCTGATATTCAGACGCACCTGATATATCTTCGAGCGGTGCTCGAATGTATTCGAAAGCATCAGTTATATGCAAACGCATCCAAATGTATCTTGGTGCGGAGGAAATTCCTTTCCTCGTATGCTTCATCGGTAAGGATGGAGTGCGGGCGGATCCCGCGAAGGTGAAAGCCATTGTGGAGTGGCCTTCGCCTGTAAATCTTAGAGATTTACAGAAGTGGCTTGGATTAGCCAATTATCTCCACAAGTACAGCGAGAACTACGCTGAAATGGCTAAGCCATTGACAGACCTTCTTAAAAAGGATGTTGATTGGTGTTGGGAAACCAAACACCAAAAAGCTTTTCAAGCGGTAAAGGGGAGCTTGTTAAAAGCTCCCGTTCTTTCTCTCCCAGATTCTGGGAAACCATTTAGCGTCGTCTGCGACGCCTCCGATTTCGCAATCGGATGTGCTTTGTTACAAGCAGACGATGCGGGAACAGAACGCGTGATCGCGTTTGAGTCGAGGCAGCTTAAAGCTGCGGAACGGAACTATCCCGTTCATGACAAGGAGCTACTTGCAATGAAGTATGCCCTTGTCAAATTTAGGTTCCACCTACTTGGCTCCAAGCCGTTCGTGGTTTATACTGACCACGCGTCCTTACGGACAGCGACGAAGTCGCCTCATCTCTCCCAACGGATGTCCCGTTGGATCTCCTTTGCGGAGTACAACTTTGAGGTAAAGTACAAACCTGGTAAACAGAATGTACTTGCAGACGCGTTGTCGTGCCGTCCCGATTACGAGCTCGCTCACGCGACATTCGTCACCACATCTGTGGTGGATCTCATACGCCAGGCGTATGAGAAAGACCCACAGTGTACGGCGCTAATCAGCGCGTTAGGTGAAAAGGGTCTTGGATCGTCTGAGCCAACCCTGTCAAGTTGAGCTAAAGCTCGTTTACACCGCTACAGGTACTGTGACGGTCTGCTATTTTATAGCACGAGCGCGGAGGACACTCCGCGGGTGGTAGTTCCTCATGATGAGAAACTGAAGTATAGAGTCCTCTTTGAGGCACATGACTCCCCTACCGGGGGTTTAGGTCGGGATAAGACCTACAGCGCTTTAATCGCTTTGTATTGGTGGCCCAACATGTATAAGTGGGTCGGTGCGTATATACGCACCTGTGAGACGTGTCAGAGGTTTAAACCCTATGCAAGTTCAGCTGTGCCTTTGGCGAGCTTATCGGTTCCAACGGAGTGTTGGAAATCCATTAGCATGGATCTTATATTCGGTTTACCGAAGGATAAGGCCGGGAACACCGGCATATTGGTCTTTGTAGACCGATTGAGCAAGATGGCTCACCTGGCGGCGGTGACAGAGTCCATAGATGGAAAAGTAACAGCGAAAGTGTTCCTAGACCGTGTCTTTCGACAGCATGGTCTACCCGATTTCGTTGTGCCCGGATTGGGATCCCCGTTTTACGGGACAGTTCTGGGGAGCGTTGTTTAAGGTGCTAGGCACCAAGATCCTCATGTCCACTGCGGATCATGTGCAGACGGACGGTCAGACGGAACGCGTTAATCGCGTTGTGGAGGACATTCTACGGAGTTTATGTCCGGATTCTCCAAAGATTTGGAGTGAGATGCTTCCGTTGGTTGAATTTGCTATCAACAATTCGGTACATGCATCTACGGGGTTTACCCCGTTCTACGTGAACGGATTAGTGAATCCGAGGGTTCCGTTGACGCCACGTGTGTGTGACCCAGGGCTTGAGGGGGGAGGATTCCCTGATGTCAGCCCTTTATCTGTGCGAAAGCACATCGATAAGTTCTTATCCACTCGCCTTAGTGTCTTACGACACGTCTGCGATGCCATGGCGGAAAGCCAAGACAAGCAGAAGGAGAAAGCTGACCGCAAGGGGCGGCGTAACGAAAAAGTGTACAAAGTAGGAGAAAGTGTTTTATTAAACGCTAAAAATCTTCCTACATATGCAGTTTCCAGCGTGTTGAGGAATAAACTGCGCCACAGGTTTGTGGGCCCCTTTAAGGTACTAGCCCGAAAGGGCTTGTCGTATACCTTAGACATCCCGAAGGCGATGCGTACGCATCCAACCTTCTATGTGGGTATGCTTAAGCCATACCAGAACTCTGAGGCGGGTCCCCTCTCGGGAGAGGGTGAGAAGCCGGATAGCCGAAAGGCGCGACAGGTCGGAACATCTCCGACAGGGTTGAAATACGACCCTGAAGCTCCGCAACGAGATACTCGAGAGAGGCAAGCCGCCCCTCGATGCGTTCATTCGCACTCCCTTCGTTGTGGAGTCCCTCCTGAACATCTTGGATGCGACGGCTGTGCCGATCACAGCGCTCGTGGAAGTCACGCCGCAATAGCGCGACCCCCTCCTCCAGTGCTCGATACGGAGGGTACTCCACATTACCATGTGGAACGCCTGATGTCACGACGCCATCACCGGGGTGAGACCCAGTACCTGGTGAAGTGGAAAGGGTATCCACATTCCCAGAGCTCGTGGGAGTACGAGACTCCCCTGCGGCAGGATTGCGGTGACGTCGTTGACGCTTTTGAGCGGGAGAATCCCACTTAGAGTCAACGACCAAAGGGGCTGGGGAATCCCCTTCACTCCCAGTAGCTGGGAGTTCGCCGGAGGCAGATGCTGTGCTTGCATTGCTCTCCAGCACCATATCGAGAGCAGATCGCGTATAATAGGAGGCAGGTAGTTTCCCTTGCGCTTTGGCCTGAGCATAGGCCAAGCGTAGCGCCCTCTCTACCCGAACGTCATGTTCGGAAAAGCTGTTGTACAGCGCATCGAAACTGGGGAGGCGTTTCTGTTCTTCCGCCCAGGCGCGGAACGCCTGTTCTGCGTCTTCGACGCTTTCGTCCCTCAAGAGAACAATGGGAATCTCGCGGATGATACCCACGAGGACACCGCGTGACTGCTTCCCGAGGCGCGTCCGGTAGGACTTAACGGAATAATGTTTGGGCGTTAATAGTCGGGCCCGGAGTTGGTTCCGACGCGCAATTTCACGCGGCAGTATAGCCGCTGGACCAGGGGTATAGGAGGCTAGACCCCTCTTGACCGCCTGCCTAGCCCTCTTTTGAGGGTCGCGAGGTCCCTTCCGTGCCCGTACGGCACGTCGGGTCTCTTGAACCAAGGACGGTTCATTGGTGGTGGTTGCCTGTGGCAACCTGGAGGTATCACCCCTAGCGGGTAACGGTGGCGCACGAGTTAGTGCGTTTTCCCCACGTGTGGGGAATGGGTTGGATGACCGACAGCGCCGTTCGGCGCTGTCAGCGTGGCCAGCCGTTGGGGAGATCTCCCCAAGGGTATCCACTTCCGAGTTGTCGGAATAGTTTTCGTCAACAGCACCACTGAAGGTGTACAATAGACAGCCAGAGGTACTGGCGTTGGACTTCTCCAACAAGATTTTGATTATTGCGTAAGCAATAGTCTTGATGGGGGAGTATGTAACCGGGTTACATTTGAGTTACATTTAGTGTTGGAGTACATGAGTACACTACGGTTGAGGTCAGTATTGACCGGTTTGAAAGGTTTTGAACATTTGGTTATTTAACCAATCAGGACAGGGTCCCTTGGTGTGGTGGTGTGTCAGCCATCTACGTGTCGGTACACAGGTGTGTACACTACATTTTAGCTAGGTACGAATTTGGAATATTCTACTTAGTATTACATATAGTTTATATTAGTTTAAATTAATTCAGGCTAATTACATATTAAATATGTTCAGTTTACATTTCACTCTAAAGTGCAGACGCGCGACCTCGACGGTCGCGCGTGCAGTGAGTGTCGTAGGTAAGAGGGAGACCTCCCTTTACCTACACCCTTAGTAAGGGAGCCTTGCCGTTAAGGCATTAGCGGAGCTAGGCGCGCGACCACGCCCGGTCGCGCGCGCGGTGAGTATTGTAGCCCAAGGTAGTTCTCCCTTACGCTACCTCCCTTTATAAGGGAAGCCTTGTTACAAGGGGTTAGCGAAAGCTATCTGTAAACCATCCCGGGAATCTTGGCCCCGAGTAGGAGAGCTCGCTCCTACTAAGCCCTTTTATAAGGGCGTATCGGCTAAGTAGCGGCGAACGCCGCTTAAAGGAAAGTCTTCCTCTGTGCGCTTGTCGCACCGTGCGTGTACGCACCCGGCTACAGATTGCATGATCCAAACACCAAAGCAACAATTCGCACATCGTAATGAATTTACAGACTAACAATACAGCAAGTCATATTGCTTTGCGGTCAGACAGCTCAATACAGTTCACGTGGTTTAATACTCAGAAGTTGACCCAATGTCAAAGAATTACTGAGCCAATTGATCATATCTTTTGGTAGTGTGAATGTGAATCTAGGTTACTCACTAGAATGGACAAAAGATACACACTAGTGATATACAATATTATCGGGAGCATTATGTCAATAGACAAGCTCCTGAAGTATCCTACTCGAGAAAATATAAGGAGTTACTTTCTGGATATTACTTCACGGAATGGAGACGGAATGGAGACAAACATGTAGGATAATAACTGCTTATTGTTAAAACTCAACAAAAATAGCTGAGTGCACTTCACGCGATCAAGACTCACCTGTTGACGAAGTTTCAGCGCGGGAGGATCAGGAGAAAGTGTAAAGAGGCGTGCGTCGCGTAGCGGCCACAGAGAGTTCAGTAGGCGTACTCTTTATATAAATGCAAAAAGGAAAGTAAAGTGTAATATGTATGGTTACTTAAGTAGCTATCCAGTACTAATGCAACTTAATCTTGTAACCGCTATTATATGCAATAAATGTATGCCTTACCTGAACAGCCAATGGGATTCCACTATTCGGAAGAGTGCAAAGTCCAAAATAGATACACACTCTTCCAACACCTATGGATCCAAGGAAATAGAGTCTTATATCATCAGAATGTAACCGTGGCGTCAACGGTGCATGAGGCTTGGACAACGACAGCTCAGCAGTTGATAGCGATAGCAAAGATAGAGAGACAACCCAAAGAATGCTCTCTGTTTGGTGTAGACTGACTGTAACCTTGGTATGCCAAAACGTAACCCGCTAAATACAGATTAATACAACTTACACCATAGATTTCTAGCGCATTCTTAAAATAGGGTATTGATATTGTCACCACAACATTTACTATTGCCACCACCGCCCAGAAATCAGTGTATTTGCTACTGGCACCACCTCCCACAATCAGCGCGTTTGATACTCGCACCAACCGACCACCAATCAGCGCGATTGCTACTGCCACCGCCCGACCACCGCCCACGAACCATCGTCATACCCGTTGATGCTGAAAAACCTGGAAGCTTTTTTCTCGCGTTGCTTACACCACTATCGCGCATCTACTAATTCCACCCACCTATCGCCGAACTCTGTGAGCAAGGTAGCCCGGTCTACTATTTTATATCGACTGACTATCGTTTGGATCTACGGTAAGGTCAACTACCGCGTCGCCCGTTTCGTAAATGCTAAAGGAAACAACTTGACCGCCAAATTTCTGCATCCAGGCGGTTTTCACTTTCTTTTCCGCGTTTTGGTTCCAAAGAACAGCAATTGGCGGGAAAATCCCAGATTCTGACCTTTTGGCTAACTGGAAATGACTGCTCTGACGCCGAAACACAATGAAGATTGAACGTTTGTCGAGATCTGCAATGTGGAATGGTAAGTACGTGCTGTGGTAGCTGCGGAGCTTGGCGACGTTGCGCATCTGGTCTTGCTGTCTGGCCCGGTTGATCTCGACAGAACCTGCCTTTACTTCCTCCACTGCGCGCTCATACTGCTGATTCATGCCGCCCATCACGGCTGTTCGCACTTTTGCCAGCTTGGTGCCGTAGCCTTGTTGCAGTTCCAGATTAATTACCCGACTGCTTTGGTGCTCGATGGCCACTTGGAGCTGTTTAACCGCTTGTTCCCACGCCTCGAGACTCTTGGCGTGCTTTCCTGTGGGCTCAAGTACGTTGTACCGCCTCATATCGATTGCGTTGAGCGAGACATTGGCCGACACACGCTTAAACTCGGCCTGCAGTCGCGTTTTACCGCCAAAGGACGGCGAGTACGAAGGCAGGAAGGCCAAGTATTCGTCCATCTGAGGTGAGAATGTGGCCATTTCGGCGCAAATCTGCGCCTGAACCTGCTGTTGACGTAGCGGCGACTTGTACTCCGTGTCTATATAACCCAAGGAGTTTATGAGCTTGCGGCTTTCAATCAGCAGCGGACATGTCGACGGTGCCATGTCGAATTCGTATAAACAGTCATATCTATGTTTTCGGTGTGTACTTATCATTAAGTATACAGAGAAATACTAAGTACACGCAGGAGATGATGATATATACGGTAAGAGGGAATCTAGATTGCTGGCAACGCCGGTGCTATGAGAAATTGACACGAGTTGGGGGCCCATTTAGCAAAAGTCTTGTATCATGAAGAAATATACTTGAGGATTCTGCTGCACGTGGTGAGGAGTGACCTATCTGTGACTGAGCCGTATATTAGTTGGACATCAGAGCCGAAGACCACACATCGGCCATACCCGGTTCATCCTCTCTGCTTTGCCATTTGACGCCTGACAGCCGGCTTCTGTTATTTGCGACGTAAGCAAGTAGTTTTGCAAAACAAATACACGGTACAAAATTCGCCTCCTCCGTCGGTCCTTAAACATGGATGCGAAATAGATACTTGATTCTTTACCATAGTAGGAAGTGCTCGAACAATTTTGAGCGGCAAAGACCCGGACATTGTTTGAAAAAAGGTCCACAAACACAACAAAACCTTTTTCCACATCGGTCACGTGGCGTAATTGGACCATTCAGGTCACTGAAGATTATACGACCGACCGATCAATCGGCTCTTTAAACCAGAATCTTCTTTGGGCTAACGTTTCTTTGTTTCTTTGCGTCAGAGCACGTCAAAAATCTCGTACGCTTAAAATCCGAAACACGGATGTCAGATCTGGTGTCTCTCGCCAGTCTTTTAATCGTAACATAGACAGGTGCCCCAACGGAGATGAAATCGATAAGATTTTATTTCCTGTGCATCACCATCATCTAATTAAGTGACTGCACTCGCCACAATGTTTGAAATTCTGTTACCAAAGCGTTGACAATTCCTAGCGACAAAAATTCCTGCAAAATTTATTCCGAGATTTCTATACGGAAGAACAATTTTCCGTTCATAGTCAACCCATGGGCTCGCTGTCGTCAAAGACAATAACGGGATACAAAAATGCACTGGCAGCCAGAAGCGCAGCTGTTTGCACCTCATATCACTTGTTGATAGGGGCCGGTTGACCAGAAGTGAACCAATTGAGGGCGTTCTTGTATATCGTCGCCATGAAAAATTTCGCTCCAGAATTCTTGACGCATTTTAAAAGTTTGGAGCACATTTTGGCGGTGCCAATCGTATTGTTTACTAGGGATAACAGTATTTAAGCCCCGAGCAAGCACATGATATCCACAGTTGACATCGCAGGGTACGTCGTAAATCGCGGCAGCAATGTTTTTGAAGTTTTTTTTGGAATTGGAGTTTCATTTGCACACGCAGCGGATAGTTAAATGGTTGGGCATGCGGCGTAAGTCGAACACGACGAAAATGCTCTATTAGTATCCAAATTAAATCGAAAAGGACATTTGGTTTTGACATGGTCCATCTGTGAGCACAAACTGCAATTTCGCTGTTTTCTCGTTGCAATCTCAAATGCTGAGCTGCCTCGTTTTGTTGATGAGTTTGCTTTGTTTGTTTGCACTAACAACTGATCCTTTTGAACTTGCAGGTCGTGGGTATGAAAGAGCAGGATTTTGGCCTGCTAGCAGCTCCGTAACACGTGCTCGCGAAATTGCTTGTTTTCCAGTATCCTTTCAAGCGTATTCTACGGCAAGGACACGCAGATGTTCGTGAAATGGGATGTTTGATCCGGATGCTTGTATTTTGGAACTACAGCAGAAAGGAGACAATTTGGATGTACTTCTGAAATGCCGCGAGTTGCTACCTCCGGAAGAGATGCAGGCACGTGGCCACATGGCAGCCCAAAAGTTGTCTGAAAAACGCAAGGACTGCAAGATGCCGAGAGAGATTTTACCAGGGCAAGTTTACGTTGCCCATTGATAAGACCCAGGTCGAAAGTAGAAACTTGTCCAATTTATTATGAGAAACCGGTATACGCAGGTGATGCGGAGTTATAATCTTGTCGCGCTCAATGACTGAAAGGTGTTAGGCGATTTCATTGGCAATCATATTGGATATGTGTTCAAGAGCACGCTGAAGATCCCCCGTAAATGTTTGCAGATTACTTTTGGGCCAGTTTTGAATGCGCTCCCTCAACTGATGATGTTGTTTAATATCCCAGGTGAAGATAGCGATCCGTCCATGCGCTGAAGAATTTATCTTTCTTTGGAATCCAGGTGTCTGAGATGTAGCTAACAATGCTGTTGATGTCTGAAGATTTTGTCTTGAAGATTTTCCATTTTTCGTCAGACATCTTTTCATTTTCGGCTCGCCAAATTGCCTTCCATAATTTCAAGGCCTCAACACTACGTTCGACATCGCGCACATGTTTTGTACGTGCGTCAGGACGTTATTGTCAATATGCCACAGAAATTGAAGATGTTGACTTCCCGGAAGACAAGTCTCGATGGTGTTTGCAAGGGCCTGATCTGCATCGGTGAAATTAAGATCTTGGAAAACTCAACATCTGTTAGTATTATTGTTACCATGTGGTTACGCTAAAACATTATGGAGTACATACGTACCAGTATATAAACTTTTTAAATTTTCAAGTGCCCAGATGAATACCGGTGTAGTTTCATCTTCGAGGAAAATAAAAGATACAAAAAGACAGATTTTGCTTGTTCGTCCGATTACAACAAGCAGCGGCAATCCAAATCGATTTGTTTTTGTAAGTGCAGTCGAGAAGCAAAATGGATCGATATTGTTGTGCAAGTTTAACTGACTCGGGAAATGAGAAAAAAAGTCGCTGAACATGTCCTTCGGTTGTGCACAAGATTGCATGTGGATGCTTTCTAATTTGAGTAGTGACACAAGCGCTTGAATTGGCGACTGTCCAGCGAGCTTTATCTGACGTAATTTGGCTTTTACACAGTCCTTGCTGTCAGCAGTGCTGATGGGTTTTCTCGTCGGATATGTGCTTTGGTGCAATGCCTGCCGAGGCCATTGAGTTCACCTGTTTCGTTGCTGCACAGTCTAAGCGCAGACAGTATGGATGGCCAGATAGGTCCTGGGCTGGTTCGCGACTGTGTTCAATTTTATCGGCCACGCGCTTCAGACGCCAGAATGTATCAACTCCGCAGCGCCCATGCACATTACATGAAGAGCCTTGTAAGCGTGAGCCTGTTTTACGCAAACGCCTGCCGTCCTCCTTCTCAATGCGCTTGCGGTAATGGCTATTAAGGTCGCAACCCAGCTCAACTGTTCCGCGCTTTTTGTCTGAGCGCTTGATGACGATCGCGTAGCCAGCGTTCATCCCAACACGTTGGAGATACTCAAGAAGAGCATCGCGTGAAGAGAACACAAATGATGAGTAGTGAAGCTCCATCAACGGCAAATAAACGCTGGTTCGTGGATTCGTTGGCGGTGGTGAGATAGCTTGCTTAGAATTACCCTTTTATTCTTCTTTTGTGCTTTGCCCACGGATATTACTAGGAAACAGTAATCAGAGAACTAGACCGGGCGACCGTGCTCACAGCGTTCGGCGATAGGTGGGCGGAGTTAATAGATGCACGATAGTGGTGTAAGCGAACGCAAGAAAAAGTTTCCAGATTTTTCAGCATCAACGGGTAGTGGTCAGGTGGTGGCAGTAGCATTCGCGCTGATTGGTGGGCGGTGGTGGCAATAGTAAATGTTGTGGTGGCAACATCAATACCCTTAATATCACTTTTTAGTACAAAGTGGCTACAAACCACAATGGCACCGAACCCTAAAATGATGGCCATGACGCTAGGGCTGGCGATCGCTACGCGCTCTGTCCTGGATCCCGACGATTCGTGTACCCTACATTAACTGCTGTTGATTATATGCTTCTAATTGTTGGTGCTTGCAGTTCAAACGAACATCGTGCGTGGCGTGTATGGCCTCTCGCAGCTCTTGTGTTACAGCGTGTTGCTGTATCTTTATGTGAAAGCAAAGTACAATACGGACCCTGGTGTGCTCACGGTCAAGGAGGATTTGGGTTTTGGTCAGACGGGAGACCGTGATGAAAAGATAACCGTGGCTGAGCATGACCAGCGCATGGTTATGAAGGATATTCAGCGTGTACGTGGGCTATTGTGGCTCGATACATGTTGATCAAAAAGCTAACTGTGTCTTGGTTCGTATGCTGTTAAATAATGCTACAGTATCTTCTCGGTACCCTTGTGACTGTACTCATGCACTGGAAGTGGGGATTTTTTCCACCACTTGTGATCCAGACGATCACCCAACCATTTAACCTGTTCCAATCCCCCGTTGTCAAAGTGATGTTGCTGGGAGAGAAAGCATGGGGTGAGCTCCGTCGTCCATGGACGGACCGCAATGATACGAGCAAGTCCATTAATTCATGGAACTCTACCATCATGTCGGCGCTCCTCGGTGAAGCGCCCGTAAAAACCACCAAGAAAGCGAACAAGAAGACTGCGAAACGCAAAAACAAATAGAACGCGAGCAATGAACAGATGGGGAGTCTCCTCGATGCCTTAGCGTCGTCGTCGATACAGAGTTTGAAACGATACGGGGTCGCAGCGGCTCGTACGGCACCTTCTTCGCCGTCTACCAGTACGTAGCAATATGTCAAATCGTTCTAATGAACGCACCTGTTGGATCTTTGTCTTATACGTGAGTTCGTCCCGTGTAATGTTATCGGCGTCTTCCGCTTCTAGGAGCTGGTGATCTGCTGATTGCGGTGTTGCTATGCAATCCACATATCGCCACGTCGCGTGGCAGCTCCGCAGGTTTATCAAGATGCTCCATGTTTAACGCTAACACTGATTAAACTAAACTAGCGTTGTCTGCTCGAATGTGGTAAAAATCCGTGTTATGAATACAACGCAACGTGCATTTTTGGCATGAAAGCGAACCCAATCATCTTCCACAAACCATCGGCATCGGTTTCGATTGCTCTTATACGTTCTGCTGGGGCTGACATGTCATTTTTTCTTTAGAGTCTGAAGATTCGGACGATGACACATGTACAAACTGGCACGCTAATTAATATTGCGTGAACTATCATTGTAAGGACGAAATTCTTCAGTTCGTAGGTTGTTGAACCAGACCGCTGTTCTTTAGACGACATGTGTAGAACTTTTGGTCAGGTCCACTACCAACCTTAGGCCACAATCGTGGATTTTGAATACGAACGACCTCGCCTTTCCACTTGACCTCACACTGGTCGCTTAATCTTGTGCTTGCGGTACCTGCAGTAGACGTGCTCGTGGTAATTCGGATGGATGTTTCAACTATTGGCTGCGGAAAACTGGCGAAGTCAACTTTAGTCTTGGCATTGCTGGTGCTTGATCCTTTGGATGCACCACACCACACTTTATCTCAGCTGTTTCACTTAACCCAGGAAGCTGCAGTGTTCTAACGGCGCAATGATGAAAGCACGTAATTGAATGCGAATGGCGCTTCGTTTAGAGCGGTGTCTGCTACGAAACTTTGCCTCATCTACTAGAAAAACTCTATCAAAGCGCTGCTCGTAAATTCACTGAAGACATCGTCCATGTTTCACTAGCGTCAGGAGGATACTTTTTCATGGTTCGTGCGAGCAGCCACGATGAACAGTGAAAAAATACCCGCGAGTCACATTATTTCCTCCAAAGGTAGCGATATTCGCTTCCTTTTTAATCTTATAGATTTTTAGCGTGCAGGTCTAAACCAGCAGTGGACTGCTCACGACGGAAAATCCAGTCGCGACACCACCCTCGTCAGTGCCTGAAAGCTTCGTGCGCAAGAGATGCCCAGCGTGTTTATTCAGCAGTTCCGTTCCTTCACCGTCAAACAGGCTTGTAATGAACATACCGAGCTCGCTGATAGTGGGACCACTGGACGTAACGTTGTTTCGCACGAGGACAGCAGGGTTCTCCTTGGGGAAAATGCGCTCCATCAAGATATATGACTCTAATTCAGCAGGACTCATCTTTTGGAACGCTAAAGCGACCTTATCACCGTAGAGGTTGTTGCCTCCACCTTCACGCTGCGGTTTCAGCACGTACGAGCGCGGATTAGCGATTGCCATCTGTTTGACACTTTCAATGGTGGGCAAGTCTCTTTCGAGTCCGTAGAGACCAGCAAATGACGTTTCAAGTCGCGTAGCTTCTTCCTCGGACAGAAATCGACGAACAACTGCAGGCTGTGCGAGCTCTTGCTGCACCTTCTTGGTCCCAGCCAAGTGGTAAGCAATCGATGGGCACTTGATGGCGTACGATCGCTCAATAAGCGTACGACCATCCCATTCTTTTTCAGAGGGGTAATCATTTGGCGTGTACGCGGAGCGATAATACGCGACGGCAACTTCTTGTCCATCGATCACGAGCGTGCGCTTGCCATCACGCTCAACCAGCTTACCACGAGCGTCTGCTTCTGCCAAAGTACGGCGCAGCACACGAATGTTGTGGTGCTCCCATAGGTTGTACTCAAGCAAACGTTGATCGATGGCGTTGGTTTCGTTAGGCTGCACCACGAATAGTACGACAGCGCTAGTAGGAGATCATAAATTAACAACAACATGATTAAGTGCAAGTGGGACACATCGTTCCAAGCACACCCAAGTACGCACTCGTCTACGCCGTATAACTTGTGCGCAGCTGCTAGCGCTCTCGGAAGCTCTGTGATTGCATCATTCTGCGGTAAACCGTTGGAATAGTCACTCGATGTGATGCTGTATTGCATCTTTAGCGCCGGTATGTTGGTTTCCAAACGACGAATCAGGAAACTGAAGGCAGAATTGCCAAGCAATGAGGCGCCTCACACACAATGAAAAACTAGTCCATCAAGACCGACCTGTGCATATTGGATACAAGAGAGCTGATACAAGCGAAGGAGGAAGCGATGGTATTAAGTTCCACTTGCAACAAACGCTGCGAGGCATTCGCAGCATCGGTCTGAGGCTCATGCAGCATATAATCAGAACGGTGGATGCCCAAGTATGCCTGTTGTTGCACTCCTTCCTTCTGCACGAGCCTCGAGAGCTCCAATAAACGCCCTGTAAAAGCATCTTCAGCCACAACACTTTGGACGCAATTGTGTAGCCACTCAATGTCGCGACTCACGCGGTCAACTAGGCGACCGTAGATAGGTGACAGCTCTATACCAAGTTCGAATTGTTTCCTAGGGAACTGAGGAAATATATTTAGAGATGACCATCACACCATTGCTCTTGAATCCTCACCTGAACAGGTAACAGACTAAACGGGATATGCGTAAAAGCAGGCGTCACCTCCTTTGGCTTACTCGGGTCGCGCCAACCCACGAGCAACCCGTGAGCCACTGCATAGAAAATTGCATGTTCCTTCACTTGTGCTACTTGTTCATGGGTGAGACCAATGACGGCGCCGCTTTCTTCAGCATCCACTGAGTGTGGTGTCGTAGCTACTGCAGCTAAGAGATCCGCCATGATGAACCAGTTGTCAAAATATGTGTTTCCTTTTAATTTACGTGCTCTGATTGGTTGCTATAATTGCAAACCTTCATTATTGGCTACTATGATTGTCATGGGATTGTCCATAGCGCCACGTTAAAGCATGTTTCTCCAGACAGAGCAGTTTGAAACGGACGTGCGTTATTCTGTGATTGCGTGATAGATTTACGCGTAATCGCATCGTTGATTGCTCGTACAACTCGTTCTCAGTAGACTGCTTGTCGAAGTTGTTGAAATACGGTGGTATTTCAGATGAAGAAGCATCATGGCACAAATTACGAAAATAGGTGTATTCAATTTGCATTTGTGATTGACTAAATGTAGCTTAATCAAATATATTCCCTTTTACATTTTCATACGTTACGACTTGACTTTTGCTTCGAGTGTTCTGTGGACTCTCTCACGCTTGCGCTGCGTGTACCAAGTGGAGACGATTACTTCATATATTGTAGATTTTACGTTTACGTGGCTTCTTGTGGGTCTTACGTTTATTTGACTTATCGTGTAGCTTACGTTTACGTCTCATATCGTGGAGAGTACTGTCACGTGGAGATAACGTCTCGCGGTCATGTTATTTGCGGATTTATTGAGTGTTCGTCATGGTATAACACAAGCCATCTCAACAAAAGTCGATCGCGTTGACGAGCTCCTAACTAACGTAAAAGCACATGTAGATGTTTATAATACTAAGATATTGGTTGATCGGCATTACTTGAATGATGTATGGTACTGTGACGGGGTGATCGATTGGCCATCTTCTTCCAACCGATCACTGGAGTGGACTGAATGGAGATGCCGTGTAGTCGAAAGTGAAACCACAACTACGAAGTGGACGAATGAATCGTTCAAGTGCAACGTTGACGTGATTTCAAATTCAAGCTCATCAAGTGAAGTGAAATGCCACAGATGATATGCGTCGAAGGTGATGGATTTGGACCTGCCGTCGTATGCTCCGAACGTGAGTAGCACAAAAAACTGTGTTGAAGGGCAATGAATGATTTCGTTGACATTTAAAGTGAATTGTGTTGTGAGTGACGAATGTGAGATATTCGGTGAATCGTCTACGAAGGAAATGAAAGACTGTGCTTTTGTCTCATAAAAAATTGACTAGCCAAGCAGTATTGAACAAGGAAGGCTCCAAAAAAGGAAGCAACGACACATCACGACAAATTGAGCTTAAGAATTTTTTCGATAGACTTCGACACTGTTGCGCTAGATACTGCACGAAAAAATACAGTGATTGTCTTGGAGAAAATTTGCATACGGTCAAAAGAGCAGCGAGGCATAAGTGGTGTTTCAGAAACAGATGCTTGATATCGGACGCTATAAGCAGTACTTTCGAATGAATAGAAAAGGTGATAATCGAATAATCTTCGTAACAAATCTACAGAATCAACAAGCTCACCTCGGAACGCCAAACGCTGTTTTCATGACAACTATCAACTTATGCGCTCGTTTGCATTGCGTGCAGTCTATTGGCACCTTCGCGAAAACGGCTACTCATTACGCATTAGCATCGACGGAATCTAATACTGCCTTCGTGATTTGTCGAAAGGGTCGCAGCTCATTTTTCAATGAAAAAAGTTATCGGACGAAGGAATTACCCCGACGTGCATCAATTTACCTGAAGTAATCGTTCGCTATGTTTTGACGCCTTGAGCTCCAGATATTGCCCTTTTCCACCGGAACTAGCACTTGCTTTTAACATGCTACCTCGAAAGGGTGACATCAGAGTAACAGAGCTGCCTTTTGACGATATGATGGATAAGGAGCTTCAAGAAATTGACATAGACGCCCGATGTACGAAGCGCCAGCAAACGAAGTACTACGATGTCACCACGAGTAACGATGCGAATCTACATCTACCTTAGATGCTGCATCGGCTACTGCGCAGATATGATCAAGCATTTCCAGCGGATGTTAATATATCGATAAACCATTTCGATTTAACACTTGATGCGCTTCATGTTGTCGAGTCTTTGACTAAATCATACGAGCGCATAGCGCTAGGCATGGATTTTAGCAAAACACGTACTGGAATGGACAGGTTCACGTTTGGTTTCAATTAGGACGAATGCTAAACATACACCCAGTGGCTATAACAGCATCAATGTTGTACAGTACACTTACTTTACTCGACATAGCTCGAGATGATCTTGATTCTCATGGCTAGAGCATTCTTATCGATGAAAATGAGAGACTTTCTCTGGTTCGCCACTGAACCGAATTTTGCAGACGAGGTGACGTTGCACGATATTTTCCGTCACATCGATCATCCCGTAAATATTATGATTGATGACCTAGTTTACTTCTGAGAAAACTGGGGAAAATGGTCATTGCTGAAAAAATTCTCATAAATATATATATGCAAACCACTTATCATTCTCCTCCGCTCCCTGAGTAAAATCTCATCGGCGTGAAAAGTGCTTTTGTGGCGTGTCCAAGCCAGTCTGCCGGACACTGCCATAAACATTAGTCTATATCTCCATCTGTTGGCATTCTTTCAAGGCAACATTCGCCTGCTCACAGTACTACATGTAGTTCATTCCTTTGCTCAATATTTACGCGATCGGACAGTCGTTCCTCGGACTCTGCCAAGTACAGTATCGAGTCAGTTGCTGCCAATGCCCAGCCAAGGCTTTGACTAGACTTACACAAAAGCAATCAAATTTTGCATCTTCAGATCCCCTCTTTAACAGAGGATCCCAAAGATAACTGCTTTTCAAGCTCGGCCATTTCATTCGATAGCCGAACAATATGCATCTCGGCCTCCTCGAATTCTCTCACGCATTGCTCGTACTCTGCTCGTATGGCGTCAAAGTCGAGTTGCTGCCCAGAATTTGATCCATCTCGAAGAGAAGAATCGTATATGATCGCAGGACATGATGTCTCCACACCAGCTACATCAGTACTCGTCAACGCCGAAACGCCCTAAACACACACAATAATTAGTGCTGATCCAAACCACAAGACTCACCCGCATTTCAGCGTTACTCCGCCGATAAGAAATTCTTTACGCAGAGTTCGCCTCCGTATCTTGCCCATTACTGTTCGCCGGTAAGTGGTGGATACAAAATGTGAGTATCATAGGTTTTACTGACCCCTAAAGTAACACTCCGTGACCCTAGCTCCAATGAAGGACCTGCTGCTGATTCCACTGCTACACATCCTCTAGATTCAGATGGCAACGATGAAACTTGCTCATTCATCGTCTTCCCTAGATTTATTCCAATTTGGGCACTGAGCTCGGTCTCGAGTTCATTTCTAGCTGACAAATCTTCCACGCTTTCGGCAACCGATACACTTACCCCAGCAGTCAGTACGGTATGTCCGGAAGGCGCTCTTTCTTTCAATCCAAGGTGATTCGAAGATGAACTTGACGATTCCTTCGGAAATCCGGTTGCAGCGCTCAGTAGTGAGCGATTTGTCTGCTCCTTTTCACGTTCGGCAATCTTTCTCCTCATCTCTTCGATTGCATTCTGCAAACTGCTAGACAATGGAGCTTTTGGTTGTGTATCATCTCCATTTTTTCGAGGTAAAAAGTCTTCCGAGTTGAGCTGAATCACCAGGGACTGAGAACATGCGGTCAGAGGGCGGAATTCTGGAGTTGGTTCAGAAGGTTTCTCTAAATGCTCTGTCTGCTTTGAATTCGCGGCCAACTCAACACATGTCCTTCCATCTGTTTGCTTTTGATTAGATGTCACTTCGGTTTCCTTCCTCACGCCTAAACACTGGATATTAGCATTGGCAGAAGGATCTGACAGCGTAATATTCGACAATCCTTTCGTCACGTTTAAATCTGCGTGGGGAGCTGAACAACTGTTTGCTTTGTCTCCTCTATTCCCGTCAGAAAGCATTACTGCAGCCACCTCACTCACGTTCGCATTTGGTGGCAAAGGTGTGTCTGAAGACTTATCGTTTACTTGGTTTCGCTTCTTTTCCATTGATCGTAAAATTTCTAGACGTAGCTCGTCAATTTCAGCAGATTTAGACTTGTTCTCCTCTTGGTCGCTGGGTGCCGGTTCAGAAGAAGGTGGAAAAGTGGACTGCTGCACAACTTTTACCGATTGATTTGCTGATCCGACTACTTTTTGAGAACGCATCGCCTTCGTGCGGAGCGCAGCTGCTCGAAGGCTGTCCAGTTCATATTCCTGGGACTCACTACGTTCTTTTACAACACCGGAATTAATGGAGTTACCACGACTTGGAGAAGGCCAGGATGAACTGCTTACGGAACGCTGCAAAGAGAAACCTGGTGCATTTGACATGGATGGAGATGAAGAGATCGACAAGTGTCGGTACTTAAACCCACCTTGAATCGGTAAGCTCGACATTGTATGGAGGAGCGGCTCGGTCCCTCCTTTGAACATTTCCGTGCTGCCTTGACGATTTACCCGCAAAATCTGGCTGTCTCCATAGAGTGGTGCAGGTGAAGGATACAATCGTTGCGGTGTCATATGCGGTTGCTGAAAAATAGCGCGAGTTCGAAAAGGAGCCGGCGGCGGATCTCGGAACATACTCTGATGAGCGCTTAACGGGTCACTCCTTGGGATCTTCCTCATCGTCTCATGCGAATATTGCTGGGCATCTACAAATGGTCGCTGGCGTGCCGTCCGCTCGAATTCGGGATGCAGTTCACCTGGCAAGACATGCATCATTTGCATTGCGTCCAATTTTCGTTTTGTTTTTTTCTTCCCGCGCTTTTTCTGCTTTTTGGTTCGTAAATATGTTCGAGCTTCCCTTTCGTCCACCGAGTGCACAGTTACATGTCTACAATTATCCACTGTTTTTGTTAGTTGCATCGTTGCTATCGGAATTTCTCGTTCTTCAAAAATTTCTCCGTCTTCTAGACTATCCACTTGATCAGGCGTTGGGCTTAAGCGCGTCGCTACCTCGGTTGTTGCTTCATGCAAAAGTTTCTCGCTCACTTCTGTCTCCATTTTGTTGTCACTGACGTCGAGCAATGGCGGCGAGAGTTGTGGCAGTTTATTTGGTTCTACCTCGTCATTTTGTACCAAGGTAATTCCATCTTGTTTATCATCTAACGTCACTTTATCGTTCTTACGCGACTCGTCTTTATCATTTACGGACATAGAAGGCATCGTAGAGCGTGATGCAGTAGGTAAAACAGGCCACTCCTCGTCCACGTCTGACTCAACATCTTCTGCTAACGGCACCGACATCTCCGCTCTTGTCGCCTCTCCTTGTCGCACCAATGGCGTTTCCTCGTGTTTCGTACGTTGCAGCTGGTCCAACATGGATGTGTCAGGATCTACAGAGCTTACTGCTGTAGAAGTAGATTCTGGTAGTTGCGCAACTCGAGTTTCCATTGGCTCATCCTCTTCTTCATCTTCCTCGTCATCAAGAGTCAAGTCGATCACTTCAATAACCGAGTGGCTACTGGGACGTTGAGTTTGTGAAAGATCAATTGTTATTGTCGTCTGCGCTTGTGCAGCCGAAAGCGAAGAACTGGAACGTGACGCGCCCGTCTTCGGTCCAAAGTGCCGGAGCGAGGAACTCGGAAGCGGCGCCGAGGTTCGGAAGTCGCGTGGATCAAGGTCTGATCTCTTGTTGCTATGTACATTCCTTTCGTGGGACTTACTATGCAAAGCTTGTTGCTGCGCCCTCCACTGTTCTTTGCTACGGGCCATTCACAAACAAACACTACAGAGGTATCGAGACCAACGCTCAAAAAGTCGGTGTTTTGAGCGAGAGGAATGCAAAAAAAAATTGTGTCAATTTGGTGTGCACAATATCCTAAAGAGAATTTGCGTACAAGCCGCAAATTGAAAATGGTTCCTGCTCCGCACTACGTCAAATCTGTCGCGCTTAAAAACACAACGTCGTATCCTGTGAAGGTTATTGCCACCTTTGGATCGGACGAGCTCGAGGCTATGGGCAAAGCTAAGATCCAGGAGACGAGCGAGCTGGCTCCTGGTGCCGAGGCGAGTTTAAAGGAGCATGAATACGACATGGATGGGTGGAAAGCTGTCGCTCCGTTCATTTCGTTGGAGGTGGAGCACTTGACGGACAAGGGACCGCTGGGTAAGACGTTGTACACACCCAGTGTCGATCGCATTGTTAATGTACTGCACATTGACATCGGCGCCGACGATGACGCCAAGAACTTCAAGGTCACTAGTCTATGTGACGCTTAATGGAGTCGACCGAATTTTAGGCTGAGAGCCCGCTTCTAACTCAAACAAAACTTTTTCAATAAAGATTACCGATTTGAAAGTGTTCGCTTGGCTTCGGTTGCCCTGTGTGTATAAATACTTGCGATGTTGTCCAAGCTAAGTTGTTAGTGACCTCAAAGTGGTTTGCCACTGATTTCCCTCACGACTATTCAAGCAGGTAAATTTGCTGTCTAAGTGCTGAATGCAAGTACTTACATAGTATGACTTCCTGACGGTAAATCAACGGGTGGCCGACCATACGTGACCTGAGACGAATCGTTGGATTACTTGTATGCTGAAAGAGGCTCGTTGGTGGCTTTGCCAGCATCCCGCAACTCCATGTCTTCCACTTGTGAGCTAGAGAAATAAGCGCTGCCCGCACTAGAACGTGGTGATAATTGCGAAGCAGGAGTTTGTGGAGAGTATGGCGCCGCCAGATAACTTGTGTCACCACTCTCGGATCTTGGAGTACATACGTCAGCATTTGGATCAACTTTAATACGACCGTCTCGTGGCTGGGCTAGATCGACGTGAAGTCCAAACCCGCGTTTGGGACCACTACTGCTCCTGCGCTTGCGGTACAGACTACTTCCACGCTGGCTGCTACTGCGTTGACCGATCTCACCGCTTCGGTTACTGAGTACCTCCAAACTATCATCTACTTCTGCTTCGATAACTGCAAGCTCATCTTCCACGCTACGCATACTTTCCCCAGACATGCGCGAGTCACTAGTCTGATTAACGCTGGGTTTTGGAATGTCTAACGCAGAATCAGAAATAGGCTTGTTCCGACAGAATCTTTTCCACCAGGGCCCACGTATCTGTTCAGCCGATCCACAAAGACCATAAACGCTGGTTAAAAATTATACATGAAGCATAATTTGAGTGCGAGAATTTGGTACTGCTAAATCACGTGACAATAGCTTTAATGCTAAAACTTCTTTTGTCATCGAGACTTCACTACAATCAAGAGGGCAAATACGTACGGCGTTTTGTCTGTCCTGCGCAGTTTTCCGCTTCCGTTGGCGGACAATGTAGTCATAAGTTGTAATATTTTCGATGCCTGTTATATGCGCGCATGTTAGTACGTGTTTAGTCGCTATTATTGGACTAAAATACGTACATAGATGAAAATGAAAGAGTGCAAGCTGAGCGATCATAAACAACCACGGGCTCAAAAAGGCTAGCAGCACAATGTGAATTATTCGTAGCGACTGTAGCGAGATGTGATATTTGTCGTCCACGCAGAGTCCTGTAACTTCGTCTTTTTCGGTTGAACAGCCATAACTACTAGCTGATCTACCCTGTATATTGTCCTTGTTTGAGTAAAGCTCCACAACGATATAAATTCCCACCGCGATTTGCACAATCAAAAACACCGAGGCGCCTACGACGGAGCCCAAAAAGTAACGGTAATTTTTCCTCCCAACACAGTTGTTCAGCCACTTGCAGTGGTGGTCAAACACATCCACGCACTTGTCGCATAGCCGACAATGTCGACTCTGGTTGTTCCTAGAACAGAGTCAACAATCTCCGTCAGAGTTTAATTCCTGTCGATACAATAAATCCAACGTACACATATCTCATGCAAACATTGCAATAAACTCTGTTGTCAGGGCGAGAATCTGTCGTGTCCGTTATCGTCTAGACAAGAGCAGTCAAGATAAGCCCTGACAATGGTTAGAAGCGCTGACATGCTGCACTTACCGACGGCCTCATAATGCAGTCGTCCGATGGGTCTGTACCCGTACATAACACAACCGAAACTACTGTGAAGAGGGAAGCGGTGGCGTATAGGATGCTGGAAACAATGGCTAGTGTCGTGTCCAACACGGGCGTGCAGAAGGCGAAAAAAAGCGCCATGACAGCCGGAAAGACCACCCAAGTGACTAGCTGCAACGCATGAAACGGTGTTTCCCATCCATTCTTGCGCATTTCGGGAAGTGTGGCAGGGGCGTCCCAATGCGCAGAGGACGTCTTGGTCGTCGGGCGTGCGCTGTCTATCAGGTATTAAAAAGACATTTCATATACCGGTAACGTGATTGGTCAACTAACAAACCCAATTTAATCATCTTTGTCAGGTACACTGACTACATGTTTCTTCGCCCTGGTATAGAGATCGCCACTGCTGTCGGTTACAGCGACATGCCCTTTTCTAGTCTCTACCTCGCTTATTTGCAACCTACCAGCAAAAAAAAACAGTATGTGTAGTACCAGTGATCACATTACTTTGCGGCTCGGCTGTTGATGATGTTCTGTGCAGTGAAAATCGATACTATGAATCAACCCGACGTTGATGGACCGGGCGACGTAACTTTTCAGCGCTAAGTCGCTGTGCAGCGACTTAGCGCTGAAAAGTCATCATAGTTAAATGTGCATTGTGGCGGAGTTAGAGATTTTCGATAACGTGTCCGAAAAGAAACTTATCTTAATGGACATTTTCCAGCATACACCGATCTCATCTGTATGTCGTCTACGATAAACAACCTGAATGTTTAGCCGTTTAACTCTATGTTCCAATTCAATGACTTCAGCGCATGTAGAAACGTTTCTTGAGCAGCATATGCGTGATAAGCTCGCGGTAACAGCATATACCGATGATGTAATTAATAATAATTCATCATGCTAACGCATATGTTACCATGTATTTTTGATGGAAGAACTTGGCAATTTAATTCAAGAGCATGGAGATACGTCGTTCTTGAGCGCGGTATTGTGATTTCGACGCTGACCCAGCAGCAGTTGTTTGCTATTTGAAGATAAAGTTCCTTTGGATGATATCGGTATCTTACTAACGACGTCTGAATTTTGAAGAGTTCAAGAGCCTCATGTTATTTCTTAAGCAGAATGAAACACCCTGTATCAAAATTGCAGGAATCTACTGATTTGCTCCAGCCGACGAAATTTTATATTCGAATGGTTTCAAAGCGATTTTTTTACGCTTAAGTTAAAAAGAAAAGAGCTGCTAACGCTAACTAATTGCAGATCATGAAATACATTTTATGCAATAAAATACAAAAGGATTTTTTTCACGTAATACAATGAGAATAAAGTAAGTTCCAACCATTCTACATAATCATGCAACTGCCACATTTCGTCATTGCTTTCTGATCTATCCCCGCTCCTGGCAGTTGTGGGGTCTGGACAATAATTCAACAGATGTCAGAAAAAAATCTGCTCTCTCATGTATGATCGAAACAAACTCACCGCCGTTTCTTGTTGCTCGACTGCCTTTTCTGCTATTTCTGCAAATGACTGAGCAATTATACTTTCCTCAGTCGACTTCATAGGAATATTGGTAAGGTCAACTACAAGGTTATCGAATTCGACCTTGGCTTCATTCACTGTTGTCGTTATGCATTCTAACTCAACGCAAGCAGCACGAACTTGAGTCACTTCACTTTTCACTTGGCTACCTGACGCGACATTCACTTTCTCATTTACAGTCGAAAGAGCTGTCCTCTCTGGTAATGGTTCCTCTAAAGGAATGGCTAGGTGTGCTTTCAACGCTATTGCAGCGGTAGGTGCAGCTTGTTCCATCATTGATAGTGTCAAGGTTTTGTCAATTTGGGCAACCATCTCCGAGATAACTAGCTGGATGATAGTCTTTATCTCTTGATTCTGTGCTGACGGGACAACGATACTCGTTTTTTCAACAAAAGCGATAGCATCACCACGCTGAATCGCTTCATTTTCATTGCTTGCACCGCTTCCAGAATCCAGTTCGGTGTTGACATCGTCCAAGGGATTGTTAGCATCCTGTTTGTCCTCCGACATTTGATTGCCTATCTCAGTATTTCCCACAAGTTTAATCTTCTCAAGTCTCCCTTCATTAATGTTGGAGACACTCTCTTCCTTGGACACCACATAGATTCCCCCTCTGACGCTCGCCTCTTTTTCGCAATCTGTGATAGTTTTCGGTACTACCACAGAACTATCGAAAGAGATCAAACCCTTTAAGGCCATTCCAGTTCGTTCAATTTTCGACATCGCCAGCTCCAGCTTGAATGTTCAGTTTTACAAACAATGTAAGGTCCTCAATCCAATGGGTCATTTAAAAATTCCCACCTCTTGGTCGGAGAATTCAGCCGGCTCGCTCATAGTCATAGGCTTGAAAGGATGGATCGCACGAACTTCCGCGAACATCATGAAATGTTGCATGCAGAATAACACCTGTACCATATTTGTGCCTTCATACAAATCGTCCGTGCAGAATAGTGACAAGTCTATCATTCCAATCCTGAACAAAACTACCAGTGTTAGCATTATGCTTATAGCTTCATCAATCGACAAATAACCTACGACTTGCACTGCCTCAAGAAGACTGAAATATTTTCGCGCTCCTTCCAAGGAGCCATTCGCAATGAATATCTACGGCTGATCCGTGACATACAATTCGAAGCATCAGGAAATAAAATCTCCATCTAGCAACGTACATACATGTATTAACTCTCTACAACTCCGTGTGTTGGATGCAAAGTAGAAAAAAACGTACGAGTTCACGCAGTACTACACCCGACTTAAGTGATTCGAACAGGCTCGTGGATGGCAACTCACGCTTTAACACACGTTCAATCCAAGCCATCACATCCTATAATCAACGTAAGTCATTCAGGCAAATTCTGAGCGACCAACATTGTGGTCAAATATCTGCTTACACGTTGTCGTCGTAAATATTCGATGGCCTTCGATTCGTCGCTGGCCCATTTTGCTGACAGTGACAGTCTGCGTTGGTGCAAACCATCCATGGCCGAGCAACTACTTTCATCATTGCGATTGAAAGTCGACCCGTTCGAGTTCATATCCACGTTCTGTCTATCTACAATCAAGTTTTCAGACGGACTTGCGCGTCTTGATTCTAAAGAAAGTATGGCACGAGAAAGTTCAAAACTCGCTAGCGAAACAGCAATACATGGATCATATCCAACGCTAGCTAATGTGTCACGTCATAGAAACCATGGGCGATTCTCACACGTCACATGTTGCAGCATACAGTGACTCAATTAATTCGCACCTAATCGGCAATTTTGGTTCACCACCAACAGATGATCCGTGTTGTAGCTGGAACGTACGAAGGCTTGTTATATGGATGGGAGTGCCCCATCGTTGCCAAAGGAAAGAAAACAACGATGAAGCTTACTTTTGGCTACGCGGCGCACTCAGAATGTATCAAGAGTGTTGCATTGATGGAAGCTAAGCAAGGCAAGACGCTACTATCCGGCGGTAGCGACGAGATGATCAAGTGCGTACCACAATGTCTAAACCATAATCAACGGCTTATTATATGATTGTATCATTACGTATAGAATTTATAATGTCGACAAGCGCGTGGAGATTGGTAGCTTGATGGAGCAACATGGCGCTATTACAAGCATCGAATTTTTTGGTCAAAGTCACGTGCTCAGCGGCAGCGCTGACAATTCCATCTGTATCTGGCGCACATCCGAATGGAACTGTTTGCATATCCTTGGGGGCCACAAGTACGTGTAGCTATAAATGTATGATAAGGATGGAAGGGTAAATCGTCTTTGGTGCTGCATTTTAGAGGCGAAATCAACGCGATTGCAGTGCATCCAAGTGGAAAAATGTGTTTTTCAGTGGCGCGCGACCGTACACTCCGCATGTGGAACCTCGTGAAAGGCCGTATTGCATTTATTCGGCGTTTAGAAAAAGAGGCGGAGCTCGTCATGATCTCGAAAAAGGGCACACATTATGCGCTTGGGTTTGGTCGAGAACTATCAGTTTTTAATATGAATGCAGAGGTGAGCTAGAGACGGAATGAGTCCAATTTGCTCTCGTGTAATGACGGTCCCATGTGCTGCTAAATTAGCTGCTGGGTACGCTGGAACACGCCAAGAAGATTTATTGCGCTGCGTTTGCTACGAATGACTTTATTGTTTGCGGTGGTGATGATAAAGTGATTTATATATGGAAGATTAACGGAACGTAAGTTTACTTCTCAGTAGCGTAGATGGATTTACTCTAACATGGCGTGACTACAATGTGATGCTGATAACACAGATTGGTTGGAAAGATAACTAGTAGCGACATTGACGCCCGCATTAGGTGTCTGGAAGTAGTTTATCCGCACGGCGAGGACAAACTGCCTTGGATCGTGCTCGCTACGTCGAATGGCACGTTTCAGATTTGGGATTTTGCATCGTTCGTGTTGGATGAGTCCTCACCTGAAGAATCAAACAAACCAGTCGAGCCAATCGCCTCGATTGGGCTTCTTACGAAACCTCGTGTGACGTGTCTTTCGGCAGCGATAGGAAGTAACTCGACTTGTGCCGACGACGAGGACGAGATTCTTAACCAGAATATTAAGAAGCCCAGGAAGGTTAAGAAAGCGACGGGCACTGCTCGTGCAGCTGGTGTCCCGCATGTGGTCGTTGAAATGGATGGCGAGAGCGATTCTACAGCTAGAGACGATACTCCCAAGAAGCGAAAACCAGGTGCTCGGAAGCAGCAGCAAAGCAGACACAAAAAGATTAAACAATCGAACTCGTAGTAGTAGATAAATCGGCTGTTTCGATTGTTCCTCGGCCTTAAATCCGTAATAGTCTTCTTTTCTATACGTACATCGGCGAACAATTTAGTGTGTCGTAGGATTTTTCTAATTGCTGTCACCGTGGTAGTTTTTCTAAGTGCAATGAAGCGAATTCAACCAGTGGTAGTTTTTCGATCACTTTCTTAGAGGACACAGTTTGGCACATTATGTCAAGTGTACCCTGAAAAATTGTCATGTGTCGAAAAAACAGAGTTCAATCCTTGGAATTCGGTGCTTTTTGTTTTGGTATTGTTAAAAAAATAGTGTCTATTTTTGGTCTTATATTAAAACTGAGTAGGACTATTTCAGGTAGATATTGCATTTCGTTCTTATTAGTAGCATAATTAGTGCATTAGTACTCGGTTCTGAGTACACACATATTTTTGTTACGCATAAGAAATGTATACATGTACCATACAACAGATGGAAGTTTACCATAACTTCAACATCTGGCATATATTTTCATGCCAGGCTAACTAAACAGTTCTCAATATACATTCCGTTGATTTAGTCCTTGGTTTGGATATTTTCTTCTTAGATTACGAAGTGTCTCCTGATACCTTTTTCGCCGTTAACGTGTGTTTGACTGTGGAGATATCGACTTTACTGACTTTCGTTATATTTGGATTATTTTCACGCACTTACGACTCAACTTTTCGTCTACAAGCGCAAGTATGGATTCGAACAACGTTCAACAGGTATCATCGGGTCCAAAACTCTCAGTAACAACTTTTTCGCTGTGTGGTATGTGTGGAATAAAAGTTTCATAGCCCGGAATCTGGTTACTAGTCCCTTGATTTATATCCGCTGCTGTTGACGCTTGCGAACGTATGGACAATCTCTCGGACAGTTTTTTTATGTACCGAAGTCAGTATTGGAGGTGTTGATGAATGCAGAAGACGCTCAAGTCAATTGCTACTTGCCAAAGCTTTCAGACCCAAAATCCTGACACTCGTTCTTATGTGGCGAAGATTTGGCTTAACAGACAGTGCACATGTTGAAATCACACGTAGCCATTTTGGAAGTTTTGGCTAAAATGTATTTTCACGAAGGTGAAACCCCATTGGCTGAAATGTGGATATGGATTTTCAAGTAGAATTCAAGTTTAACTTTGGGAAAAACTAAACAGTACCGTGTCCAAATAGGCCTATTTAGAACTCGATTTTACTCGATTTTGATTGGCTGTTTTCAGCCTGCAGGGTTTAGGGTTTAGGTTTTAGGGTTTACGGTTTAGGGTTTAGAGTGTAGGGTTGATGGTTGGGGGTTTAGGGTTTAGGGTTTAGGGTTGTTTGTTTGTTTGGTAAGTTTCCGTGGTCAATTGGTTGGTTGGTTAGTTGGTTGGTTGCTTGTTTGCTTGGTGGGATGGGGTGGTATATGTGAGACAGCGGAGAGGCGCCAAAAGTGAGCGGGACCCAAAAAAATGCAAAAAATGCATGCTGAAAACAGCCAATCAAAATCGAGTTCTAAGTAAGCCTATTTGGACACGGTACTGTTGAGTGGACCTCTTTAACTTTTTGCTATTATTATATCGGATTTAGTAACTTTACATAATATACTGTTTGTTTTACTAATTAATTGACTGAAGATCTCCGCTGAGCGGCAGTCGGCCGATGGCTAAGCCTTTGCCAAGCAGGATCCTATCTGGTCAAAACTGTCATCCCAGGTAGTATAAGACCTTCGCTGCAGTCAACAGATTTCTTACAGGTTATGTGCCCATGGATCAAAGGGTTCTTTCAAGAAAGTCGTTGCTAAAGTTCGCTTTTGGATTATAACGCTACGTTTCGTGGAGCTAGTGGTAAGTCCCCTCGTTTTGAGGGCTAGTGGTTTCCGTTTTCGTTAATTGGAATAAGGTTGTCTCGTGAGAATGGAGAAAATTATGAACAAACATAGAGATGAAAATGTAGCGGGACAGAATGATGCCTATGAAAGGGCTGAAAGATGTCCAGGCACGTTAAGTGTCCGTTGAGGAGTTACAAAGCAGACACTCGGCCGTCTGGATCAAGGAAATACTCCCGAGTTGCCGAGCGGAAACGCGTGTTCCGACAAAGTCTCAAGAAATACCGCCCGTTTGAGCAGCAGATGACCATATATATTTTTGGTTAAAGGTGAGGGTATCGAAGTTGGTGTTGCTCGTCGTATGAATGAGGAAAGAATGCCGCGGGAGGCGCATTGCTCCCAATTTTTTTTAGTATCCGAAATTTCCGAAACTGCGTACACGTATAGTACACTTCCGTCACCCGAAACTTTGTCATTTTCAGCCGTTGGATTGGTTCCACTTTCAATTTTAACCAAAATTTATTAGCCTTTTTTCTTATTCCGTTGACTTCATTCTTCAAGATCTTTGGACTTTTGCGTATTCTTCTTCTTGGTGGTCTTGTGGTGAAGTGCAAGTGAAAATATTTGACCATTTTGTACCAGTGTACCAGTTTCAAGGCAGATCGATCTGGTGGCTGAAATGACGGAGTATTTTGGGCCAATCGTGGGCTTGGAGTGTTTTGTACGCGGATTTGAGGTAAGGCACACGGTTTACATATAGTTTAAATATTGGATTTTTATTGGATATTAAATACAGTGTTCGTATTACATTGGGTTGCGTAAGTCCCCAATGGCTCCGATCTGAGTCATTGGGAGCGGGAGGCTGACAGAGTCCCCTCACGCTTATAAGCCCGGTCAGGAAAGAGCTCCACCGGAAGCCCCACGGCAGGGAGCACTCGTTACGTTCACTCACCACTCAAGTTCGGCCCCGCTCAAGGGAAGCGGGTTATTTTTTGTCTGGTTTACTCATCGCTATCTGCTGCGATCAAGTCCCAGGAATGGCTGGATTACTCATTGTTCTGCAATCAAGTGCCAGGATTTACTATTGGATGGATTACTCACTGCCTCGGGCGGTCAAGTGCCAGATTTAATCGCATTCGGAGTGAAGATTTCCGCTTCGTTTTCAGATCGTCTAGTTCGCATTATCTTTCGTTGGAATTTTGGATCAGTACCCCAGAAGTGGTACATCCATATCGATCTTTTCAAAAATCTCCACCAAGCAGCGGTCCACCAAGTGTGTAACCAGCCCATTCCATCGGGTACACAAGGTGAGATGGAGGCGAAAAAACGGACCAGGCGTCTTGTGCTGATGATCGGTCGTCTGCTAGCAGCGGACGATCAGATCGGATCGTGGGCGAAGGTTCACGGGGTACCCCCCCCCCGTAAGTTGGAAGGCAGGGCACGATGGTGGTCAGGTTCTCGACACTACGGTGTTCGATTTTGAGCTTGACTCCACCACACGTGCACCAAGCCGATCTGCTCAGGAAAACGAGGCAATTTGTGCGGATGTCGAAATGCAGTCAATAACATCAACAGACAAGCTGTCCGAAGGTGTTAGATCGGTTTTCAAGACGCAGGTAATCGCCCTTGCGCTTTGGCCTGGGCATAGGCCAAGCGTAGCGCCCTCTCTACCCGAACGTCGTGTTCGGAAAAGCTGCTATACAGCGCATCGAAACTAGGGAGGCGTTTCTCCCCTTCCGCCCAAGCGCGGAATGCCTGCTCTGCGTCTTCGACGCTTTTGTCCCGCAAGAGAACAAAGGGAATCTCACGGATGATATAAAAACGCGGGTCATGCCTAACCCTCCCCCACAGATCGGCAAGTATCAGCGACTTCGACATGAAGTCGATCAGCGAAATGGACGATGACTACAGTGGTACGGGTAAAGGAGGGACAAGTAAGGAGAACTTAGCCTCGACGAAGGCGTTTGACTTCAATTTGACGGTGATCTCAAGGATCCGCATGGCCGCAAGCACCGAGCAGAAGGACTTTACGGGCAAGGATGCTGATGAGGTTCAAGCCCGATCATGGTTCAGCCGAACAAAGTCCGCCTTCCTCCGGAATCAGACGCCGACCAAAGAACGGTGTCTGATCTTCCGAGATCTGATGAAGGGACCGGCTGCGAACTGGATCCAGCAGTGTCGGGATGTAGGATATGACTGGAGTTTGCTGTGCATGGAGTTTGAAAGCAGTACTGTCACTCCGGCTTCTCTACTGCGCGAAGGTACCTCCACATGAGGAAGAGGGGAGATGAAACGCCAATCAAGTACTTTCACCGGCTAGATTTGGTTGCGATTCGTGCGGGGTTCCCGATCAAGGAGACCGATCCGCCGATTGTCGCTGCCCAAGAACACGTGGGCCACTTTATCAGTACGTTGGACGATCAGGATTTGGCCGATCAGCTGACCTTATTGCGCCTCTGGGACGTGGAAGAAGTTGAACAGACGTTACGTATGCTGCGCCACTCCCACAGTATGATGACGAAGGTTGCTGTCAGATCGAACAGATCCCGATCGAAAGGACAAGATGATCATGTGAATAGACCTGCGACCAGACCGGCCAGAGCGATCAGAGCGATCGTGGCTTATATGATCTCCGGACCAGAAAGGGAGCTCTGCTTCTTCAGCGCCTGGGTTGGTAAGCTGGTCGGCCAAGACGAATTTATTGGTATGAATTTTATGGAGCCGGCGGGCATACGCCTCGATCTGTCGCATGGAATGCTTACGCTTCCAGACGAAGACCAGATCCAACTGGCTGGTCGACGCCCCCTATACGGATCATGTACTGATCTGGTGATGTGGGACCAAGATATCACCATTCCGGTGGGTCAATCGGCAGATACCTCGGTTGGAAAGGACTTTCGGACAAAGAAGTTGTGGGTGACCAGGGGCGATCACTGGGTACCGACGTTTGTGGACGGTGGAGATCGAAGCGATCGCGTACGAGTTACTAACGTCGGTAATAAATCGCTGATGTTAGGCAACTGTACGATCTTCGATATGTGGCTGGCCGAAGGAAAAGTTCCGTGGAGGATGGGATTTATTTTGATCGAATCAAGACGTTATATGCAGTGGAAAAGCTTTGCGCGTAAGGCCACCACCGATCGGATAGGCGACGACAAGTCAGCCGAAGAAGACCTCCCATATTGGACGGAAAGGACAGATCACGTAGCGATCCGGATGTGCCAGAGGTCACCAGCGTGGTCACCCGATTCATTGTACTTGAAGTCAGATGTGCCAAGGGTCGTTAACGCAGTTGTATCGCAAAATCGGGTGACAGTGGAACCGACGGCAGATGGGGACGATCGCGATATCGCTGGAGATGAGTATGGCGACACATCCACTCAAGTCGGTGTCACAGAAGGGCAGCCCATCGACAATGATCAGCATTGCCCGTTTGACAGGGATCGGACCGAGCGTGATCGCCTCACCAGATGACTTGGCGTGTATGCATAGGGGCGGGGAAAAGTGCGTTGATGGATCGGCGAACCCGATCTGGAATGTAGTTACCTCACCTGAAGTGCTAGCCTATCTGCTCGAAGTGACTATGGACGTGCGCAAGTCGCCAACACCCCCGATCGGACCTATCATCCCAAAGAATTAACATTGGAGAAGAGAAACGAGCTGATCGGGAAGTCTGCTACTGATGTCGACAGTAATGATGTCGATTCGACCGCCCCTTTGGATGACAGATCGACCCAGAAGACATGTTGTATCCAAACGCACCGATAAAACCAGATCCACTTGAAGGATCGCAAGGAAACAATTGGGATCAGTGAACCCGATTTTGATTATGGCGATCTGACTAAGAATTCCAAACGGAGTCGACCAAATCATAATTGTTATGGGTCGACGCGAACTTACGAAGTGGGAAAACAAGATTCGAAATAATTCAGATCGTGTGACACCGATCTGCTTCAGATCGGCAATATCGATCTGGTACAGATCGGCAATATCGATATGGTACAGATCGACAATACTGACCGGTGTGAATTTGTGATGTTTCTTGTGATTACAACTACGGGTGTGTGCAAATGTGATGAATGGATGATGAAAAAGTGGCTTAAGGTTGCGGATGGATTTTTCCGGTGACAACGATAACGGCTCTTTCGATGTGGATACAGTTGGATGTGGTAAGGGTGTACCGTGACCAATGTGGATAAAGGCTATGTCAAATAGGACGATAAGATGATCTGAAATGGATTCTATTATTAATGAAATATGAACGACGATTATCCGATCGGCTCCTTCGATCTGCTCCGGAGACCAAGGGTCGGCAGCATAAGGAGGGAGAGGCACGACAACCTTCAATTCCCCCGAACGAATCAAGACGATATAGACGAGAAATTCCGGGCAGAAGAGTTGGTTTGGGCACCTCGACAGCTGGTTTCGACGATTCTTTAGCGCTGTCGCTCTCCGGGGGCACCACTTGGTCTGTTCGTAACGTCGGCTTTTCAACTGGGGCAGCAGAAAGACGACGCTGGATGGATTGGGATTTCGATAAAGCGAGAAGTAGCTCATCTGTACCAACCGATCCACGCTCTGAATCCGCCCCAGGCGAAGATGATGCCGACTTGGACCGAAAAGTGTGGACGGTCGAGGGCGCGCGATTTTTCGAAGTCTTCCTCTCCATAACTGGATCCTCCGCCGCACTTGGAAGTTGCGCCCGTATCTTGGCTTGTGTTTGCACTGCCTCCATCTTCTTTTCAAGCTCCAGGACGCACGCTACGTCCGGCATCCTAGAGCCTCTCCACGCATCTTCGCGCTTCCGATTTTGTTTGCAAATTCTGTGGGGAGGATTTTTTAGCCAATGAGCGGCACGATAATCCACCCGATCCCGGTTGAGCGGCGTAAAGGGTCGAGGGCGCGGGATTTTTCGAAGCCTTTCTCTCCAAAACTGGATCCTCCGCCGCACTTGGAAGTTGCGCCCGTGTATTTACTATCAATTGCACCGCTTCCAGTTTCTTTTCACGCCCCAGGTCAGCCGCTAGCTCCCGCTCCCTCGCGCCTCTTGATGCACCCTTGTGCCTCTTGTTGTGTGCACAAATTTTGGGGGCGGAATTTCAGCCAATGAATGGCGAGAATTTCCGCCCGAATTTTGTTGGGAAATCGCACCACCTGAATGCGCCTGTGGGTACGCGAGGACGCTCAATGTTACTCCGCGAGGAATGAGATCGGCGACCAGCGACTTGGATAGGCACGTAGCCAACTCATCACGGCACCCGCAGACGATTCCCTGGATTCGATCGACTCTTGGGTCCAAATGCCGAGCTGATCTTTTGGGAGGCACTAATTCTGCCGGAATAGTCGTCGATCGTGAGCTTTAGCTCAGCGATCTGCCGATCCATCTCGAGTCTTTGGGAGTATACGACCGACCGATCACCCTGAGGCTCTGAGCATTGTCGAACGACCACTGCGTGCAGCTCCTGAAGACGTGATCGGTTGATCTCGAGACGACGCAAGTCGTGAAGAGTGCCGATCAGCCCTTCCAACATCGTTTGGAGCAGATCGAAGTGACCGTACACCTGTCGAACGGTGTCGACAAGTGCATGCACAGTCGGGAAGACATCGATCTCCATTGGATCTACATACAGCAAAAAGTGAGGATCGATCTAACGTGGAGTCATCAGTGAAATGGCGTACCGGATATGTTCTGTTGTGGGACTAAGGCCTTGAGACGCTTATTCTTGACCATCAAGTCTGAACAATTCGTTTGTACAGCGTCGATCAGCTTGGAAAGTCGTTTGTAATCTCGGCGCATCTTTTTGAACGCGGCGTCTGTCACGATCTACTTTTTGCTCGTCACCTCCAACTCCCTTCGGAGCGCATCAATGGTTTGTTAGGACCGATCGGCCTCGACTCGGGACTCATCTTGTTCTTCGACAATCTGAGTGTCACCCGAGCCATCCGAATGGTCCGATCGGTCAGGAGTTTGAAGATGCGGAGAGTGGGAGCGCCGATCACCTATGAAGATAAATGATAGTGGAAAATGTGGCGATCGGAAGTCAAGTGTATTTACCTGGTACACTGTATTCGGAAGATTGCATGGAATTGAAGACTGTTTGTGAGATCGGGCCGCTACCGTTGTGCGGCTGCTACCAGACTCAGGGGCGGCTGTGGTGAAGTGCAAGTGAAAATATTTGACCAGTTTGTACCAGTGTACCAGTTGCAAGGCAGATCGATCAGGTTGGCTGAAATGACGGAGTATTTTGGTCCAATCGTGGGCTTGGAGTGTTTTGTACGCGGATTTGAGGTAAGGCACACGGTTTACATATAGTTTACATATTGGATTTTTATTGGATATTAAATACAGTGTTCGTATTACATTGGGTTGCATAAGTCCCCAATGGCTCCGATCTGAGTCATTGGGAGCGGGAGGCTGACAGAGTCCCCTCACGCTTATAAGCCCGGTCAGGAAAGAGCTCCACCGGAAGCCCCACGACATGGAGCACTCGTTACCTTCACTCACCACTCAAGCCCCGCTCAAGGGAAGCGGGTTATTTTCTGGCTGGGTTAATCATCGCGATCTGCTGTTATCAAGTCCCAGGAATGGCTGGATTACTCATCGCGATCTGCGGTCAAGTGCCAGAAACATTTATTGGCTGGATTACTCATTGCTCTGCAATCAAGTGCCATGATTTACTATTGGCTGGATTACTCACTGCCTCGGCCGGTCAAGTGCCAGATTTAATCGCATTCGGAGTGAAGATTTCCGCTTCGTTTTCAGATCGTCTATTTCGCATTATCTTTCGTTGGAATTTTGGATCAGTACCCCAGAAGTGGTACATCCATATCGATCTTTTCAAAAATCTCCACCAAGCAGCGGTCCACCAAGTGTGTAACCAGCCCATTCCATCGGGTACACAAGGTGAGATGGAGACGCAAAAATCGGACCAGGCGTCCTATGCTGATGATCGGTCGTCTGCTAGCAGCGGACGATCAGATCGGATCGTAGGCGAAGGTTCGCGGGGTACCCCCCCCCCCGCAGTTGGAAGGCTGGGCACGATGGTGGTCAGGTTCTCGACACTACGGTGTTCGATTTTGAACTTGACTCCACCACAGTCTTACTAAATGAATTGCTTCATTCTTATCGTTTCCATTCAATTTCATTATTGAACTCGACTTCTCTTTTCTTGCGCTCCGAAATTCTTCCAATCTCACAACCACGTTCGACCCCTTGAAGCTCAAGTTCTGCTATAGCGACATTTTTCAAACTTTTACTACAGGGTCGCTTGTATCCTATTATAGTTTCAATATTCGTCACATGTCTAATGACGGTAGCAAGCTTGTCCTTAAGTAACAAAGCTTGTATGTTTCGTTTCGCCACTTTTGCCCAATCTCCACCTCCATCAGGCGTTAGCACGTTGCCCCACAACCGAACCATTCGTTTCAAATCACGAAATGAGGTATTAAAACATTTGTGCCGCTCCATATTTTGTACGAGCGGCAACCATTTGAAAAGTGATCGACGAATACAACCAAAAAACGTTTTTTGCGTCAATCTCGAGGCGTGATCGGACCTTTAAGGTCACTTAAAATCACGCCTCAAATGCTATCGATGGTCCCCAATCATGCTTCGGTTGATTTATTCTTGTTGCTTTGCCTTCATCACAGGTCAGACTGTTTGGTTTCTTGTTATCAGTAAAAACTATGCCTAACATGGGGCCTCTAGCTAGTTTTCCAACCGTTTCTTACTCTACGATGGCCCAAGCGTACGTGAAAATGGTGCAAAGTTTCTGTTTGAGGTTCGATTTGCTTGTTAGCTTCAACATTTCTCTACACTATACTTACACATTTGCTCGTAATTCTCTTCTGTCTGTCTGCCGCTCGATATATTTGCCACAAAAATTTCACCAAATATTTTAATTCGAAAAAAGACACCTCGCCTTTTAAAACCATAATTTGATCACCAATTTACTTATGGTGCACCCTTTCTCCCATAGCCTTCCGAACGATATTAACTACTTAGCAAGTTTAGGAGAATATTAAATATCCGTTAACTCAATAACTATCGGGTTACTCCCTTTTGTCCTCAACGCGACTTTTCTGACTTTAGTGGCAGTAAGCAAAAAAAAAACCATCAGGGAGTGCGAACGTGTCTTCTTGGATACAATCAGTAGCATCCTCGAGCAAACTTGCGTTCGACAGAAGGTGTATACTCTCACCGCTATCGATAATTCACGAACTTTCTTCGGGCATTGCACTGAGACGTCCTTCTGTCTCGCAACACGGCTGTCTTTCAACTGTTGATAACAACACCTTTTCCATCCAGTTTTCTTCATTTTTCTTGCTATACTTTCTAGTCTGGTTTCTCAAACTTTTCTTTCGTCTTTCCGGATAATTTTCTTGCAATATCCTTCACTTCTGCATACGAAACAAACTCGCCTTTTTTCAGTCGTGACTACAGCGTTCGTGTGTAAGTTTTTTTTTTTTGAAGAAGTTTTTCCTTTAAATGCGTAGTTTTCTAACTCTTGCGCCCAAGCAATTAATTCTTGGGCATGACTTAGGTAATCCTGCCTTGTAGGATCGTACCTAGCGATGAGAACAATCTTGAGTTGGGGGGCTGCAAAATTTACCATGTTCTCCACTAACTTTTCTCTTGACCACATTTTGAGCAAAAGCTAATAATTTATATAATGTTAAGTCCATGTTCTTTTTGGACTTTTTTTACAGATGCAAACCATCGCCGCTTGATGATGTTATATGCTCACTTTTACTCCCAACCACAATTGTTCAAAAACAAAATGTAAGTAAGATAACAACAATTGCGACCATGTCCTTGCATTAGACTGAGAATATTCAGAAGCTAATCCCTCCAAATGTTCTAATTTGTTGACCTTGAGCCTCTCCGTCCATACAAATCCGGAGGCAATTTTAGCGATTCCCACTGCCTACATGAAAAGATAGGACCACTGTTTAGAACCGGCGCCTAAACCAGGGTAAAACTACTCCACGCCCAAAACCTTCTCAACTGTTATCTTTGGTATTTTGGCGCTCAAACCTTGTCCAAACGCGGCATTTCTATGTTTCCGGCAGCAACATTTGCGCTTCCCAACCTGGAACAGCCCCGCAGTGCCGAACCAAGAAATATAGGCAGGAGCATGAGGAAGCTAACTCGGATATGTGGACTTCTGCCGAGCACGATGAACTGAAATTTGACCTGGAAACTCGTATGACTCAAACCAGTCAAAGTACCTCTCCCAACTAAGTGGCTACAAAACCGGAGGTGATAAGCCGGTTAAGAAAAAAAAACTTTTTACGCTTTCGACGTCGATGGAATTGAATAAATAATGTAAAAACTATTTCCACGCTGGCACAAATTTGGGATGTTGCTGCACGACATGGTGATGTACAAAAAGCGTACCAATACTAAAGCTTAATACGAAATCATTCTCGAAGTGCCCCATGGTATGAAGATCGAGAAGAAACAACTCGAAATTTTTGGTGTAACGACTGAAACAGAATTAGCACTACAATCGAAAAGAAATCTTTAAGGACTAAAGCAAGCTGGTAGATTATGGCATCAGCTGTTGTACAAAATGTTGATAAACATGGAGTTCACGCAGTATCTCAATGACACCTTCATATTTTTTAAGATCGATGAGACTGAAACAGTTCTTGTCGGCGCATAAGTGGACGATCTTTTGGTAACGGGTACCAATGAATACATTGTCATAGATTTTTATCGATATGAAAGTTCTGGGATGAAAGGATTTGAGAAGCATTGAGAAACTTCTTGGTATGAGGATCGGAGAAGGTCCGAAGAGGGGCTATTTTCTAGATCAAGAGGCGACGATAAATGATGTACGGAAGGTGCACAATGTTGGAAAGGTGAACCTGCGAAGGCTCCACTTTTGAATTTGGATGGAGTAAAGATTTTTGACTAATTGTTACCAGTGAAGGCAAAGCAAAATTTTCCTTGTGTGAAAAAATTTCCCCACACTGGGTGCGTGCGCTCTCCATTTAGCACGGCAAACGCGGTATCTGGACGTATGTTCCGCGATATCTACAAACGACTTCCAACGAGGTTCTTAAGTGTCAAAGAGAATTTGGAAATATTTGAAAGGCACGAGGAGCTAATGTTTACAGTTGAAAAATGATGAAGGGCTGCCACTTCCGGTACGTATCACGTTTTACAGTGATGCCTCCTTCACAGCCGACAAGAATAATCAGAAGAGTGTGAGTGCAATGGTACTTTACGAGAAAGGAATAGGGGTAAGCTGGAAGTGCAAAAAGCAAACTTCTGCGGCATTTTCGACAACTGAAGCCAAATTCGTTGCAGCGTTAATGGGCGGAAAAGAAGTCATTGCATTGAAACAATTGCTCAGAAAAGTTGGAGTTCGTTTGAAGACGCCACTGGTTTTTAAGAAGGATAACCAGGCAACTATATAGCATGGAAAGTGAAATGAGTGCTGGAAGCACGAGACACATTGATTTCAAGCGCAACGTGTTGGAGGATTATGCTAAAAAATGTATTGTTTCGGCTACCCATGTGCCATGTGTGGAGATCATTACAGATCTATTTACAAAGGAATTGAGTGCGCAACGTATGTGGTGAAGTGGAATTTTGGTTTAAATTAATTCTTGCTTGCAGCGTGTAGAAGATGACCAGCGGTCATTATCTTTTTGGGACTATTTTCCTTCATTGACTTTATTCTCCTGGTGACAGTCGGGTCGCTACTCAAATTACTGCTACGGTACATTCCTCACGTCAAGACCGTACGTACTGGTGCAATGTTGCGTTTTAAAGGTGGCGAGTTCCTTGCATGCGTGTCCGAGAGCGTTTCACATGTTCATCAAGAAAGGCATCGGTGACTGTCGATTTTCGAGGTAGCCATGTTTGGCTTTCGAGTTAAATCTCATGGTGGAATAGGATTGTCTGTTATTACCTTTATACATGGTGTTAGAAGATTTTAAGTCTATAGCGCTTAGCGAGCTTAAGTGTAGTTTATTGGCTTAAAACTTTTTTAATTATATAATATACATATCACTTCTCTTTTTAATAATCATTGAGAACGTCGACTGAAGAACTTCTGGTGGTGGCTATTAAGAGCCGATACCTCCCGCGCATTACAGACAAACAAGCGCGTACACCTGCCTGTGATAACAGGTTATGAGTCCAAGTGGCCGCGTGTTTTTCTGATGTGTTTTCTCGAATCAAGTTTGCGATTAAGTTGTGATCTCTCCAGTGTTTTTTCTCGTGGATACAGGATTCTGGGTACTAGTGGAAGTCCCCTCCCTTTCGGAGGGCTAGTGGAGTTGTTGGCTTTAATTTTGCCGTGATATTTCGGTTTATTTTTGTGGTTGAAGATGGACGATGGAAACGAAAGTGGAGAGTCTGACGTGAACCAAGGAAAGGTCCTACGAGCCATTTTAGATGGGTTGACGGAAGTGAAGACGCGCCTTGTGTCGGTAGAAGAGGCTAAAGGTCGTGCATCCATCGCGAGCACAGCTTCCGGGTCGAGGAAGGACTCCCCGGTCGCTGCCCGGAACAGTATGTTCCGAGAAACGCTCAAGAATTACGGGACTTTTGGCCAACAAATGACATTAAATGATTTGGCTGAAGATGTTAGAATTGAATTCAGTGCAGCAGCACGGTCTAACGTGGTCAAGCTCCCGACAAATGCCCATGGAAACGTGCGGAATGATGGCAGGGTAGATGCGCCGGCGATGCAGATGCCTGGTATGCACTACGCGCAAGCAGCACGTGTGCCTGGTCCACAGTTTAGACAGGAAGGGTGTACCAAGATACCCAAGATCGGCATCGAGAAGTTCTCGGGGGTTGAAATATACCACGGACTCGGTGCCGGATTCAAGAAGTGGACGTACTTCTTTATTGAGGCCGTCGAAATAGCCGAAATTACATCTGGCTTTGTTTGGACGGAGCGCCTGAAGGTCAATAATCTTGAAGAGAACCTGAAAGGGGTGGCAGACGATTATTTCAGTGTCAATATCGGCACGTGGTGGCCATTTTCTTCGTATTTTCATGCAATCTTGGACTACATGTACTCCGCATTTCGAGTGACCATCTCCCACCACCAGGCTGCAGTATGGTTTGCTTCGTAGAAGAGTCTCAAAAGGACTTGGACCGAGCATTACCTATACCTGGTAGCACTTGGCTCGCGAAACCGAGTTGAGCAGAAAAAATGGTGGTCGAGAATATCGTGAAATTTGCCGCGCCGCGATTAAAAATTGCGAACATGGCCAGGTACAATCCGATGAGAACGGATTACCTATTCCATGCGCAGCAACTTATATCGTGGGAGCAGGAATTAGTTGAAGATATGCTGAATGGAAGGCAGCCCGCACGGTTGCACGCGAATTCGGTGACTGAGACCGAATTCGTGAGGAAATGTTATGGATGCGGGAATCCAGGGCATATCAAGAAGGACTGTCCCCAAAAGGGAAAAAGGGTGCAGAAGGCAAGAACCCGAAGGACCAAGGAAGTTCGAATGGTCAATGGAACAGAAAGGTCGCGTTATCTACCATCGGGGTAAGGCAGGACGGGACAATCAGTGTAATGCCCGCTGGAGACGATCTGCCAGAGACGACATGGATTGTGGATAGTGGTGCCAGCAGGCACCTGGTGGCGGATGACAGTTTGTTGGAAGATCCTGTCACGTGTAGACCGGAAGATGGTTTCATGCCGCCTGATGGTGGCAGGTTGTCGGTCACCAAGGTTGGCAAGATCAAGCTGGTTACGCCTGGTGCCGATTCCATTTGAGTGAGGTGTATCTTCCACCCAAACTTGCCAATAACCTCATTTCACTTGGCAAGTTTCATGAAAAAAGGGGTGCAAAATAGTGGAAAAGGAAGGAAAGTTATCGATTCGGTGGAATAGAAAGACGTTATTTCCGGTTGAGATATGTGGTTCAATTTTTGTCGCAAACCTGATTCCAGAGAGGCTAAGTGGACGCACGCAGCAATTCAAGCATATGTTGTTGAATTCTGTCGCTGCCGAGACTGAAAGTGATGTGCAAGAAGCCACTCTACATCACTTTCATGTCCGCTTGGGTCACTTGGCTTACGATACAGTCGTTAGACTAGCCAAGGACCCCAGGTCAGGCATCAGGTTGACGGACAGTAGTCGACCAAACTTCCTGACCTGCGCCGAGAGGGGAAGGTGACCAGGAAGAAGCAGCCAAGGGTGGACACAGGTGAAAATTCACCAATCGAGCGAGTCGGCGGTGGGATCTGTAGCTACTTAGAGGGTCCGATCACACCGCACGACAGACGCGGAAATAGATATCTCGTGGTTTTGGTAGATCATTACTCAAGTTACGTGTGAGTTTTCGCCGCTCGAACTAAAGACAGATCGGCGAAAATGTTTGAAATTTTGTGAACTTGGTTTGAAATGAGTTCTAGTGTCGAATCCACGTCCTACGCACGGATGGAGGAGGAGAATATAAAACCGTGGATTTATTCTGTAAAAGGACTGGAGTACGAAGACAAGTGACGGAGGCTGGTAATCCAGCCTCCAATGGAAAATCCGAAAGGATAAACCGGACCATTTTTAACATGGTCCGGTGTATGATTTTTGGGTCGGGGGTACCTTTGATGTACTGGTCGGAGGCGGCGGAATACGCCTCGTACATTTTGAATCGTACCCCGACCCGTTCAAACCCTGGAAGACTTTCGCCGTTCGAAGTATTGACGAGTAAAAAAACGACATTGTAGTATTTGGATCGCCGTGCATGGTTTGGAGGGACCCGCGCAAAAAGGCCCTCGCGAAACATGCCGAGCGAGCCTTAATATTTGGCCGCAGCGATGAAGCCAAGGGTTTCAAGATGCTACTGCTCAAGGACAGGGTTGTTACGGTCACTCGCCATGTTAGTGCGATTGAAACGTTAGACAAGGGGGCGAGTGACCAAATCAAATCACGAAGGCACTGGACATCGCGGCTGAGGAGGAGATCGAAAGGCGAGCCGCGAGACGTGAAATGAAAACCCGGTGAAAGGAACTGCAGTAACGAGGCAAGTTGAAGTGGGAGGCACTAGTCAAGAGTCGCGTAAACATCCTAGGAAGTCTGGACGCGCGAGGAAGAAGACGCCCAAAGCAATCGCTTTGGAAAAACCCGGTGAGAAGAAGTCCGGAAATGAAGCGAGTGTGATTGAAGTGCCCTCCGTTGAAGGACATGTGATTGACGCCATGGAAGATGAAATTTCAAATTATGTGTCCGATGCAGAAGCGAAAGGTTCTGGAAACGTCACTGATGGATGAGCGATGTGCGTGTACGCTGTGTGTGGGAATATTGATGGCGGAGGTGCGTCCCGTGTTGGAGTGCCTGACCCAAGGTCATTTAAAGAAGCGCATGAAGGCGCGGATGCTGACCTATGGTCGAAGGCCGAACAAGAAAAATAACGGCGCTTGAAGATATAGGCACTTGGAAGATAATCAAGCAACGACCGGATAAGAAACTGTTACCCACTAAGTGGGTATATAAAACCAATTTGTGTGCAGACGTGACGGTCGAGCGCTACAATGCTCGGCTTGTAGCCCGCGGTGATCGACAGATTTATGGGCAGGATTACTATTTCACGTTTTCGACAGTCACGGAAGTCGATAACGTGAAAGTAGTCCCGGCCATGTCGGAAATCTGGGGGATACCGGTGTGGCACGGTGATTTGACGATCTCCTATCCAAGGCGAAGACGGAGGCTGACTATGAAATTCATTTGAAGATCCCACAGGGCATGCAGATACCAAGTAAAATACTCGAGACTTTTAATGTGGAATCAAGTGATCAACTTTCGTTGAAACTGGAGAGAAACTTATATGGTCTAAAACAGGCCGGAAGTGTTGTGGCACCAATTACTGTGCAAAACATTGGAGAAATTGAACTTCAAGCAGTTAGTTACATATACCTGCGTATTTGTCAGACGTGGTGCAGACATTATTGTTTTGGTTGGAGCGTATGTCGATGATATACTGGTAACTGGAACTACGATGGTGGCAGTTGATGATTTTTTCGTTGAAATGAACGTGTTGGAACTCAAAGATCTGGGTGTCGTAACGAAGTTTTTGGGAATAAGCATTGAAGGCAACCCACGGGATGGTTACAAGTTGGATCAGGAGGCTGCTATTGATGAGCCGTGATCACATGATTTTGGAAAAAATAAATGCGACGCGTACGCCAGTACTGGATGTGGACGATATTAAAGATTTCAAGGAAGTGTTACCGGCGAAACCGAGAGAGAAGTACCCAGTGTCAAGAGTTTTCAATCGCTGGTTGGCAGCCTTTTATGGATCTATCGCTGTACACACCCCGATATTGCGTTCACGGTGCACCGTGCAACGAGACGTACGCATGCGCCCACGTTAGGAGACTTCAAGGCCGCGAAGAAAAATTGCAAGATATTTGGGGAATCGTACCGTAGATTTTGCGGCCAACTGTGGTGTACCGTAGATTTGGGAGGCCAACTGTGGCGAACATGGACGGGCCATCCGGAGAAGATGCGACGACTGGTACAGGTACCTAATGGTAATCGACGGACGACTGAGATATCAGATTGACTTGTCGGTGATACACATGGGATGGATAGTTCTGATTGGTTGATACTAGGATATAAGCAATAATAAAGTTCTCCTTTTCCGTCCGATCGAGTAGATCACCTATAGGGAAGGCGTGAACACCTCAAGCCTCCCTTCCTTTTCACGCACCTTACACGTCCCGGGCGGGAGCACCTAGTGCACTTTTTTGGCCCACCGGCAGACGTTAAGTTCGTGATAACTCGCCCCGCAACTCCGCCCGCTGTGTCAGCGGCACTTATTGGAAAGGTTTTCGGGAAAGTGATCGAGCAGTGCGCTCTCACCTCTTCCCTCATTGGTTGGCATCTGTCCCCTAGAAGTTCGGTTGCTGTAAGCGCCCCTTGGGAACTCTAGGTGGATTTTTGTTGGAATCGTCGATCTGCACATAGAACGTGGAGTTTGACCACTTTCCTCTTAAGTTTAGGCTAGGAATACTTAATATGTTGGGTATTCCCTTAGCAATCTAGGCTTAAGAGGCTCAGAGATCAAGTGGCACCAGATCTACCCCGTCGATCTACGGTCATGGTCTGCGACAGCGCGATCTACGATCATCAACCCGTAATCTCGCCAATTCCTAGAAGATAAACGAGATCGGCCTGCGTTCATCCCATGATCATCGATCATCGATCTTGATCACCCCTTGATCATCGAACTGCGATCACCGATCTTGATCACCGACCCGTGATCATCCGAAATTTCGTCAATTCACCGCAATATCATCGGCTTTTGGCACCTTATCGACACCCTGATCGACACCCGGATCGACACCCTGATCGACACCCGGATCGACACCCTGATCGACATTCGTCGATCTGCTACGAATTCCCCTCGATCTTGCATCGGAATTGCAGTGTTCTACGTCCCAGTCACCTGGACAGCGACGCACGCCCAAGCCGTCGGGTACACAAGGTGAGCAAGATACAAGCCTGTCATAGGACAACTGGAGGATCCCCTTCCTTCGTTAGTAGGTAGTCCGGGCGCCGTGGTAACGCCTGATCGAACCTCAAAAATTCTGATCAGCCGCTCCACCGCAATGGTGCGCGTGCCCGGATCTTTGGGCGACGCGGGATATTACCGTGATTCCTTGCAAGATGGCGCTGACGCGGACTTGAAAACAGAAGCGAAAGCATAAATGAAGATTAAAGTGGAAAAGAAGGAGGTGATTGTGACTATGGAAGGCAGTTCGCCGTCGTCACGTCTGAAGAAGAAAGGAAATGCTGATTATCAGGACCTGGGGAGGTATCCTGATGACCTAAAGGAGGAAAAGCCTCAATCACCTCCCAAGGCTCATTCGGGAGCCTCTGCGAATCACAACGCAAGTTTTGATCCGCCAATTACACATATGATGATCTGGTTTTGAAGCCGGTAGTGAAATATTACGACCCGGACCTACCGAAGGTGTTGCTAAAGGCGCCTGGATCAGAGAGAGACGAAAGTTGATCAAGTAAGGCGCCATCAGAATATGATCTGTAAAGGACGTTTTATATGAAGGAACTGAAGAATTTCTAATTGACGGATTCGATCATGAACCTACTCAAAGTCACGATCAGCGGAAACCTGAATGGACCAGTCGACCAACCAGTTACGGATGGAAAGGACAAGCTTCAGCTGTATTAGAGCTTAAGCGCATGATCAATCAATTTGATCTGACTACAGGCGCCTACGATGCTGAAGAAGTGTTTGATCTCGACCCTCAAGATGTCGCAAACGATACCCAGCTGCTGTTTGATCTGTTGGTACCCATAGTGGGTCGATATGCTAAGGTGGAACCCTCTAGTACTATGTTGGCGATCGAAGCGGGTCCGTCGATCAACGTGGCAGAACATACGGGATCGTCCTGTTATGAATCTTCTCCTTACGAAGGCGATGCGTCTGAAGTGGAGTCGAGCAGTACTAATAGTATTACCCGGATGACGATCTGCCAGAAAGATGAAGCCAAGTTCTCGGCTGTGAAGAAGGAGCCGCGATCAGTCAAGGCAGAGGATGATCAATCACCGCAGGAACCACGGCTGCAAGCGTTTTTCAATAAGGCTATGGGGCGGATTTTGGCTGAGGAAATATGCAAGGCGACACCTGAAGTGGTACGCACGAAAAGTCACCAGCCAAAGCTAGGAAGAGCGGCGACGATCAAGGATGTCGACATGGAATCCGTTCATTCGCTCCGTGATCATCAGTCGAAGCTAGGAAGATCGACGACGGTCAGGACGTTGACATGGAATCTGTGTATTCGTTCCATGATCAACAATCCCAGCGTGATTATATCTATACGGATGAGCCTATCACTCTGCCTTGACAAGCCACGGTTGCGTCAGCGTACACTGGAGTGCCTGATCAACAGCCGATTCCCAGGATTCGGATGTCCGCGATCAGTGATCTTAAAGAATTTTTAGGGAAAGAGGTGGATGAAGATCAAGCGCGGAATTGGATTAGTCGTCTGAAGTCAGCATTTATGTGTTATCAAGCCTCCGATCAGGAGAAGTTTTTAATCATGGGTGATCTGCTTAAAGGACCAGCGCGCAATTGGCATCGCCAGTTGAGCAGAGCGACTCGTGGAAGCTGGAAAAGTCTCGTCGATGAGTTTGAAGTTCAGTACATTGGAAGTGGTCAATCGGGATCTCGCCAATACTACTACACAAAGTAGCGTTCTGATGAAACTCCCATCCAATATCTCCATCGGTTGAATGTGGTCGGAATTCGGGCCAAGTTCCCGATCAAGGACGGATCATCTACGATCTTACGTGAACATGTGCAACATTTTCTCGACACGATGACTAATCGAGAATTTGCTGATCAACTGGCACTTCTGCGTTTGGATAACGTTACGGATTAGGAAGAGACTTTGCGGGCTTATGCACGCAACAAGTCGTGACAGCCAGCGGCGGTGGTAGGCACTAGCCGAATCCGTCAAAAATTCGGCGATGATCGAGCACCTGCCCCGGCGCGGAAGCCTAAATCAGTACGCGCGAACAAGTTGATGTCTGGGAGTGAGGAAATAAGTGCCAAAGACAATGGAAGTGATGGCGATCAGCGTCGTTACATGATTGCTGCCATGCTCGATTAACCAGTGACGCACGATATACCTGGTGAACCGCGATCTGGTAAACGAAGTGAATCAAGTGCAGTTGATCAAGGGGCGTTGAAGAAGTGCAGTCATTGTGGATCGATCAGGCATGATAATTTACGTTGTTAGAAGTGCCTGACTTGTCTGAAGTGTGGCAAGAAGGGACACCCGACCGATCAATGCTTGTACTCTGCCTACATGCGGCGAAGTTCACGATGCGGGCAAGTGCCCTATGGAAGAATTTTATAATCGCATTCGACAGTGTTACAACCCTACTAAGCATGCAGGAATGTTGCCCAATGAAGCCGAAGACATGTTAAACTAGGACGCTCGCCAGGTTGGAATCTGGTACGAGACGAGCACTATGGTCTGTGTATTTTTGCATAAGTGGATAAGAAGAAGGCTGATCAAGCAGAAGAAAAAGATAATGAAAAATGTGATCAGCCTGATTTAACACGTTTGGCTAATTTCCGTATTTATGGGTTTTCTCGGTCCATGTGATCATGGAAGTTGATCTACTTCCAGGTGAATCACGTGGATATTAGAAGTACCACTCGCCCAAGAAATGGTTTAAACAAGCCAAGGCGAGCGGTAAAATTAATAACGAACGTGCCACGTTGTTATTTGATTCTGGTGCCGAAGTGACGATCATCAACTCAACATTTTCTTGTAAGGTGGGTTGTCAGATCGATACGAGCCAAACACAAGAATGTGTCGGCATTGGAGAAAGTGCATACTTCACAGAAGGGTGCACTAAAATCAATATTACGTTAGCGGACTCGTTGGCTTATTATTTCCATGCATGGGTGGGAAAACTAGTTGGTCAAGATGCTATATTGGGTATGGATTTTATGCTCTCAGCTGGTGTTCGATTGGAAGTCGCCCACGGTGCAATAAGTTTGCCTGATGAAGTGATCATCCCATTAGAAGGGCGTCGACAGTTGTACGGGTCAAGTGGAAATTACATGAAACTTGATCAGTACGAACAGATCCCATTAGGTCGATCTGGTGAGGTTCGTATTCGTGATCGACGATCTCGGAAGTTGTGGATTACTCGCGGAAAAGATTGGGTCCCCACTATCGCTAGTGGCGTGAGTAATTTACGGTATCTGCGTATTACAAACGTTGCTAATCATCCAATCATCCTACAAGACGATACAATTTTAGGTATCTGGATGAACAAAGACGACGTGCCCCGTCGCCCCGGATTTATTACGGTGGGATCCAATCGTTATAAGGAGTGGTAAAATCTCGCGTATCAAGCTTCTACCTATTCTGTGCATAACGATCAAGAAAGTGTCGATCAAGGTCCCCTGGTCGAGAAAAAGGAGTATACTACTCCTCAAAGTATTTGGTACGACCTACGGACCCGATCACGACATCTGTGGAATTAGTAACCGGAAGATCGCAGAAGGTGCAAGAAGTGCAAGAGAAATGTGATCAGGAGCGGAGTGTGAAAGGTCCGACCCTGGATCACGAAGTTGAACAGCCTGTTTCAAGAGATGAGCCTGATAAAGATATGCTTGACCACTCCGTCTCAGCCGATCTCGGTGAATTCGGTGTTATTCATATCGATGATCAAGTATGCTACGACGAAGGTGGAGATTTGTTCGTGGAATAACTGGAGAAACAGCTCGCCACGCTGCCTGAAGTGTACGCAAGTACCGAAGAAGTGACAAAGGATGATCTGCAAGTTGGGGATCCATTGATCAATACAGCAGAGGAAACTGATCAGCTTCGTGATTTAATTTGGACGAGGAAACACCTGTTAATCGAGAAAGGAAACGCACTGCTTCCTGCTGCACGTAGAGTTGTTTGTGATATCGATGTAGGCAATGCGCGCCCAATCGATCAAAAGGGTCGGAAGGTTGCTCCACAATTTCGCGAGAGGTTATCGGCCTTGATCAAGGGGCTATTGGCCACGAAGATCATCCATCCATCTACGTCACCCTGGGCATCACCTATAGTGATCATCGTGAAGAAGAATGGGGTTGATATTCACTTATTTATAGATTATCGCGCGTGAATCAGCTCACGCGCTTGATGGTGTACCCAATGCCCCTGATTTCTGATCTGCTCAAAGATTTGGATAAGGCGTTGTGGTTTTTCTCTTTGGATATGGCAAGTGGTTTTGGGTCGTGTCTGTGACCAATCGAGTACGTCAGATTTCGGCTTTCGTCACCCCGTTTGGATTCTTTGAATGGAATCGGATGCCCTTTGGCCTAAAGAATGCTCCGCAGATCTACCAGCGGTTGATCGATAATGCATTGTATGGGTATATCAAGGTTAAGGACGGTGCCGATGTGTCAGCTGATGTTTTTACTGTGGAAGAGCCTGACCAGACACCAGGCCCGTCTGTGTTGCAACGAAGATCATATATCGATTATATTTTGATCCCTGCACCTACGTGGACGATCCTGTGTGACAAAGTGCGGAACTTATTGGAATAGTGTGATCAGTGGAACTTGTCGATCAGCGTGGCCAAATCGTACTGGGGGCGGAGCGAAGTTTTTTATTTGGGACATCACGTCTCTAGCCGCGGTTTGGAAACAAATCCGAAGAATCTGTATGATCTGATCGATTTCCCTTTCCTGGAACTTTGCGTGCTATGCAATCGTTTTTGGGAAGTCTGAATTACTACCGTCGATTTATTTCCCTTTCCTGGCACTTTGCGTGCTATGCAATCGTTTTTGGGAAGTCTGAATTACTACCGTCGATTTATT
>CM047583.1:12885903-12985801 GCA_026184515.1 Peronosclerospora sorghi | reverse complement strand
CTATGCAATCGTTTTTGGGAAGTCTGAATTACTACCGTCGATTTATTGAAGACTTCGCGATCTATGCCGCTGTACTCTATGAGTTACGATAAATAGATTATCAAGAATTAAAGAGTCGAGCATCGATCAACGAGAGTTCGGATCATGAAGACGATCGATTGATCAGAGCGAAAGTGTCATTTAGTATGCTGAAAGCGAATATTACGTCAGCCCCAATCCTGCGCCATTTTGATCAAGCCAAAACGCCGGTGATCGTGGTTTATAGCAAGTGGGCAGTGTCTGCCACGTTGGTACAAGAACATGATCAAGTGTATTGCCCCGTCGCATTCCCTAGCCGGAAACTGAAGAGTGGAGAGCTGAATTACAGCCCCGTAAAAAAAGAAGTTCTGGCTATTCTGCGAATTTTGGACGTTTATTTCACGATGATGGTCGAAAAGGCGATCACTATCCTGTCACGTCGATACACGTTGAAATGTTTATTAACATCCAACGGGCTAGACGGACGATTGGGCAGATGGGATGCAATCTTATCACAATGGGAATTGGAAATCAAGAAATGTGTGCATGGAGAAGAGGAGGTACTAGGGGCGTTAGCCGCCCTCGCACTGAAATTGATGAAGCCCTGATCGCGATCGCACCAAAAAAGCAACCTCGGCAGATGATCGAAGACCCACCTCCCACGGTTGAGAAAGACGATCAATATGTGATCAGTTTCTATAGATCTTCTAGTGTTAAGCGATGTGTTGGTGCGTTTGGTGCTATTGTGTGGAAATTGCCGGAGTTGAAGATCATGATCGCGGTTGCTGATCATGCACCTAACATCACGGTGAATGAATCCGAGTATCATGGATTGCTTCTAAGTTTCGATCTACTGTCGCTATATCCCAAGGGAAGTGTGATCGTGTATGGAGACTCGAATTTGGTGATCAGGCAAATGCGTGGCGAAACAGAGTGCAAAGCACCGCGATTGCAAGTATCGCAGCAGCGTGCCTTGAAACTCCTTCGCGAATGGCCTGGTCACAATCTTCTGCACGTTAAAAGGGAGTGGAACAAGAGTGCCGATCACATCACCAGTACGGCCATGCGGGATGTAACACGATGTGAGATTGTTGACGATCACCAACTGGAAGAATTAGTTGACCTCAACAGATTACCTGAGGTGATCACTTGGAAGGAAGATCCCACTGTCCCGCAAGTGCTGGTGACGACGCGATCACGTAACCTGCGTGAAACGCAACCGTCAACATGACCCGAAGTATCCATAGAAGGGATAAGGGCGGAGCGTGTTAAAAAAGCGCAAGACGAAGAAAAATGGATTTGTGATTTGCGATGTTACTTGCATGGTAACGTGTCACAATTGAGTGCATACGAGGTGAAAGAACGTGCGAAAATCTCCGACAACTACGATTTCGATGATCAAGGGTTGCTGATCTACTGTGGAAATATGGCTAAAGGAAAAGCCAGCTGTGATGAAGATGATCGAGATGATCGACACTCTTTGATAGAGCTGGTCCTACCTGAGACCTTCCCTACATGCGGATGTCCTCCACCATTATCATACGAGTCTGGAAGGATTACACCAGGGTATAGGGCGTACATATCAGCGGACCAGACGGCATTTCCATTGGCGTGGTCTATTTTGGAGCGTGCAAAGATTTGTTGGACAATGCGTAGATTGTGAGACGGGGAAGGGCCAGCCTACGCTCAAGGGTATGTCGCATGGAAATATTGAAGCTACGAACCCATTTCAATTCATAGTCATGGATAATATCCCGTCGTTTCCCCGATCAACTGATGGGCATACAGAACTGCTGATCTGGACCGATATGTTCACGGGTATGGTGATCGCGAAAGCTGGATCGTCTCGTACAGCTCAGAAAGTCGCCGAATTTTACGAAGAATGTGTATTTAGACGATTTGGGGCTAGCGAGGTGATCAGGCATGATCGAAAGCCCGGTTTTATGTCCGAAGTATTTCGTGCGCTCAACAAGATCGTGGAACAACGACAGAGTGCCACTATGGCGTACCGTCCACAAGCGAACGGCAAGGAGGAAAGAATGGTGCAAACAATCACACGAGCGATCAAGATGTATGTATCTGACGTCGGTCAGAAGGATTGGAGCTCGTATGCAGAACGATTGGTGTTTGCACTGAATTCGACCCTTGATGTATCCGTGGAGGGACACCATTTTACTTGGAATATGGGTGGGATCCGCGATCATCGCTGTAATCAACGTTGCAACTTGGCGGAATTCGGCGTAAAGACCGTGATCCTCGTCGGTGGAGATAAAGGTTGCAGAAAGACTACTGTTACGCCCGTGATCAAGTGGGCACTCGATTGCACCAAGCATCATCTGATCGAGCTGAAAAGCATAATGATCAGGTGACACAGCACAAGATCAAAGCTGGACCGAGGGTCGGGTTATATCTCGGGTGAAAGAAGGGTTCGAGAAGAAACTGGCGCATATGTGGCATGGACCCTTCAGAGTCGATGAGGTGATCGGTGACCATGATGCAAGATTGATCACGGCTGTCACCGAATATCGCATATTCCCAGTGGTACACCTGGCCAAGTTGAAATTGGTCAAGGAATTTCCAGATCGACCCACCACTGTGCTAGCAGCTGGGGTAGAAGATCGTTTTGATTTTGATGAAGCTTTGCTACCCGAAGACAGCTGGGAAAGGACACTAGATCCAGACGAATTTGAATTTGATCGTGTCACCAATGTCCGATCTGGTCGAAACACTAGGTATGGCAGAACGTTACGCGAATATCAAGTTTACTGGAAAGGTTATGACGAGCCGTTATGGGTAGACGAGGCAGACCTGAACTGCGAAGCTCTGATCAAGTACTTCGAACGGAAGATGATCAACAGACATCGGTTTGAGGTAATTCAGGTGGACTAAGAGTCCAACTAACGCGTGATCAACAAACTGACTATGAAATTATGATTGACGAACCCCTTGATTGGAGAAGGTTGCTTAACGAAACTTACGATTAATGGAGAAGTGAAGATTGACTTGAAGTGGTGAATTACAATGGATATTGCGATATATGGTGATGAAGCAACAGCAGATGAGCCGATGGAAGACCGATTTATGTTATGCATTAAAAGTGACGAGGAAACAGTTGGAAATAGTATGATCAAGATTGTCTATTTATTAAAGAAGAAGTGATCAGCCAGCTAGCCCGAACCATAGAACTTATGGCAAAGACGAGGGATATGATATCCAGGATGATCCTCAACTGCAAAACGAACTCGACGACCTTCTTCCACAGTGCCCCGGAGCGACTTCTACGCTGACGTCGACTTTGATAATATTCGTGGAAGAAGGCGTCGCGCTCTCTGAAGCCTTGATCTATGGGGAGGTAATGGGTTGACTCCCAGATCGCCATCGCATGGTGGTCCAGGAACGTCTGATACTTCGCCTCAAAATCAGCAAACCAGCCAACTGAGCGGAAAGAGACGGGTGGCAGCATACACTTGAAGGATTCTCAGGGACGTCGTGAGTATATCAACTCCACTTCCGACTGGGTGATCAAGTGAACGCACCACTGATCAATCGAAGGGGCGCTCGTGGAAACTGGGAACAACCATCCCTCTGGGCGCGTCAAGTAGTCGAAAACCACTTGTACCGAAATGTTGCCCAGATAAAAGCCTACAAGTTTAATCGGAGTTCACAGCAAGATATCTGTATCTGGTGCACCATCAGGCAACAAGATCAGTGACTTGTACGCACCCGCGCGAGGGAATAGGAACCCATCAGAATCTTGATCAAGCCCAGTTTCTCTCGCGAGCTCGCTGATCGTGGGACTTGATGGAATTCGTGGGCTGATCAACGCCGAAGAACCGCCTTGATCGTCATCTGGATGATCAGGACTAAGAGTGCGATCATCATCTGACTTTTCCTCAGGAGTAGTAGGGGCCTTACGCTGTCGCTTGGACCGAGGTGTGGACCGCGAATGTTGAGCGCGTCTCTTGCGCGGAGAAGTGTGCCGGATGGTGGAATCTTCTGACGAGTCACCCTGAGGGTCAGCTGACGAGCTTGTGGCTTGAACAGAACTTGCACGAGAGACGCCGGCAACCAGGCAATCTGCATCTGTAGTGACACACCAGCCTACACGGATTGGAGGCTCAAGTGGAACGAATGCAATTGCGCATTTTCATCTTGAGCCGGTCGCAACTTGTCGCACAATGTGTCACGATCTGCAGATACGTTCTTGAGGCGGCGCCGCGCTGTCGAAAGTTCCGTCTTTAACGTGGAATTCACGGTACGAAGACCCTCCAGCTCGGTCCTGCTAGCCGACGCCCTCATCGACGCGATCACGTAGCTCATCCATCTGGTCTATGACAGCGACATGTTCCTCCATTCTCAAAAGATTGGCTTCATTTTCCTCCCGGATGCGATCGCTTTGCTTCTTGTGCTTTTCAGCCTTCGAGTTGAGCCTGAACGCCTTCTCAATCACGCTATTGTTCTTGTCGGCGGCTTGATCATACGCCTCTCGTAGCACGCCTAAGCGGTGCCGGAGTTGATTAATCATCACTTGATCGGGGAGCGCCTCAAGGCGGGAGATTTCTTGTGCGTTATCAGCAATATTCTCCTCTTGGACCGACAGCAGATAACGATCTCGATCGCGACCGCCTTCCAGATCGCAGATTTGAGCGTTTTGGTCAACTATGGTCCCTCAGCAGCCTGTAGCTTGGACTTGAGAGCGTTGAACTCCGCACGGACATAAGCGCGCAGGGGCTCAAGCTGCTCATTGTACCATTTTATCTCATCGTCGCGATCAGCAACTTGACGGACAGCACGTGCGAGCTGCTGCCGAAGTTCGGGGACGGTGTCCTTGAGCACCGAGAGCGAGTTGGTCAACACGACGCTTGCTTGATTACCGCAATTACGGCGTCTGCTGTAGGCCGATCGAGCGCTGGAGCGCTGTTCGTGATCGCTGAAGCGCTGTTCGTGGTTGCTGAGGCACCGCACGTGATCGCCCACATACTTGACGTGCCGGAGGAAATGTGGAAATGCCTGATCAAGAAGGCCTGATCGTGGATGATACGTTTGATGAGTGGCAACAGCCTAATCGATTGTGACTTGATCGATGAGAGAAAGGGCTGATTGATGGGTGCTGACTGCCTGATCAATGACGTCATAATTGATGGGTGCTGACCACATGATCAACGATGGCATGATCAATGGGTGGTAACGACATAGTCGACCCCCTTTCCAACAGCTGTCCGGGTGGGACGAGGTTCAGGGGCGGCTGTGGTGAAGTGTACCGTAAATTTGGTGTACAACTGTGGGTAGAACTGTAACAGGGTTACATTTAGTTACGTTGGTGTAAGTAAATACCCAACGGTTGAGGTCAAGTATTGACCGGTCCGAAAGGCTCGGACCTATTGGTTGTTTTAACCAATCAGGGCAGGAGACCTTGGGGAAGGCGTGGCAGCCTGCCACGTGTTGGTACACAGGTGGTGTACACTACATTTTCGGCTAGGTACGGATTAAGTAAGTTCTACCTAGTATTGCATATAGTTTATATTAGTTTATTAAGTTAGGCTAATTTTATATTAAATAAATAAATCAGTTTACAAATACACTACATCCTGCTAGGCGCACGACCCGAACGGTCGAGCGTGCAGTGAAGCGTCGTAGCAGGGGAGCACCTCCCCTAGCTACTCCCTACTAAGGGAAGACTTAGACTAAAATGTTAGCGTACGCTAACAGTAAACTCAGGGAATCTTGGCCCCGAGTGAGAGAGCAATCTCACACTAATCCCTTAGATCAGGGCGTATCGGCTAAGTAGCGGCGTATCGCCGCTTAAGGAAAGTCTTCCTCTGTGCGCTAGCCGCACCGTGTGTTTATGCACCGGCTACATCTGGTAGCACTTGTAGTCAATCCAACACATGTGTTGGTAGACGGCATCCTCTGCAAAGGATGGATCAGGACGATTGCGGTCAGATAACCCCCGTCCAACAAGAAGCCTTTAAGAGGCTGGTACCCATATTGGGTAAGGATGGCATGCACCTCCTAGTGGGGCAGGGTCCTAATACCGTGCGTGAAAGGGTGATCGCCCTCATCGCCCATGAGGCGAGTTTTCGCGGATTTCATCCCGCGTCTACGGGGGTGCGCCCTCCGTTATCCTTTAAGATAAAGTAATTCACCGGTAAAAAAGGTGATGATAACCTTTATGTGTGGCTTCGCGAGGTCGAAACGGCCTTCGTCACAGCTAATGTGATCGAGTATCACTTGCAAGTGGGGCTGCACTAACCGATCTCACGGGTAGAGCCCGTACATGGGCGTTTACGTGTCCGGATTTGTTCCCGAACTGGGAAGTCCTTAAGCGAAAGCTTATGGACATGTATGCTACGCCTGATCTGGTTTTCCAGAATCAACTGGCGTTCCTGAGGTGCCGTCAAGGCACTATAAGGACCTGGAGGGTTATATCCAGGATCATAAGACCCTGTTGGAAGGGATGTACGCGAAAGCGTATTCGGACGATGTGTCCATCCCCGTCTTCATGGGAGTCCTGAGAGAAGGGCCAGCACGTTCGGAATTGTTCCGATGCCGACCCGAATCCCTGGAAGAGGCATTCAATATGGCGTTCAACGCCGAGAGGAACTTCCGTTCCTCTAAGGTGGGTCCCGAACCCATGGACCTGAGCCGGTCGAAGCGGAGGAGAAACCTCCCGCTAAGAGTCATTCTGACTTTATCTCGCAGAGCTTCGAATCGGAGCTCCTTGCAATGTTGCAGCGGCGTGGGCCGCTAAGATGCTTCCTGTGTGGAAGTGTGGATCATCTGCGGAATAGATGTCCGCAAAACCCCCATCGAGACACTCGCTATAAGGGGCAGAGTGCGGGAAAAAGGCCCTCGTCTAAGCCGTCGGGAAACGACGGCTCCCAGTAGGTGCGGGGCGCCCTACTGGGAGATCCATCAGTGCTGTTAATCCCCAGGGTAGGGGACGACAGCACAAAGCTCCCAGGGAAACGGTGCTTTCTAGTACCGAGTTGGTGTACCATCCAGTTTTGCTGGTCATCCTTGCGGACGTGAAAGGCTTTGATAAGCCTTGGAGAGTCTTGATAGACTCTGGAGTGTCTGACAATTATGTCAGATTAGCTTCTGTTGAGAAGAGTCGGCTGTATGCCGAGGCCCTAGAGGCACTTTCTCGTGACGTTATCACGGTCCGGCTAGCGATGGGCGTACAGGTTTCTGTACCCAATGTCTCGATTGACCTTAATCTGAAGTTTGCAGACTTCGACAGCTTAGAACGTTTCCTAGTCCTGAATTTGGACTCGAGGTATGATCTCATTCTGGGCATGAAGTGGCTGGAACTCCACGAGCCATAGATAGACTGGAAGTCTAAGTCCCTTGGCTCAACGCACCCGGATCGGGTGAAGCATTGGCGAGTCATGAACCCACCTTTTCTCGATCGCAAAATCTATTCTGGCGAGAGATGCCAGAGATTGGGATGTCTGAAATGATCAGTCCCAATGAGGTCAAGGAAGTGTTCCTTGAAGAGGGGAAAATTCGGTGGTTAATCCTCACGCCGTTATAGGCGAGACTGATGAGTCGCCAGTGGTAGAGGTGGATTCCTCCGAGGATAAGCGCGAGGCGCTTCCTAGAGAAGAGACACGAGGTTTGTCTCTTCTGCAGGTCGGGGTTCCCGACCATGCAATGTTAGGCTAGAATGTTTCGACTCCAGTGGTAGGGGCAGAGACACCTGTGGTTAAGCGCGAGGCGCTTCCAAGCGTAAAGACCCGTAGTTCGTCTCTTCCACACGTCGTAATTGATTCCGACCACGCCGTGTTAGGCGAGACTGGTGAGCTACCTGTGGTAACTCCAGTGGTAGGGAAAGAGACCCCTGTGGTTAAGCGCGAGGGGCTTCCAAGATAAGAGACCCGTAGTTCGTCTCTTTCGCACGTCGAAATTGATTCCGACCACGCCGTATTAGGTGATACCGGCGAGTCACCGGTGGTAGAGGTAAAGACCTCTGATGATAGTCGCGAGGCGCTTCCAATAGATGGGACAATTGACTCCCCTCGTCTGGGTCCCAAGAAGAGTCCCGAGGCCAGTAGTCAGCAGTCCTATCGGATGCTGGATAGCGTGACAAGTGTTGTCACGGAAGGCGTAAGCCTGGAACGGTTGCCTGGGGTAGGCGAACTGTTGTCGTTGGAGGAGATGTCCTTCAACGAGTTTGAGACTGCTGTAAAAGCAGGTGACGTCGGGTTGCGTCCGGAAGAGGAGTTAAACTCCTCATCCACGATGGAATAGTCAGTTTTGGTGCAAACCAAACAGGCATTGAATGCCCGAAGCGGTCACAAGATCCTTGCGGATCCTGAGGACTCTTACCATTCCTTACTCAAGGAATTCGGAGATGTAATTAGTGACAACCCGCCGATGGGATTACCACGGAGTCCGACATGAAATTGATTTGGTTCCTGGAACCAAATACTGCGTCACTAGGCAGTGGCCTCTCCCCAAGGAGCAATGCGACGTCATCGACGCATTCTTCAAGGGGAAAGAAGAGGCAGGGATGGTGCGGGAGAGCAAGTCTCCCCACTCATCTCCCACTTTTTGTGTTCGTAAACCGAACTGAAAGTGGCGCATTTTGCATGCGTACAACAAGCTGAATGCAGCTACTGTACCCATGCAGACTCCTATTCCTTGGAAGGATGTCCTCCAGAACAATATGGCGGGCTGTACTGTATACAGTGCCTTAGATCTGGTGGACGGGTACTATCAGGTGCTCATGAGAGCGTACGATATTCCACTTACAGCGGTCAGCACGCCTAGCAGCATGCTGTGGGAGTGGCTTGTTATGCCACAAGGGCTTTCAAATGTACCAGCGACTTTTAATGCATGGTGACTCAACTCTTCCGCCCTCATAGGAAGTACGCTCAGACGTACTTCGACGATATATTCGTTCATAGTCGTGCGGAAGGCGACTCGTCTGATGTTCAGACGCATCTGATACACCTTCGATCGGTGCTCGAATGTATGCGGGAGCATAAGTTATATGCAAACGCATCCAAATGTATCTTTGGTGCTGAGGAAATTCCTTTCCTCGGATGATTCATCGGTAAGGATGGAGTGCGGGCGGATCCCACGAAGGTGAAAGCCATTGTGGAGTGGCCTTCGCCTGTAAATGTTAGAGATTTACGGAAGTGGCTTGGATTAGCCAATTATCTCCACAAGTACAGCGAAAACTACGCTGAAATCGCGAAGCCATTGACCGACCTTTTTAAGAAGGATGTTGATTGGTGTTGGAAAACCAAACACCAAAACAATTTTGAAGCGGTTAAGGGGAGCTTGTTAAAAGCTCCCGTTCTTGCTCTCCCAGATTCTGGGAAACCATCTAGTGTCCTCTGCGACGCCTCCGATTTCGCAATCGGATGTGCTTTGTTACAAGCAGACGATGTAGGAAGGGAACGCGTAATTGCGTTTGAGTCGAGGCAGCTTAAAGCTGCGGAACGGAATTATCCCGTTCATGACAAGGAGCTACTTGCTATGAAGTATGTCCTTTTCAACTTTAGGGTTCACCTACTCGGCTCAAAGCCGTTCGTGGTTTATACAGACCACGCGTCCTTACGGACAGCGACGAAGTCACCTCACCTCTCCCAACGGATGGACCGTTGGATCTCCTTCTTTGCGGAGTACAACTTTGAGGTTAAGTATAAACCTGTCAAACAGAATGTGCTTGCAGACGCGTTGTCGCGTCGTCCCGATTATGAGCTCGCTCACGCGACATTCATCACCTCGTCTGTGGTGGATCTCATACGCCAGGCGTGTGAGAAAGACCCACAATGTACGGCGCTTATCAGCTCTTTGGGTGACAAGGGACTTGGCTCGTCTGAGCCTACCCTGTCAAGTCGAGCTAGATCTCGGTTACACCGTTATAGTTACTGTGAAGGTCTGATATATTATAGCACGAGCGCGGAGGACACTACGCAGGTGATTGTTCCTCATGATGAGGAACTAAATTGTAGAATCCTCTTTGAGGCATGACACCCATACCGGGGGTCATTTAGGTCGGGATAAGACCTACAGCGCTTTAAGCGCTTTGTATTGGTGGCCCAAGATGTATAAGTGGGTCGGTGCGTATATTCGCACCTGTGAGACGTTTCAGAGGGTCAAACCCTCTGCAGATTCAGCAGCGCCTTTGGCGAGCTTACCCGTTCCTACGTAGTGTTGGAAATCGATTAGTTTGAATTTTATCTTCGGTTTTCCGAAGGATAAGGCCGGGAACACCGGCATATTGGTCTTTGTAACCCGTTTGAACAAGATGGCTCACCTGGCGGCGGTTCTACAGTCCATTGATGGACAAGGAACAGCAAAAGTGTTCCTAGACTGTGTCTTTTGACAACATGGTCTACCCGATTCCGTTGTATCGGATCGGGATCCCCGTTTTACGGGACAGTTTTGGGGTGCGCTGTTTAAGGTGCTAGGCATCAAGCTCCTTATGTCCACCGCGGCTCATCCGCAGACGGACGGTCAGACGGAACGCGTTAATCGCGTTGTGGAGGATATTCTCCGGAATTTATGTCCGGATTCTCCAAAGAGTTGGAGTGAGATGCTTCCGATGGTCGAATTTGCTATAAACAATTCGGTCCATGCATCTACGGGGTTTACCCCGTTTTACGTGAACGGATTAGTAAATCCGAGGGTTCCGTTGACGCCACGTGTGTGTGGCCCAGGGATTGAGGGGGGGAAGATTCCCTGATGTCAGCCCTGCATCTGTGCGAAAGCACATCGATAATTTTTTTATCGACGCACCTCAGTGTCTTACGACACGTCTGCGATGCCATGGCGGAAAGCCAAGACAAGCAGAAGGAGCAAGCTGACCGCAAGGGGCGGCGTAACGAATATATATATAAAGTAGGAGAAAGTGTTTTATTAAACGCTAAAAATCTTCCTGCACATGCAGTTTCAAATGTGCTGCGCAATAAACTGCGCCCCAGGTTTCTGGAGCCCTTCAAGGTATTAGCCCGAAAGGGCTTGTCGTATACCTTAGACATCCCGAAGGCGATTAGTACGCATCCAACCTTCTATGTGGGTATGCTTAAGTCATACCGGAACCCTGAGGCGGGCCCCCTCTCGGAGGAGGGTGAGAAGCCGGATAGCCGAAAGGCGCGACAGGTCGGAACATCTCCGACAGTGTTGAAATACGACCCTGAAGCTCCGCAACGAGAGACTCGAAGGAGGCAAGCCGGCCCTTGAGGCGTTCATTCGCACTCCCCTCGTCGCGGAGTCCCTCCTGGGCACATGGATGATACGGCTGTGTCGATCACAGCGCTCGTGGAACTCACGTCACAATAGCGCGATCTCCTCCTCCAGTCCTCGATACGGAGGGTACTCCACATTACCATGTGGAGCGTCTGATGGCACGATGCCATCATCGGGGTGAGACCCAGTACCTGGTGAAGTGGATAGGTTATCCACATTAACATAGTTCGTGGGAGTCCGAGACTCCCCTGCGTCAGGTTTGCCGTGACGTCGCTGACGCTTTCGAGCGGGAGAACCCCGCTGGGAGTCAACGATCAAAGGGGCGGAAGAAGCCCCTTCACTCCCAGTAGCTGGGAGTTTGCCGGAGGAAGATGCAGAGTTTGCATTGCTCTCCGGCACCACATCGAGAGCAGGGCGCGTGTAATAAGAGGCAGGTAATTTCCCCAGCGCTTTGGCCTGGGCATACGCCAAGCGCAACGCCCTCTCTACGCGAACGTCGGGTTCGGAATAGCTGTTGTACAGCTCATCAAAGTTGGGAAGGCGCTTATCCCCTTCCACCCAAGCGCGGAATGCCCGTTCTGCCTCCTCGACATCTTCGTCCCGTAGGAGAACGTAGGGAACCTCGCGGAGGATCTCAACAACGGCACCGCGTGCCTGTTTCCCGAGGCGCGCTCGGTAGGACTTGACAGTGAACTGCTTCGGCGTTAGCAGTTTGGCCCAGAGTTGTTTCCGGCGCGCGATTTCACGCCGAAGTACAGCCGCAGCACCAGGGATATAGGAGGCTGACCCCCTCTTCACCTCGCTCTTAGCCTTCTTTTGAGGGTCACGAGGACCCTTCCGTGCCGGTACGGCATGTCGGGCTTCATGAACCGTGTCTGGTTCATTGGTGATGATCGCCTTCGGCGACCCGGATGCATCATCCGCAGTTGGTAGAGGTTGCGCACGAGTTAGCGCGTTCTCCCCACGTGTGGGGAATGGATTGGATGACCGACATCGCCGTTCGGCGTTGTCGGAGTGGTCAGCCTTTGGGGAGATATCCCCAAGGGCATCAACCTCCGAGTTATCGGAATAGTCTACATCCTCAGCACCACTAAAGGTGCTCATGGTTAGCCAGAAGTTCTGGCAATTGGAGTTCTCCAACTATAATCGATTATTGCGTAAGCAATATTCTTGATGGGGAAGGATGTAACAGTGTTACATTTGGTTACATTTGGTTATGTTGTGTACATAAGTACACTACGGTTGAGGTCAGTATTGACCGGTCCGAAAGGTTTGGACTTATTGGTTATTTTAACCAATAAGGGCAGGAGCCCTTGGGGGAGGCGTGGCATCCAGCCACGTGTTAGTACACAGGTGGTGTACATTAAATTTTGGCTAGGTACGAATTTAGTAAGTTCTACTTAGTATTACATATAGTTTACATTAGTTTAAATTAATTTAGGCTAATTACATATTAAGTATACATTCAGTTTACTTTTCACTCTGAAGACTGCTAGGCGCACGACCTCGACCATTCGCGCGCGCAGTGAGTGTTGTAGTGTAAGGGAAGTACTTCCCTTAGCTACCCTCTTCTTAAGGGAGCTTTGTATCAAGGCGTTAGCTTGTGCTAACTTGTAAACCAAAATAAATCTTGGCCCCGAGTAAGAGAGTACTCTCTTACTAAGCCCTTTTATAAGGGCGTATCGGCTTATTAGCGGCACATCGCCGCTTTAAAAAAGTCTTCCTCTGTGCAATATCCGCACCGTGCGTGTACGCACCGGATACAGTAGTATTAAGAACCCGGTAAGTTAAGAAAGAAGGACAGAACAATTACCTTCTTGTGTTTTAATTTGAGTGGAAACACTAAAATTTTAAGTTCCTTCACGACACTTATGTAAGACTTTATGATGCAAATTGAATTTAATTGCTTGCGTTACAGCTTCCGGTGTTTCAGGAGGAGTGTTGAAATGACATGTAGCCATTTTGGAAATTTTGGCTAAAATGTATTTTACGAGGATAAAACTATATTGGCTGAAGGTTTTCAAGTTAGAATTCAAGTTTAGCTTTTAGTTATGTTATAATTGGATTTAGAAACTTAGCATAATATAATTTTTCTTCTTATTAAAACAGCTCATGTGAGGATTTTCGCCGCGCAGTCGGTCGTTGACTTAGCCTTTGTCACGAAAGATCCTACCTAGTCAAAAATCTCAGACCAGGTAGTAAAAGACCTTCGCTGGAGTTACAAGAATTTTTACAGCACATATTATACATCTCAAGAACATGCCAAACACACCGCACAATTGTTCCACTTGGCTAAACTGGATAATGGTATTCGAAAGCAAAAAGTTAAGATATAAATTTCATAAGTATTGTAACCGAAAGCACAAAAATGCGGGAGATAGTATCTCACACATTTTACATTTTGAGATACCGAGAGCCCGCAAGGTCCAAGATATGGAAGCAAACCGTGTTCTCAACGCTTTGATCGAAGCGACTGGAAGACCGTCGCGCGACACAACGTTGTACACCCTGGCGCAAAATGAAGCGTCGTACGGTCTAGTGTTAACCTTGTGGGGGTGCGCCAGCTCGGACGACGAAAATGACCGCGGAATTCCTGGAAGCCATGGAAGATACCTCACTTTGTTTGATTTCGGCGTGACGGAGTCTGCTCAACGGTATGCCTCGATCAATGCGCTCACTATATTCTAGTCTTTTATATATCAAAACCACCAGCTTATAATATGTTGTTTAATGTGCTATGCAGGTGCGCTTCGAACCAATTACGTGCAACGATGAGGTCAACAACGAAGCGGCAGACTTCCGCCACGGCGCTATATGAATAGATCATGGACGGAGCATTTATCGTGCACTTAAACGAGGCAAAATAATCTTTCTAATATTCAAATTTTAAGAGATTCAATTCGTTTAATGCAAAAACTTTAATTCATACTTCTCGTGAGCAGGGCAGGGCTAAGGTTGGTATACGAGCTATCGGTCATGCAGCCACTCTCCAAAGAGCCTAGCTTGGAAATACAAAGCACCATTTCTCCTACGCGCGAATTAATTCTACATCGGATCCAACGCGGATCCATCAAGATGGAGCAGAATCCTGCTTTTGTTCAAGATGTGCACGAGATAGTCCTAAATTCAGATCATTCCAGAGAGTGATATTTCGGGAAGAAGATCGCCATTGTCCGATAATGGTCAAGTATTGACCAGTCCGAAAGGTTTGGACCTACTGGTTATTTTAACCAATCAGGGAAGGAGCCCTTGGTGGAGGGTTCTAGCCATAGCCAAAGAGAGATTACAGCACATAGCTATACCGCTGTCCTATAATTTCCTTATGGATAAGAGCATGCATATAAATATCAAAGTCTAAAAACTTATGTTCACTCCTTACATAATGTAATAATGGCACTGTATATAATCGAGATTATTTTTGGCTGGAGGACCTGGGGCTGCTCCTTACTCACTAGTCCGTATTCCAATAGAAGGTAGGGTTACGAACCTGTTTATGATGTATTGTACAAACCAATTTTTATGTGCAGGTTCCTTTAGTGTTTTTAGAAAAAGCAAAGGCGTATCTACGCGCGCATCAGAATAATCTTTTTGACGATAACATCGGTCGCGCGCCCATGCTTACACAGTAGCGCATGCTGCTGCTCGAGGCCGCCGCAGCTTAAGCCATCATCGATATCGATGATGATCTTGTTAACTCGACAGCATTACGCTGCATGAATGCACATAATACACCCTTAGAGAGGCCGCATGCTTGGAAATTCGACACCATAGTGCGGTCAATTTTGTTCTTGATGATGTCGCCTCGTAAAAGCTCAACATGGAATCAGTCCCCTAGTGTGTAGAAAACTAAACACATTTTGTGTTTAATTATTTCATTTCGCATTGGTTGAAATTTGGTTACAATACTCATGAAATTTATATTTTACTTTTGCAACTCTTTGTTCGCTATTCGATTCATTTAAGGCACGATGGGCGTTGCTCATAAGTTTTACCCGGTTTAGCGTTATGCATTGTTGCAATATAAACGACTTATATCCGAACCACACGTGGCTTGGAAGCTTGTTGGTTTTACTGTGAAAATCACAAGAAAAACTCGAGAGCACAGCTACTTAGCAGAATAACTGGTATTTTATGCCTTCAAGATGGCCAAGTTAAGCGAAGACAGAAAGCAATGAAACAGTTAGAGGAGCAGCTTTTAAAGCACAACACCAAGTTGTCTATTTGTGGACAGAGTATTGAGGCTATGCGCTTGATTGTCCGTGTTACTTGGCCAAACAGCGAGACTAAATGATATTGACAGCGCCACATGGATACCACAATGAGGAGTAGATCCCAGACGCGTTGCATAGCGTGTTTACTCTTGGAAGTCGCACTTCAGTGGGAATGTGCAGCCCGAACGAGTCAGCACGACTTGAGCAGCCCAGTGTCCAGCGTTTACGCACTGTTCTAACGGCAGACCTAGAGCCAAACGGGAGAGAAATCCGCCAACGAAAGCATCGCCGGCACCATTGGTGTCAATAATGGAAGAGTCTGCCATCTTTGGCACGTTGAACGTGTGCACCTTGCCCTGGTGGACCACGACCGTGGGATCAGCACCTTGAGTAAAGACAACGGTGCGACAGCGAGAGCCACTGCTTTTCTCAAGCTGTGTCGTCTTGATAGCAATTTCTTGAATGTCCTCACCCCATCCTTGCACTTTACCCAACGTTTTCGCTTCACTCTCGTTTCCAAAAACAAAGTCGGCAAAGGCTATTGCGGTCATTAAAGGGTCCTTAAAATGTTCAACAATGAATGGGGCAGAGAGGTTGATACAAAAGACCTTGTTATTGTCTCTGGCGTGCTTTGCAAGCGTCATGACAGCCGTAGGAGACACTGTGAGGTGGAATCCAGCCGAGTAGAAAAACTGGGCTTTCTTGATAATCTCCTGGCTTTCAGGTTTGGCCAAGTGGTCGTGATGGAAGTGATTGGCAGCCGATAGATCGGCTACGAGTGAACGCTCCGAGTTCACGACGCATACAGCACATGTGCCAGTTTTAATATCGGGGTGCTCCAAGTACGATACATTGACGCCGTCGGCCATAGCGCATTCGCGGAGCTTGAGACCGTGCGCGTCCTTACCTACACTACCAAAGAAAGACGTGGCATTCTTATTGTGCTTGTTGAGCATCCACTGAGCAACGCGGATGCTATTTTGTGTGGCACCACCAGCAACAAATGCGGGGTTCAGCGTTTGAAGCTCGTCAAACATTGGGGCGTGGTTCTCGTCTGCTAGAATAGCATTGTCCAGTTTTAGTCCGTATTTTTTCAGAAATTCGGGGCTCACATCGGCCAAGATGTCGAGCAACGGGTTGCCTAAACCGACAATTGCATGCGTCAGATTTTCTGGGGCCATGCTGCTGGACGGAAGGTGAATTCACAATGGCGCGATAACGTGATTCAAAATCGTAAGCCAATGGGAAGCGCCGATCGATGCGCCAGAGCCAATCAGAGTACAAAACCGGTTGCATTTGATTGGCTGAAGACATGAAAGATCTCAGATGGAAAACACATTAAGTCTCTTCACCAGGGGAGAATGGATGGAAGTCATTGGTGCTGCAAATACCGGTTCCACGCACTGATGCGGTTTAATGGTGGTCATCCCAATAGTGGCGATCCGCAGTGGTAGTGAGCGATAGGGAAAGTTAGTGAGGGATCAATTGATTGTGTTCGAACAAGTACATATTAGTCTACTTAATTGCAGCCATAACATTGATAGAGCTCTAGCAGTATGAAGCAATTCACCTCAGCGCAGCAATTTCAAGAGACGTCACCCTGCCGACAAAGACCACCAGGTCTACTTCTGCTCGTGGTCCAGGAAGACATCGTCAATGCCCCATGCTTTAACATTTCTTCCACGATACGAGCAGAATTTGGCGCATGAAGTGGCAAACGCAGTAATCTTTGGATCTTGATGTTCACGTTCAGATTGATCGCTGAAAGACTGTGCAAACGAATACATAGATATTTTAAAGCCAAGATTTATATTAGTGTTGAAAACGGCTCGGCTCGGCTTGGCTCGAGGGTGGAGCCGAACCGATTGGAGTCGGCTCGGCTTGGCTTCGGCTCGGAGCCATGAAATGTGGCTCGGCTTCAGCGCCATGTGGCTCGGCTCAAGCCAGCCACATAGCCACGGCTTCAGTATACTTATTATATTGAAAGTTGGTGATATGTATCGTAAGGACAGAATAGAGAGATAATGCATGAATTAATGCATACAGTACAGGAAGATACAGCGGACGGGCTGCCTTTCTACACACATGCAAAGCTATCTGAAAATTTCTATGAAATTCTCTACTCCGCCCATCACGTCATCCTCCGATTCTCATCAGTTGGGTAGAATCTTTTGAGATGCAACAAAGTGTGAGAAAAATCCATGTGCATATATATATCATAGTCAGAGTCTTCTGAATTCAATCTGTTTTTGCCAAAATGGCAAGAACATACTTTTGTATCCTTGATATTCGGAATATATTCATACAAGAGAAAATATTTGGAAAACGGCTCCACCACAGCTTGACCGGCTCGGCTCGAGCCACGGCTGAACCGGCTTCAGCCGAGCCGTTTTCAACACTAATTTATATAGTACGCTGGCTTTTGCCAAGTTTCGAAACGTATAGATAAGTTCATGGCCATATTCTCTCACAATGTTCAACTTTATCCGGTCCAGGCGAATCTTGCCGGTAGATACTATCGCTCGAGTTCAGTACCACTGGTACAGGAATTCCATTATTAAATTCAACCATTTCTCCAGCTTGAATTTTAATTAAACCATAACACCTCGCAATACCATCACTCATTGATAAAACAATACCTGTTTCTTGTAAACTCTTTTCATTCTTAAACCCTTCACTGATAGAGTCGTTCATCCGAAGGATCTTTGGCGAGACCCATGACGCATCCATCTTGGATCGAAATGATTTCATCAAGAATCGCTCCATACGTCAAAGGTGTCGAAATGAGCTCCAGGCGCTCTACTGCCTTATGATTCTTTAAGACACCAAGATCGTCTACAAACAAGTTAAAAGCGCTGCAAGACGCTTTGTCAGCACCAGAATCACTTGATCGGAGGCCAAATGGTCCTAAAGAACCGCTCGTACTCGTCGCGAAGCTTTTGCAAAGGTAGGAGGTCCCTATCACAGTACCATGATGAATCAGAGCGGGAAAAGATTTTTACAAAAGATACGAGTCGAAGGTCGTTTGAAAGACGCACACGCATGTTGTATATTTAGGCTCGTATCTCGAGGTTACTGCTCGTTGTGACGCGTAATATACGTAAGCAAGTCGATTCGAGTGACGACGCCAAAGATAACAGCTTTGGATTCAGTCGTACCACCCCTGCAAATGCGCTTTTGTTCCGTAACGACAAGTGCAAAGTGGTCGCGATCGAAAATGCGGCTCAGCTCGTACAATGACGTCTGGGGGCTTACCTGTTTAAACTGCTTGAACATTGCCTTCTCAACGGCGTCAGTAGGGTGCACACGGCCAGGCATGAGCTGTGCAATGAGATTGCCTTCAGTCACGACACCTACGATCGAGTTATCGTTTGCAACTACAGGGAGGTTATCGAATCCTTCCTTTTTGAGAATATCCACGGCCTCTTTGCACGTGAGATCGGGGGTAATCGTTACGGGAGCTTGCAATAACAGCTCCGAGACGTTCTTCTTGGCCCACCACGTCGAACTCAGTGCACTTTTGGACATGTCTGTCACGTAGCCGTGTTCGTACATCCAATCATCCGACAAAAACTTGGACATATAGTTCCGTGTCGAGTCAGGTAGTACCACGACGCAACGTTGGCCAGCCTTGAGTTCCTTGGCAGCTTTGAGCGCGGCAGCCACAGCAGAACCACATGAGCCGCCGCATAGCAGTCCTTCTTCTCGAATGAGACGACGGGCCAACAAGAACGACTCTTGATCGTTCGTCTTGATCCAGCGATCCACAAGTGAGCGGTCAAGCACTTGAGGTATAAAGTCATAGCCTATGCCTTCCACCTGGTACGATTTGAGACGATTCTCGTCGTTCAGATGATCGGGTTCGGCCAAGATCGAGCCAATGGGGTCAGCACCAACGATAAGGCAACTAGGACACTTTTCTTTAATCTTTTGCGCCGTACCGGACAACGTACCACCAGTGCCAGTGCCCATAACTATCATATCCACTTGTCCATCGCAAGCCTCGAGGATTTCTTCCGCTGTACCATCATAATGAGCCAATGGATTCGATGGATTACTGTATTGATCGAGAATGTGAGCATTCGGAATCTCCTTGACAAGACGTTTGGCTACCCCAATGTGAGACTCGGGTGAGTCCCACGCTGCCTCCGTGGGCGTGCGGATAATCTCCGCCCCTAAAGCTTTAAGCATATCCACTTTTTCCAACGACATTTTCTCGGGCAACGTAATGATAATACGAAATCCATAGAGGGCAGCTGCTAGGGCGAGACCAATGCCAGTGTTGCCGGACGTTGGTTCAATGAGCGTGTCGCCTGGCTTGATCCGACCGGAAGCGATCGCATCCTCTATCATCCGTTTTCCAATACGATCCTTAACCGATCCACCGGCGTTAAAGAACTCGCACTTTGCCAAGAGTTCACATTTAAGTCCTGATTTCTTGGCAATAGTATTCAGACGCACAAGTGGCGTATTGCCCACATGGTCCAAAATGGAGTTAAGAATCTTGGGCTCTGCCTCACGCGGGCGGTGCACGTGAGACTCTTGGATAAAGCAAGTGGCGGGGACGGGACATGGGATAGATTTCGTAACGGGTAAAGAAGACATGATGTAGACGATATGAGAACAATATGATTTGTAAAAATTGTTAATGGACAGTCCCGATTTTGCCCGGTCGGCTTGGAGTCCGCTTCACTTGTGACTCAGCACTCAAACAGGCAACGAACAGTCCATCGGAGCCGGTGACTGGTAATTGGATACCCAATGTGCCGTCCAATAGCAATTGAGCAATTCACTTACGCAGCAATTGGTACCCTTTGCTCTGGAGAAAAAAAGGAAAGAAATATTATGTAAAGACGCGACTATGTGCTCACGATTTTAGCCACTGTAAGTTCGTCATGAGAAATACGACATTGCCAACTTTTCATGAAATTTGCAATTTTGACATGTTTCCCTTGGGGGGACATGTCCGACCCGCTCATAAAAGATGCTACACCAGCCGCACCTGCACACGTGGTATGGGGTATGTCGTCAGCTAAGGCTTGTTGAAGCATGTCTGTGGAGTTTCCAGGCAGTAAAGGGTAGGAGGTAGGAGTAGCCACGCCTGACTCCCTCTGCCGCCGACGCTGTGTGAGACGGAGTAAAGAGGTGTCCCTGACGTGGCGCATTGTCCAAGGGATCGCATAGAGGGCGATTATATTACGCCAACTGCCACAGTTCCTGCGACACATTATGAGCCAAATGTGGATAGTCTCACGATGTGGAAGGATATGATCGTATGGATATTAAGGGAAGGTCCGATCGAGGAAGCGCATCAGAGCACCAGGCGAACTCCACAAAAAATTGTAATGGCATTCTCGATCAAGAGGTCACGATAATGGAAGTGCTCAATACACATAAGTTGTCCAAGATGAACCCCGCCAAGCCTCCGGTGCTGGCTCTGGATGAGACAAAAGATTTCTGCGAGCCGCTACCGGTGAAGTCGAAGCCGGATATTCCAAGCAACAAGAGCTTTCAGTCTCTTGTGGGCAGTTTACTGTGGATTTCACGATGCACGCGCCCGGAAATTTCTTTTGCCGTGCATCGTGCTACTAGAAGAACGCACGCGCCAACACTCGACGATTACAAGGTGGCGAAAAGGACCCTCAAGTACCTGAAGGGAACGAGTGGGTTGTGCCTCAGTTTGAAACATGACGATGTATTGCTGTAGCCTCTGATGATCACATGTTCTAGCGACGCAGATTTGTACATATAAAAGGGAAAAAAATAGGTAATGGCGAAGAACAAAGATTAGAAAAAGGAGTATCAGAAAAACTAGCTGCAATACAAGAGGAAAAGGAAATAACAAAATTGCCAATATGGCTACACTTTGCGGGGGGCTTGGCAAGCGTCTTTCCGGGCACTTCTACAGTTGAGTCAGACTTTTCAATCATCAAGTGGGAAAAGGATGAAGTCCATAAATTTATACTTGTTATAATATAAATTATTATATATAATAATATAAATGGAATATTAGTTAATAAATTTGATGTAAATCCTATTAAAATAAACCCTATATGACTTATTGAACTATAAGCTAATAATCGTTTTATTCGCCGCAGAAAAAAGTAGACCGGAAGAGTGTTTCGGCTATGGTGGTCTTTCTGAATGATGTTGTGGTAGATTGGTCCTGCAAGAAGCAGACGACAGTAGCACTCTCGACGGCTGAAGAAGAGTTCGTGGCTGCTTCGGTGGCCGGTTGAGAGGCGCTGGGCTTAAAAGAATTATTGACGGAAATTGGTGTGCGAGTCTAGACGCCCCTGGTTTTGAAGACGGACAACCGGGCAGCGATCAAGCAAGTTGGGAATGAAGTTAGGGCTGCTAGCGCAAAGCATGTCGACGTGAAACTCAAGTTAAAAAAGGATTTTTCTAAGAAGGGCATCGTTTCGGCATCTCACGTTCCAAGTGTGGATATATTAGCTGATCTACTGACGAAGGAGTTGATTGCGTCAAGGATTCTAGTATTGTGTTTGAAATTGGAGTTGATTTGATGAAGATGCAGCCTCCGGTGTTTCAGGAGGAGTGTTGGAAATGCGTGTAGACATTTTGGCTTTTCGTAATGGTGAAACTCCATTGGCTGATATATATTTTCAGTTGAATTTTAAGTTTTTAGATCAACTTAAAGATTGTACTAGCGACTTGAGTGACCTGAGTAACTTTACATAATATACTTTTCAACTTACTCTTGTAAACGAACCCCGCTGAAACATCCATTGCACGACGAACGTTGCGCAACAGTACGCAGCCCGAAGAGATCCCACCTGACTCAAACTAAGAGGTCAGGTGGTTTAAAATCCCGTCAAGACCTACAAATTGTGCGTTTGTGTTTATAACAACTTTTCCATTGCTGGGTGCAAGCCGCAATAAGAGGTAACAGTCCTCATCAGCATATCCAGTAAGTAGACATTAAGTTGGAATGTAGGGACACGATAAATCAATCACATTTGATAATCCGTGAGCATCGTTTTATGTCTGCACATATTTCGGCGATTGCCGTTAAAAAATCCAGGCCAGTTGTTCTGACTCCTTTTTTGTTGCCACCGTTGAACGCTTACACGTAATTGTCGGTGATAGTGTTTTCTAAATGTATATCTCATTCTAATCCGCATAGTTTTGGCTAGTGCAATTCCATATGTACAAAATTTTCTAGAAAGACCACTTCCTCGATAAAGTAACGTCTTGTTGCTCGGCTCATGAAGTATATTGCCGCTTCATAACTTCTCATTGTAATTTACCGTAGTTTGCCACTGGAAGGCCTCCAAAACCCCAACAAATCACCCCTCACAAACATAATTTGTGAGGGTCTCACATCCACAATTTGTAAAACGGCTCACATAATTTGTGAGAAAGTCACCCTCCACATAATATATGACAAACATAAACTTTAGTAGTTTATGCATGCGCCCTCGTTTAAACCTGAAACTTAGTCTAATCTAACGGCGCTTTCTTAACGACTTTAAAACGATTCAATTTCCCCTTTCTTCTTTCGTGTTTCGCTTTCCTCAATTTTTGTCCGACTCCCTGAAGATGAAGGCGGGACATGGTGTGCGAAGAAGAAGAAGAAGAGCTGCGCGATCAGCAACTTTGGCTAGAGATCGCTCGTGTGCGATTGGCAACGCGGGTGAGGAACTATGTGACAGCCGCGGTGCTTCCTTGTCCGTTTGAATCACCGTGGGCGATGCTTGATCGGTACGGAGATGACACCGATTTTATGGCGATGATGCGGTTGAATCGTGCCGCGTTCGATGCTCTCGTTGTGCCTTTTACCAGTCACTACGAGGTTCGAAGTGGACCTGTCCGTTCAGGGAGACCGACGCGCCTCCAGACGACCGCGCTGCTCTGTCTTTGGTGTTGCAGTTCTATGGTAGTCGGTCAGACCTAAAGCACCTCTGCAGCGTGTTTGGAATTCCACCTGCTACAGCAAACAGGTGCTTATCCAAGGCGAAGGAGGCGCTTTCGCTTGAACTAGACAGTTTCGCAGACGCGGAGGTTCGCTGGCCAACGGCACAGGAGCAGGTGGCGTGGGGGAGGTTGGTGGAGACCCGGGAGGCGCTTGTGACGAAGAAGTTTGGCTTCATCGACGGAAAGAACTACCAAGTCCAGCAGCCGTCCAGCGCCGAAGTCCAGAACGCGTATTACAACGGATGGCTTCACAGCGTGATTGTTACGGGTACGCTGGCCTTCGGCGTGGATGGCTGCATCTTCTGGATGAAGAACAACTTCCCGGGCTCGTGGAACGATGGAGAGACGAACCGGGAGTTCCGCCAGAAGTTGTGTGACCCGTTCTTTACGTTGAAGGAGCACGACGTTCTGTCGGATTCGGCCTTCCCCGTCTCAGGCGCAATGAGTGACAAGATTGTCACGCCATTGAAGCGGGGAGATTTAGAAAGATCCATCAGGATGGGAGGAAACGAAGAGGCGATTAGGCAAATCAATGTCGCCGTGACGAGCATCCGCCAGGCGGCGGAGTGGGGGATGGGCGCGGTGGGAAAGGCCTTTCCTCGTTTTCTAAACACGCTTCCGTGGAATCCGGGCGTGCGCCGTGTGCGACTCGACAACATCCACCGCTTATATAACTATCGCGTGCGAACGAGTTTCGTCAGCCAGAACGGAATGTTTTTGCAATCAAAAGCACTGTTTAGGGTTCATTTCTCTGTATTCATTTTAAGCTCAAAAATATGAATCATGCCGCTACTTCGGTGCGCCAGTGTTGTTCATGGAACGGTGGATCATCATGCCGAACATCTGCATCATGGCCCTACTGTCCTCCTCGCGCTCTCGTCGTTCCTCATCCCGTCGTTCCATCTCACGCCGTTCCTCCCTCTCTTCCTTTTCCTCGCGCTCCTGTCGCCTCTTCTCCTCTCTGTCTTCAAGTTCCTGTCGTCGTTTCTCCTCTCTCTCCTCGTTCTTTTGCCTCCTTCTGGCCTCCCTCTCTTCCTTCTCCAATCTCTTTTTCTCTTCCCTTTCCTCCGTCCGATACTGCAGGGTCTCATGCCTTTCAGCTTCCTCGCGGCGCAGCTCCATATCGGCTTGCATCTGCGTCGCTAGAGTTTGACTGGCTTCGGAAGTCGACTTAGGCGCCTCAGCCTTCTTTTTCAGGGAGTCCATGACTTTACACATGTTTAGGCGACGTCTCGCGACACTTGAGGATGGTGTATTTTCGGCGGGATTGTCATCACCACCGACGGGTACATCATGGATGCTTGCCGCGCTGATATGTATACTTCAGCTTTACGCTTGGTGCCAGCCCGCGCGACCGACTTGCCCTTCTTCGCGGTCGCGGTGGTAGTGGTGGTCGCGGTGGTGATGGTCTTGATAGCGCAGTTGGTGGCGAAGTCATCCGCTTCGTCTCCGGGCTAGCACACGATGTCGCTAATGTCCTGACTCGCGTTCCGGCAGTCGCCTCGGCGGTTGCTGTATTCGACGGTATCGCTTTCATTGCTTTGACTGCTGTTGTCGTTGGGATTGTTGTCGCTACCCTCCACGCGGTCTCTGTCCCTCTCGTTCTCATCAGAATCACTTTCCCGCTCAAAGCCCCCGTCCAAGTTTTCGGCATCCCTGCGCGCTTCGATATTTCGCCACAGGTGCTTGGCTCGTCTTACGGTCTCCGGGCAATCAGGGTCGCCGGTCGTCTTTTTGACCGCTTTCAGTTTCTGATGCGCCCCTATCAGCTCTGCCGCGCTCCGCGACAGCATCTCCAACGTGCGCCCGCTGTTGCACTGCGCGGCTACGACGTCCCACTCCGCTTGCGTGTAAGACAAGGAATCCTCAGCGGTGTCAAGCATAAGGAGATCCTCCTCGCGAGAGAGGACGGCCGAGGAAGCTGCTCCACGCTCAAAAACGCGACCGTGCTCATCGATGAGCTTTTGCGCGTCCTTTGCGGCTTGATGCCCGTGATCGGTGGCACAGACATCCGACCGTAACCTGTTGAACTTGTTTCGAATCTGCTCCCAGGTGCGCACGCTTTTTGCTGTAGCCCCGATGTTCAGATCGGCCGTCAGTGCCACCCAATCGTCTTTGCCACGTGCTTTTTGCTTGCAACGAACTACAACATGCGATCGATCTCGGCCGGGGAAAAGGGTTTGCTGCGTCCCATTTTGAGGAAATAAGTACTTGTAATGTGCGAGAGAAGAACGGAAGGCTAGGAAGTAAAGGTGAGTAGTGAAGTAGATATAGTCTGAGTGAAGTTATTCTCCTGTCTTTGTCCGGGTTTATATAAGCGAGAGGAAAGGGGGAAGAAGGGGTTATGATATAGTAGTACATAAGGGGGGGTAAGGGGCGAAGGTAGTCAGGAGACTGTAAATAGTTAATACATGCGGTGTGTGTGTGCAAACTCCGGTTGGGTTTTGGAAATCTCACTTGCGATCGCCCAACAACAAATTATCTCACAGATTTAATTTCACCCGTATTACAAATTGTAGATGTGAGACCCTCACAAATTATGTTTGTGAGGGGTGATTTGTTGGGGTTTTGGAGATCTTCCACTGTAAACCCTTCCTTTTAATATGAGAGTTTTTATCCATCTGGATTTGAATAATGTCAACTACACATGTTGGACAATATTTTGCAAGTCGGGATTCTTGGTGAACACGCAGTAATCGCTGCCAGACATCGTAACACTTTGGCTGTCTTGCGTACGGATACTCCAAAATTTTGCACTGGCCATTTGTAGCGAAAATTGTCCAACCCTCCTTGTACCTACCTAACTTAAAAAGCTTTATAGGCAAGAATACGTAGCATTTCTTCTCTGATATCTTAAATAATAATGATACATAGGGTTATCCCGGCGTAAAATGATTGTATTTTGGCCGGTACTCATTCTGCTACTGCAGTTTTGATATATCTATCCGGTAGAGCAGCTCTTACCTTACTTCTACATCTCTACCTGCTTACAACTTTCTGCACTGATGCCATAGAACGAATCGCAGTTTTTCCGTCCTTTGATGACTGGCTCTTCCGCTTCTGTGATACCTCCTAACGTTGTAAAGGTTAGACCTATGTCAAAACAGGCCTCTTCATTATTTCCACCCTAATATATCGATCTTTAGGCTGTAAAAACCAGCAGCTTGCTTGATTCGCTAGTAACGTCTGGTATGGAGACAAGCCCGAGTCCCCCGACTGATTGCAGATGAATAATAAGTGAGATGCCATCTTATGCCGCGACGACCCTCAGTCGGTTTTGTTCCACCATACAAAACTTTTTATCAAATGTTTTAACCATCTAGAACCATTTGCGGTGGTTAAAAGACCTTGTCTGTGAAAGTATACCTGGCAAAGTGATTTCATTAAAACTTGTATTCGCTCAACAACAGAGGCTCCGCAGATAAATTACGGTGATATTTTTGTAGTATGGCTCTTATCCGATTTACCCAATTGATTTGCGTCATTTGAGTTACCCAATTAAATATCCTACCCACCCGGTGCCAAGACTAGAATTCCGCAAGGGGTCTCCTGTTTGATTGACTTGTAGAGAATATATGTTAAAATTTGGCCGCATGTGAATAATTGACCAAGGCGTGACCCACTTCTGAAGCTTTCGCGCTTGATCAATTTGCTTTATGAGTATTGTCGAATCATCGAAGAATTCAGAAAACAAGTGCTCCTGACTAACTACTAATCAACTTCAATGGGCCTATGCAATAGTGCCAATACATGGCGATGTCCAATTACGGATTAGTGATTCCCACTAATTGTTTTGAATCGCCAGGTGTCACAGACATGATCCATATCTACACACCAACACTCACGGAGTAATCATTGATTACGTTCGCACGGAATGTTCTCTAACATTCTCAAGTGCTCTCTGCCTGCGACATGTCTTTGCGTACGGTGATGGTTCCTGCTGGGAAACTATCTGTTGACGAAGCCGACGTGTCATTGTGGGTACAATGTTGTTGATATTGGCCAATCACAACGCCCCGTACACAGAAGATTCTTCGAAGAAGAGTCTAAAGTTCAAGGTTAAGCTTCTACTTGAAGTTCAAGTTCCGTGAGAATATTATTCACGCTCAGCTTCAAGTTCAACAATATTCAACTTAAGGTTTATTCTGCATTTGTAGGGAGATTGCATATAACCCTATATGAATCTAGGGAGAGGTTTCAGTAACCGTAAGATCATTTCAATTCAGTTGCAAATTTACCGTCTTCTGCTCAAGTCTTCTCCTCACTCTTCTCCTCCCTCTTCTTACCTCCAAGTCGGGACACTGCCAATTCTTCCTCTACAGCGCAAGCGTGTGTGCCGTGTTATCGGGAACTGTGTAAACATCGTCCCGTTATATCAACTCTCTGTCCCAATTTTAATCCTAACGGCTCCACCTCTTAAATGAATAGAGTGAAGCGAGAGGCATCTCTGCCATATCCTAAAAATGATGGGAAGAGGTCTGGTAGTTCCCCATTGACGAGAAATTGCACCTAAATCTGTTCCGAATCATTTTTGTAAACCTTTTATCAAAATAAAACTTCTTCGCAATCGTCAGAACATAGTCTCGATCACGGTATTATAGGACTTGTCAAAGTCCAGTAATAAGGTACCTACACTTCTTGTTAGACCCTCAGCCGACTTAATTTGTTGTACTCCTTTCATTATAAAAACCTATCCATCGATCGTCGCGCTTTTACAAAATTCTGCTGATAATTTCAAATTAACAGGCCTGATACCTTTGCTACCATGCATTCAGAATTTCGAAATTTTTAAAACTAGTATAAAGAAGACCTATAGAAACACCGACCAAATCTCCACTCAACTCCTCCGCACAATATTAGTAGAAGTCATTATTAAGGCGATCTTGACCACCTGTCTTTCGTCTCCATCTTTTCGATTGCCAGCTGGACTTCACCATCATTGAAGGGTTCTAGAAGAAACTCATTTCCTTACCTGTTACCATTCATTCTTGGGTCATGGTGACCAACGGATCAATTTCTTTTCTAACGTCTCCAAATTCTCTTTTTCAGTAAATTGCCCCCAGTACTGTCCCACGCCTTCGAAAATTTGCTTGGAATAATGTCCTATAATCCTCGTCCTTGTCAGTCTGTAGCTCTAAATTAGAAAGAATTGGGTTTCGCTCTTAAAACTGCGCCCGACATAAAATCAATCAAACAGATGTCCGAAATGTTGTAGCTGTTTGCCATTTAAACACAAATTATCGTCAAACCTTTTCTGTGCCCTTGAAATAGTGACCTGTAAACTTTTTTCCTCTGAGTAAAGAACATAGTTTTGAGTATACGTACCTTTCTATGCCTTCTTTTGACTTCTTTATTTTGCACCATTTTCAGGCCTTCCCACCGTCTTACATTTCCGGTTGAGTCATCTGGGATCGGACCTCTTTGATGCAGACCCTCATTGGCAACTTCCTCCAAGACACTGACCATATAAAGGATAGTAGTGCCGCGTTCTTTCTCAGGGAGAGGTTTTAATCCGAGCGGGCAATCGTAGTGTCTTCATCTCCAGGTCAGCTGCGGGGGGCCGACAGCCACCCAGATGGCCCATCCAAATCTAGCTTCGGATACATAAGAACGGTCTAGAAGATTTGCCGAATTTCCTCTTGGCAATGGACACAAACTCATCCGACCACGGTTTATGAGTGAGTTGAGCATCCACTATATTGATTTTCTTAACTAAACGATAATGTTCGACAAAATCCGAATTCATTGATCACAAACCCCCTAATCTATATAATAACGGTACTTCAACAGTTAAAACCACCGGCATATATCATATGCTCAATGCCTTTCCATAGACAAATCGTCCACTATTGAAAAAAGGGCTCGTAATCGAGAATTATCAGAAGGCGCGTAAATAGGGACGGGCTAAACAGCAGCAAGTGAAAGACTAACTAGCAGCAAGTGAGGCAGCGACTAGGAAAAAACAAAAAGGACCAAAAAGAATATACCTTTTTACCTTTTTGGTTTTATGCGCGGATCAAGGCATTTAAAGTTGACCATATTCGTACAAGACCAAAAAAATGGTATACTCAATGTTTGTGTATTTGTGTCAGACTATAATTTAGTTAAAGTCAAATCTATTACTTTTGCATTTTCTTTCTTTTTTTTGCGACGAGACATTTTCTCTGACCGTTGATTCTTGGCGCTACGCATCCTCGCACATACAGTGTGCTAATTACCTGAAAAATTAACATCGCATTAACACGCAAGGCAGTGGTTGTGACGACTGCTGGATTTGTTGTGGAGATTATTGATTATTTGACTGATTCACGTGGAAGGACGGTTGACTAAGTACAAGGTTACGTTTGGAGTGGACGCAGGGCATACCAAATTGAAGTTTACACATTAAGTTGTTGATTATCGATTTAATTAACATGGTAAAGCACGTCGGAGATCAACACATCAGCATTATAATCAACATAGTTTTTATAGATCCTCGTCTGTATTCGTAATTCTAATATACCAAGAATAACCAACTTGTCAATGTGGTGGAGTCAAGTTCGAAATCGGATACATTTGTATCGACAACCTGACCACCGCCATCGTGCCCAGCCTTCCAACTTACGGGGGGGGGGTACCCCGCGGATCTCCATTCGAAATCCGGTCCGATCGTCCGCTGCTGGCAGACGACCGGTCATCATCCAGAGACACTTGGTCCGATTCACTTAAGTTCATCTCACCTTGTGTACCCATTGGAGTGGGCTAGTTACACACTCGGTGGATCGGGATCGCAGATCAATTTGATTCGGTCTTGAATATGAGACCGTGCTGGCTAAGTGTACCTAGGGTGGAACTCTTCACCCCAGGTACGTACAGACCAGAAACACTTCCGAAAGATAGATTCCAATAGGTCGATCGTCCAAACGATCTAGACCTGACCAATACGAAATAATAGAGGGTATACCAATCAACCGGTCTAGCCCCTGACCAATATGAGAGAAGACCAAAAACCGGTCTAAACTCCAACCAATGTTAAAATGAGCCAATATGTCCACGTGAAGACCCAATATGCCCGTGAAACTCCACAAACGATATCTCCACGTAAAGAACAATCCAATGAATAGCACGTTCCAAACGTACTTGAGTTAAAGTGTCAAGATCGCCAAATCGTACTCCCGTCGAGGGACTTCCGGTGGCCAAAGTGCGCGTGCGGCGCGTCCAGACCGGGTATAATAGGCAAGAGGGGATAATTCAACCCTCTGCCCCCAAACACTCCGCGGCGGGCGGAGGCGACTAGTGTACGTGCAAAGAAAAACGGCGACCCCTTGCTGTGGTATAAACCAAGACCAAAGGACTTCTACTTAGAAAAATACTGCAACCAAAAGACTTCTACTTTTTTAGGCAAATCCAAAACTAACCAATAATACTACCTCCCTATGGTCCCTAATGTACCCACACAAAATTATGTAAAATACCCAAAGTCAGGTGACTCACCCAAGACCAGCGTTCTTGATTCTCCTTGAATTTGATAGGCTAAAAATCCCCCTTGTTTAGACCAATCCGAAATTCGACCAACTGCCTTGACCAAAAGTGACCAAATTTGTGGTACACTTCACCACAGCCGCCCCTGAGTCCGACCGTGTCGCACAACGATAACGGTCTGACTCACCCATCACTCGACCAACTGGACCTTGGTCACTCACACTTCTTCACCATGGACCAGCCATCTTCGCCACCTGCGCCAGGTACTTACTTTACTGCACTCGATCCTCTTATGCTTCCTCTTGACGCTTGTTCTTGTAGAAACTCTATGTGCCGAGTCGCTCCACATTGCTTCACCTGTCCGGTCGGCTCGGTCTGGCAGCCCATGTAACTCTCCTGCACTTCAAATATCGGAAGGGTGTCATACTGAAGCCGACACGCGGATGCAGGATATTCTCGCATAAAACATGCGTCTCAGGACCCAGGTGGCCCACCAGGCAACACGAGGTGCGCATCTTTGGTCTTCGTCTTGTACTTGTCTTGGCCCTCGTTTGTCTTCAGCTCTCATCCCTCCCAGCGTCGTCAAGGCAATAGGTGCCTTGCTTGATGCCGATAGGCAGTCCGACGATCATTTTGACCAGCTTCGACCAATTTTAGAGGAGCTGGTAAGCGCGCGTCATGAGCTGTCCCGTCTGGAGGCTCATCAGTCCCATCTCCGGGATCAACTTGCACTTGTTCGCCGGCAGCAGCTGGACGGACAGTTTGACGCGACTTCACTGCGCATGAAAGGCGACGACCTTGCGCGACGCATTGCCGAGTTGCAAATTGAGATTCAAGACCAGACCGGGAAGGTCCGGTCCTGTCAAGACAGGTCCGACGCTTGGAAGCAAGGGTCGGGTCGTCGTCAGGTGGCACTATACCAGTGCCGCCAGCGCTTGATGAACTTGCTACCTCCGTGTTCGACTGCTTCCTCCAGCGTAGATTGGTCCGCATCGGCAACCTTAGTCGCCTCGGGGAAAGACCAAGACCGCTTGAAGCAGGACCAAGACCGGCTTCGTTCATTGGACGATATTCAGCAGTCTGAAATTACACCAAAGTAAAAGAAGCGCGCGGACGCGCCGAGTAGATCGAGGGCGCGGGGCACTGCGCGCGAACCCGGAATCGGGGGGAACGTGCAGTGACCCATAAGCGAGCCAAGACACAGGCGCTTCTCATGGACTTGGACTCGGACATGGACGACATCTACAGCCCCTCGGAAAGTCGATCGCCCTCGCGCCGTACTGCAAGTCGCATCCAGCACACAGGGGTATCGTCTGAGGAGGACTCCAGCGAAGGGTCCGGCGATTCCGAGTTCATGATCCCCATCCAGTCCAAATCACAAATGAATTTGCGTGACAGTTTCGTCCAAGTGGCGTCGACAGTGGTGTCAGAGCAGAAGACCGGTCTGCCAAGTGACGCTGCACCAGTATCAACATCCGCGACGCCGGCGCCTTCGGTTCTTCCCGGGACATCCGGACTTCACAAGTACGCCCTATTAAAGAACATGGCGGTTGACACCAGCTCCCTTCCGCCGCGGACGTTTGAAGTCACTTGGCCGTGGTCGTCGGGGCAAATCGGCTGTTTGCGCCGGTCTACCCTGACCAAGCAGCTTCTGGCCCGGTCTTTCTCTCGTCCGGACTCCTGGCTTTTTCCACCGGCCAAGAAAACCCCTGCCGCGTCTGCATGGAGGGCGGACCTGATTACGTCGGCGCAGATCTCCCGCCTGTACGGCGATAAACCATGGAAAATCTTCGAACACTCCAAGATAGGACTTGTGTTCCACTTGACTCCATGGATCGGCACTTTGATAGGCCGGGTGAAGAATTTCAACAGGATCCACGGCCAAGCAATTTGGGAAGCGTCTCACTACTTGGTGCTTCCTCCCGACCGGGTGCGACAAGATCCGGGCCTGGCTACGTTCCAGAGCAAGCGCAAGCGACGTCGAATTCGAGCGGGAGAGGCTTGGCAATCCCTGTGCCAGTACATTTTGGACGGGATGCGAGCTCGCGAGTGTGACGTCGACGTGTTCTTGTACCCGGTGTTCCTCCACATGCCAAAGCGTCACGTTGAGAAGACCAGACTGCTGGCCGACGACGGCACATGGTACCCCGGTCTTGATTGCTCTGAGCCGGTCGCGGACCTCAAGGATGCTTTGGTCCAGCTTGACCGGAAGGACCCCTGGCGTAACCAGTTTCAGGATCAAGTGGAACATCATCCGTCAATGGTCATCGGCCGTCTGTGGGGCGATAGCAAGTGAAGTCGTAGGTAGTCGACCAGATAACTCGTAATACATGTCATCATTTCTTTTCATATGTCCATCAAATCACTTGAACTAATTTCACCACTTTTTCAGAGTTGCACCAAACACGTTATCGTAAACAGTTCCACTCCCATCACGAAAAATAGTCATCACATTCGTCATTCCGCTACTCCAATTTGTCACAGTTCATCACAATTTCACATCAACTCCGGACCTTCCCCATCTTCACACCGGTCTAAACCGACCGATGCTACTGCATGTCTTGATCTTGGTCTTCATGAGTCTGCATCACTGCGAAGCGATTACGACTGACTCGATCTCGTTCGAATTCTCGTAGAATATCCCCACAATTCAAGTCGAGCTCGTAGACCCAAGTTGATTCATCATGGTCCTTCCATCGGACCAGGTACTCTGGGTGAGTCCGACCGAACCTGGTCTTCTTGGTCGACCGAATATCTAAGACCTTCTCCACTTCAAACTCGTCTTCCTCTAATGGTCGTTCCCAACTGTCCTCCGAAAGTAACGCTTGATCGAAATCAAATCTTTTTTTCTTCGTCTACCAGACAGGGAGTTTTGGGTCGATCAGGAAATTCTCGGACCAGCTTCAACTTGGACACATGCACGATCGGGAAGACATTGTAATCTGTACCTGTTGTTACTAGACGGGCAGCGTGCTCACCAATCAGCTCCGCAACACGGAAAGAGCCGTGCCACATGTGATCCAGCTTCTTCGCATAGCCCTCTTTCACTTGGTCTAGGTATAGCCATACCCTCGCCCCTGGTTCTATACCGTGGGGTCGGACCTGGTCATTGGTCCGGTCTGCCCGGTCTTGTGTGGCCTGACTCAGCTTTTCGTTGACGACTTCTTTTGCATGATGGTAGTGTTTCTGGACCTGCATGCGCCAGCGTCGAGCATCGCGATCGCGGGTCCGGGTGCAACCGATATGTATCGCAGCTTCCAGTGTAGACCGAGGGTCCCATCCATATGCCAGATAAAAAGGCGTTTCTCCTCGGACCCGATCGGTCGACGAGTTGAGTGCAAACACCAGCCTTTCTGCATACTCGTCCCAATCTCGCTGGTCTGGATTAGCAACGTACATCTTGATCGCCCTCGTTATGGTCTGCACCATGCGTTCCGCCGATCCATTTGCTTGAGGACGATATGCCATCGTCGCACTCTGTTTCTGGCCCAGCATGTTATTGAACGACCGGAACACCTCGGCCATTAAACCGGGTTCCCGATCGTGCTTAATGACCTCGCTGGCGCTGAATCTTTGGAACACACATTCTTCGTAGCTCTGGGCGATCTGCTCCGCAGACCGAGATGCACTTGCCTTCGCAATAACTAGACCAGTGAACAGGTCTACCCAGATCAGCAGCTCAGTGTTGCCGCGCGTCGATCTAGGCAGTGACGGTATGTGGTCCATCGCTATGACCTGTAAAGGGTAGGTAGCTTCGATATTTCCGGGCGATCGCCCCTTGATTACCGGTCTACCCTTTCCGGTCTCGCAATCCGTGCAACAGCCCACATATTTCTGCACACTGCGGAAAAGTCCTCTCCAGTGAAAGTTGGCCCTGATCTTGTGATATGTCCTGCCTACGCCCTTATGTCCCCCTTCTAGACTCACGTGATAGTGATGAAGGACATCCGGCTGCAGCAACTCGGGGATCACTAATTTCGCCAGTCGGTCCCGGTCTGCAATGTCTCGGTCGGCATCGCGGCAGTAATACAATAATCCATTATCATCCACTTCGTAGCTATCCGCAATCTTGATACACTATTTCGCTGATCGTTCGTCAACTTGGACAGTTCACCACGCAGGTAGGTCTTCAGGTTCATAATCCATTCTTCTTCGTCCTGCGCCTTGAGGATCCGTTCCATCCTTAGCTGTTGCAGTGCATATTCGTTCAAACTTTCCTTCGAAAACGGTCGGCGAGACTTCTGAGCTTTCGATCTAGTCGAGACCATCACATGCACCTGGACTGGGGCGTTCTTGGGTCCGATCACTTCTGGGAGCCTGTTTATATTCATCAATTCATCCAGAACGGCCTTCTCGGTGATCGTAGCCCCGGTCGGGTCTTGCATGGCCTTGGTCGCGAGGTAGTCGGCGCTTCTGTTCCAGTCCCGTTTCACGTGGAATAGCTCGTGTTGTGGTGGTCCTTCAATGCCTTCATTACTCGATCATTTAGTGTCCGTAGTCGTGGAGCCTTGCAGTCGATCTCTCCGGTGATCTGCCTGATCACTAGGTTGGAGTCACCACATATGATGACTCGCCCCTTTTCTTGCGACGACAGCAGGTCCAGACATAGAAGTAGACCTCGGTACTCCGCCTCGTTAACAGTAATATCCGGCGTGAAATCAGCAACGGCTGCAACTATAGACCATTGTGGCAACTTCCAAAATATGGCACTATAGGCGCCGACCTTCTTCTTCACGCTTGCCGATCTGTCAAAAATTAAGACCAAGAGCTCTTCGTCATGGTCGACGGTCGTTGGCGGTCTCGAAACTGACTGCCGAGGTTGCTTCCTTGGGGCAATCGATATCAATGCCTCGTCCACTTCAGACCGAGGGGTGATACTGGCAGCTAATGTGCCCAATATCTCTTCCTCGCCCCTGGTGCACTTAACGACCTCGAGGGTCCACTGCGACAAGACCGCCGACCATCTGCCTAGACGTCCGTCCATCCCATTGTCTGATAATAGCCAGGCCAAAGTAGACCGTCTTGACAGGACCTTTATAGGTCGGCCGACAGCAGGTTGTAACACACATCCAGAATTCGTAGCAACGCCAGAACTTCTTTCTCGACAATTCCATAGTTCACTTCATTTCGTTTTAGCGTCCGGCTCGTAAACGTGACTGGATGATACACACCATCGTGATCTTGCACTAAAGTGGCCGAGATAGCCCACTTACTGGCATATACAATAATGGTCGGCACTTTTTCGGGAGCGAAATGCTTGAGAATCGGTGCCGTCTCCATCTTAACCTTCAACATACCAAAGGCAAACTGTGCACGCTTCATATGATCTCCGGCCTCCATTTGCGGACAAACTGCAGCAAGACCAGAGTCGGCGCCGTCCTGCAAAGTTGCCCGATCTCCTTCTCGCAACATATGATAGTCAACTTCCCGGAGCTCGTACAGCACAGCCGCGTAGATATCAAAGTCTTCAATGAATCGGCTATAATAATTCAAGCTTCCCAGGAAGGACTGCATTGCCTTCAGCGATATGGGGAACGGGAGGTTACTCAGCGAGTCCAGGTCCTTGGGATTAGCCTCTAGACCATTGTTCGAGACCATATGGCCTAAATAGGCGACCTTGGACATACCCCAAAAACTTTTCACGGCACTGATAGATAGGTTCCAGCGGTCACATGTCTCCAACAATCGTTCAACCTTCTCGCACAGATCGTTCCATGACGAGGCAGGTATCAGAATGTCGTCGATGTACGACCGCCTCCCTAGAACGGACGGTCTTCTTTTCCGATCGGGTTCACCCTCTCTAAACACATCATAATTTTCAACGGGGTCCCGATCGGTCTTGATCTTGAAGTGTAGGTACAATGCGTTATCTATCAGTCTTTGATAGATTTGGGGCGCGTTCTTCAGACCGAACGGCATACGATTCCACTCGAAAAGACCAAACGGTGTCACAAATGCGGAAATCTCACGGGCTTGATCAGTCATCGAGACCACCCAAAATCCACTTGCCATATCTAGCGAACAATACCACAAGGTCTTGTCGAGGTCTTCCAACAGATCATTAATTAGCGGCATCGGGTACACCATGAGTTTAGTCAACCGGTTTACCAGCCGATAGTCGATGATTAGTCTAATGTCAACGCCGTTATTCTTGATAACAATTACGATCGTCGAGGCCCATGGCGAGGTCGACGGTCTAATAATCTTGGTGACCAACAGTACTTTAATGAGATCAGAAAGCTTTTCACGGTACTGTGGCGCCACGCGTCGACATCGCTGGGCAATCGGCTTGGCATCTCCAACGTCAATATCGCAAATCTCACCACGGGCTGCAGGTGGTAAGACGTTGCCCTTTTCGATCAGCAGATGTCTTTTCTTCCATATGATATTCTTCAACTGCTCGATCTGGTCTGGACTGTTAAGGTCTTGATCACCCACTTGTAAATCATCCATTGTAACTTCGGGCGAGTCGTCAGACACTTCAGGGAGGACTACCATTTGGCTTCCAGCTCCTGAATGTACTGTTCCCCGCCTTCATGTATACAGACTTGTTCATCTTCTGGGGCGATATCACCTAGACCATCTGGACCGGCTGAACGCCCCTGGTCTTGATCGACGGGCTGTCCTTCACTGATATCGGTCTGATTAGGAATACCGTCATGGTCCGACCTAGCAATTTCATGTTCCCCTTCTTCCGTTTCTTGCTCCGCTGTCGCCTGGTCTTGTGCTGACACCACGTTGACTAACCTTGGCTCGTCTACTTGATGGTCCACCGTTCCTGGTGACTGCGGCGCCTTTCTTCGGACCAACATCTTTTTTGGGGTGACATAAATTGGTTTTTCCACTAAAGGTGAGGTATCCTCTTCAACCGACCCATCATCGCTGATAAGATCGGTGGTCGATTGGTACGCCAGGTTTTTCCACTCGACATACCGCCTCGGCCCAATCGAGACGAACCCCATCATCCTTGGTACCTTTCCTTCTGCTAGCCACATACCAACAATAGTGTTATTGTCCAGTGTCAGCGGCTTGTCACCGATATTGGTAGCACGGACAAAATCACGTCGACCAGCACTCTTTACGAAGGTCGAGACCCACCGATCGCCCCTGGTAAACCATAACTTCCTCGAACGGAAACCTTTCTCGACCGGGGTATCGGCATACCGACCGACTGGGATAGTGAGGTCTTGATCCCACCGGACCAGATCGGTATACGAACCATACAGAGGTCTTCGACCAGCCAACTGGACCTGGACCTCATCCGGGAGTGTAAGCACTCCATGTGAAAGGTCTAGGCGAATACCAGCTGGGACCATGAAATCCATGCCTAGTAAAGCGTCCTGTCCAGCCAACTTGCCAACCCAAGCGCTAAAAAAGTAGACCAGCGATCCCGACAAAGTAATTTTCAGAAGCGTTCTTCCTTCGGTCGTATAAGAGTTTCACCGATCCCGACGCATTCTTGTCTCTGGGTATCGTCTATACGACATCCGACCTTACGAGCAAAGGCGGAGTCGATTATCGAGACTTCAGCTCCAGAGTCGAACAACATCGTCGCTTTCTGGTTATTAATCTTTCCACAGGCTTTCTCCTGCTTGAACCATTTATCAGGCGCGTGATACTTCCAGTATCCACGGGATTCTCCAGGCAGCAAGTCCAACTGCATAACCACCTTGGTCCAGGAGTACTCATCGGTCTTCAGACTGTAGACCGGATGGTCTCGGTCGACGCAATTTGGAATAGAACGTGTATTGTCGGTCTTATCCTCCTTGCCGACATATGCATAGATGTGAACCGTAGAACGCTCGGCTCGATCCAGATTCCAACCTGGCGAGCGTTCTAGTTTAACATCTTTTCTGCGTCCGGCGGCAGCATCCCCGCGTGCTTGTCCGGCACGTACCACTTGCGTATCATGTTAAAAAAATCTTCAATCTTGCAGTGGCCGGCATCGTGGATCTCTCCACATGACTTGCATACGAAGAGGCAGTGGTCAGTCCGGTGGCCGCGTCTCTCGCACTTCTTGCACACCATCTTCTTCAAGAAGTTTGGACCATCATGTTTGCTCGACCCACAGTGGGAGCACTTCTGACGAGGTCGGTATGGATCGGACTTGCTTCCGTTCCTTCCCTTCCGGTATACCTGGTCGGACTTCGACCTGGTCTTCGGGGCAGGTCCCGCAACATAGACGTAACGATACTGGTCTTCATCCGACGACTCCTGGCTGTATTGACTTCCACTTTCCCCTTCCGATCCCGTGCTGTCTTCGGCTACGATCGCCTTGACCGCTCGGGTCGGTCTGGTCCAGAGCCTCTTGACCGATTCGGTCTGGGTCTGGGTCTTGGATTGGTAGCGACCTGATCCACCAGCACTCTTCGCCCTCATGCTACGCGACTGCTGTAGCGTCCGTAGAGTCTGTTCAACTTCACCCGCGTCCCTAAGACGCAGCAGAGTAAGCTGGTCGTGCAATTCCTGATCGTCCAGGGTACTAATTTAGTGACCCACATGTTCCAGAGCAGCACTGTTCGGCGGGCTATTCTCTTTAATTGTTATGCCGGCACGAAGTGCAGCCACGTTCAACCGATGCAAATATTCGATCGGTGTCTCGTCGCTCCGCTTCTGCATATGGTGATACTTGCGGGCACTCGAAAAACCGGGGTTACAATATTGCCCTTCAAACTCTGCACATAGCTGGTCCCAGTCAGACCGGAAATCCCGACCTAACTGTTGGATCCAGTTGGCAGCCGGTCCTTTAAACAAATCCCGGAGAATCAGACACCTTTCACTTTTCGGGGTCTGGTCTCGCAGGAACGCAGACTTGACCCGACAGAACCAAGACCGGGCCTGGTCTTCATCAGTATCCTTGCCAGTGAAGTCCTTGAGGTCGGTCGTCGCGGCCATACGGATGCGCGGAATCGCAGCAGATCCAAAGTCGTAAGAAATAGTGGAGGCTAGGTTAGCCTTGCGTGGCTTTCCAGCGCCCGTACCGTCTGACCCACAGTGGTCGTCAAGACCGCCGACCGACTCCATGTCACAGTCACTTGTCTTACTTGGTCTACGCGGTCTGGCCGGTTGCGGCTTGCGCTTCCCTTTTCCGACTTGATAACCACTTCTAGTGGGCTTGTCCACAGATGTTACCGATTCCATATCCACATCTAGGCAAACATTGGCACTTTGCTGGGTAGACCGGTCTTGGGCATGTGGCCGCAGAGGTGGTCTAACCCGGTCTTTCATGAAACGCTCCATCATCGTCTCAAACATGGTTTGGACGTTAGCTGGAGTCATGGGCAACGTGTTGATACCCTCCTTTTGAGGAACTGAGACCTGTGGGGGTCGCTGGAGCCCCTACTGGCAAGCAGCCCTTTGCTGCCGCATGTCCCTTTTTTCTTCAGGCTGGGCATGGTCCACCCCCACGGTCATCCGCTCGACACCGGTCTCCAACTCTGATGAGATGTTAGAGGCCGGTGGAGATTGATAAACCGATTCGTCATCAGAACCAATGTCAACAAGCGCTGTGGAGACTTCAGCGACCTTCACTGCTGTGGCGGGAGTTGGGCGGCGAACCGCACCCACCAGTGGGACCAAATGGTCGTGGAAGGTCGAAATCGACGATTTCAGCCTCCAAGTCTCAAATTAAAATAGTTTTTGGACCTCGGCGGGGTTCTGCATTTTAATGCTAACCTCCTCCAACATCGCCACCAAGTTCTTCACCAACAGTAATGGGCGATCACTCTGGATCGGCTGGGTAGTGGGACCGAGAAGATGGTCGGGGATCTGGAGGTTCAACACCCGAAAGACCACGTCAAAGCGAACAAATCGTTTCATCTCAAAAATTTAATACATCTTGTTTAGGTCTTCTTCAGTGATGCCTCCATCTCCGACCTGCGACTTTTCTTCGAGGTCGTCTTCGTCGGCCGGCATTCCCAACGCTTTCTTGGGAATATTGGGTAGCTTGGGGACCTTGGGGACGTTGGTCTGATCGCTCTGATCAGCTTCCAAGTATTTTTCGTCTTTTGATTTTCCATCAACTTTTTTATGCACATACATAGGATCAGGACCAAGGTCCTGATCCTTTCCGGGACTATAGCATGACTTGCTATAGTCCCGATCGGCTCCGGTGGGAGCCTTTTGGGGAGAAAAAAATCATTAATCCCGATCTGGTCCTCCACCAGGCCAGACCGGACATCGCCATCTTTATCGAGAACGAAGACGTAAGGTGATAGCCTTTCCTTACGCCCTCTCCAGAACGATTCCAAATTCAAATCTTCAAATTCAATCTTTGATGACACCTCGCGGTGATATCCCTGGTTCGAATCCGGGCACGCTCACCATTGTGGTGGAGTCAAGTTCGAAATCGGATACATTTGTATCGACAACCTGACCACCACCATTGTGCCCAGCCTTCCAACTTACGGGGGGGGGGGTACCCAGCGGACCTCCATTCGAAATCTGGTCCGATCGTCCGCTGCTGGCAGACGACCGGTCATCATCCAGAGACACTTGGTCCGATTCACTTAAGTTCATCTCACCTTGTGTACCCATTGGAGTGGGCTAGTTACACACTCGGTGGATCGGGATCGCAGATCAATTTGATTCGGTCTTGAATATGAGACCGTGCTGGCTAAGTGTACCTAGGGTGGAACTCTTCACCCCAGGTACGTACAGACCAGAAACACTTCCGAAAGATAGATTCCAATAGGTCGATCGTCCAAACGATCTAGACCTGACCAATACGAAATAATAGAGGGTATACCAATCAACCGGTCTAGCTCCTGACCAATATGAGAGAAGACCAAAAACCGGTCTAAACTCCAACCAATGTTAAAATGAGCCAATATGTCCACGTGAAACCCAATATGACCGTGAGACTCCACAAACGATATCTCCACGTAAAGAACAATCCAATGAATAGCACGTTCCAAACGTACTTGAGTTAAAGTGTCGAGATCGCCAAATCGTACTCCCGTCGAGGGACTTCCGGTGGCCAAAGTGCGCGTGCGGCGCGTCCAGACCGGGTATAATAGGCGAGAGGGGATAATTCAATCCTCTGCCCCCAAACACTCCGCGGCGGGCGGAGGCGACTAGTGTACGTGCAAGAAAAACGGCGACCCCTTGCTGTGGTATAAACCAAGACCAAAGGACTTCTACTTAGAAAAATCCTGCAACCAAAAGACTTCTACTTTTTTAGGCAAATCCACAACTAACCAATGATACTACCTCCCTATGGTCCCTAATGTACCCACACAAAATTATGTAAAATACCCAAAGTCAGGTGACTCACCCAAGACTAGCGTTCTTGATACTCCTTGAATTTGATAGGCTAAAAAGCCCCCGTTGTTTAGACCAATCCGAAATTCGACCAACTGCCTTGACCAAAAGTGACCAAATTTGTGGTATACTTCACCACATCAATAATTGCAGCATTCAAAGGTACTTACGAGGCAAGGCAGAGTACGAGGCTAGGAGTAGAGTGCCATTAAGACTATAACGATCAAAGGTAAGATATATGCAACTCTGCTCAAGTCAATCCAGCTAACATCTATTAACAACCCATCTGAAATATTCACAACTCACCTGGCAAACGCCAGCCGCCGACCACTCATAAAAGTCCCAAAAAGGTTAAAGTATATCCTTTTTTGGTACGTTTTTTGTTTTTTACTAGTCGCTGCCTCACTTGCTGCTAGTTAGTCTTTCACTTGCTGCCGTTTAGCCCGTCCCCGATTATTACGCTTACTTTTTGTTGTAACGCAGATATCGATCAATGATCCAGTCATTTATTAAAATATACCAGGAGGTGGTATTTGCCTGGTTGACAATAACTACATCGCATGCTGTGCTCCGGTGCCTGCATCCATTCAAGACTTCTGGCATATGGTGTGGCAATGGGATGTCCACGTCGTGCTAATGCTCACTGATTTCGTGGAGCGCAAAAGGTTGAAAGCAGACATGTATTGCGATTCCCGTTTAAACCAAGCCATGGACTTTAATGGGGTTTATGTAAGTTTAGAGCATGAAACGCAATCGTCGGTACATTCAGGTATCATTGTAAGGAGATTTAAGGTGTCGAGATAAGATATCAGCGGACATGCGAAGGAAAGTCGGGTGATCCAGCACTTTGACCTCACGTCGTGGCCAGACCACGGAGTATTGCAAGACTTTCAAGTCATTGCGCCGATGCTGGAGGCTATGAACAGTTACCGATGTGAGATGTCCCCGGCGCTTCAAGTGGATGCGAGAGTAGTTGTTTATTGCAGTGCAGGCATCGGACGGTCCGGAACGTTAATCGCCATTGATATTCTACTGAAAAAGCTGCATCAGGCGCTTTTGGATAAAAGCAAAAGTGTCGAGGAAAGGAAGGGAGCGATACAACACGCGGTGGATATTCCGCCTGTGGTCCATCGTCTGCGATCGCAGCGGCCGGGCATGGTACAAACCCCGGTACGTATTTGCCTTCAATTGTTTTATAATGTGCACCTGTTGACACGGTTGCGTGGTGCCGTATAGGAACAGTACGAAATGATCTACCGATACTTGGTTGCCGTAATGAGCGCTGACCAGCCGGGTGATAGAAGCCTTTTGCGAATATGACTGTTTCAAAGGCAAACTTGCTTTTAATAGACACGTTTTTTTAAGAATGTGTTCATATGTGTTCTTTACCATGATACACCTTGCCTCTGAATCTATCTATTTTTTTAAACGACGACGACCCGGCCTGTCACAAAGAATACCATTAAACGACGACGACCCGGCCTGTTACAAAGAATACCATTAAACGACGACGACCCCTGGCCTGTCACAAAGAATTATTCTAATACAATTTTCATTTTTGCCATAAAATACTAAGGTACGGTATCGACAACTAAACCCAAAAATTAGATATACATTAGTTTCAGTGAAATTTCAATGACAGTTCGTCGGAACGACGGGTACCATCCCCTAGTATCTTAATAATTTATTCCTTCGTTTGGTGTCATGTCCTAGAAAATAGTTGCATAAAGTTATTGAATAAACAATTTACCTAGAAAATAGTTGCAAGCATTGCCTCCGCAAAAACTAATTTACAGTGGGATCGTGATTTACAAAGCTTACGCCGAGCTTCTAAGCTAAATGGTAGTGGACCATATCGCTGAAGTGGCTGCTTAAACACGACGCTATCGTCCTCTTAGAGTCAATCTCCCATCAGCTTCAGCAGCGTCTCACGGTAATTCCACGATAGCACTATCCGCCAGATTCGGTCGCCCTTAAATGTGAAGAAGGACTTGCCACTAATAGTGACTTTCTTATGGCGAGGCTGCACACCAAATATGGGGAAGGTCTGAGTGCCACTAAAGATCCACGTAGCCTTCATTCTATCACTGCTGCCTTCCTCGCGCTGAATAATGTACTCTTCCATGATTCCATCAGGAAAAGCGTCCAGCAACAGACTCCAATGTGACATGACAGCTTCCACACCATGAAGACTTTGGGAGTTGTCGGGACTGATGAGGGTTACATCGTCGGCATACACGTTATCAGCAATTTCTTCCATATCTTCGATGCCTCCGGTGTTCCAGGTCTCCAAAATACCATACAAGATGTCGTATCTTCGCCGGTACACTTTTTCCATCTGTTCATTTGTCCTTATCTTGTTCTTCATACACGCACTCGCCACCGATGTGCGCTCTTCTAGTCTCTTTGCCTTCTTCTCCACATGCAAAGTTGCATCCGTCAATCTTTCAGCTTCATCTTGAAATCTATACAGCTCCCCTGTCTTTCGTTTGCGATGACGATGTACCGCCGAAGTAGCCTTTGCTGTTGATAACATTGGAATTTGTTGCTGCACGAGCAGTTGCAGATCCTGTTTGTTTTCTTTAAAATGCTGCGGCTCCCCTCTGCTGCACGAGTACATATTAAATTCGGTATGCAGCAGTGTTTCCAGATCTTGTTCGTTCTCGTAGAAAATATCCTGATCGGGCGCACAGATTGGGGAGTCGGGCGTGGCGTTAAGACCCGTGAAAGGCTCGATGAAATCATCGGCAGTTGCCAGCAGAAACTGGTCTAATCCATCCAAATCTGCTACGTCGAGGCCGGTGCTAAAATTGTCAAGTGTTTCCTCCCACTCACGCCACTCGCAGCTGGGACTTCTACGCATGGAAGAGGGCAGAACGTTGGCGCCCGTTGTCGCGCTAACTGATACCGCAGCGGACGAAGACTTTGCGTTGGAAGGTGAGTATCGAGGTGATAAGGCGGTCATTGCCCTTAGTTAATCGAGAGAATGCAGAGCAAGGCAGAGCTGCGAGGGCTTCTGAGCAAGTTCCGAAATGATTACTTCCGACTGAAGTGGGGGAGAGCCCCTTCAACGTTTCGCGCTGACAAGGACCTGTCACGACTGTCCTGCCCTGTTCTTGTAAAGAGAGATACAGAGACACGTCGCAGAACAATTTCTCTATTATAACACTAGATACTGGCTACATGTACAATACAAAGTCACAGTATTACATATCAAATTAATGATTGAACCATGAAAAATACGTAATGTGGTTTTTTGACCGATAGAATATGATGATGACGATTTCGATGCTAACAGCTATTTAGGTGGATCTTTGGCGGAAAGTGCATTGCTAGCATTGAAACGACGTCGAGATCTTGTTTTCGTGATCCTGCCTGCTCCCTCACATATCTTTGTCATACATCATGATCCAGTAATTTTAACACATGAGAGTGGTTCAAATTCTGATCTTAGCAGGCCCCTCGTGTGTAAGATCCAACAGGTTTTTTAAGGTCGTATGCAAGAGTGGTATGACATGACCGTCTTTTTGGTTTACTGATGCACAAAACGAATGGTTGTATTCAACAAACATACGTGTTAATCATAGCTGTCACTGCCTAGATGCACTTTTGGGGACAAAAGAGATTAGCCGGGCGAACTCAGCGGTTCGTCAACGCCTCTCCATTGTGCCGGAGCACTTGTGTTGACTGAGTTACGGTGATGCTTACGTATTACCCAGTTGTACATCTCTCTGTTCATACATTTAGGTACGCGATGAAGACGCGAGACAAAAAGCGCGATGGCGTTGCGTAAGACGGAGCTGCGGATGCGGACTAGTTATGCGTTGCCTCATCTACCAGCTGCGCGCACACGCCTCGTTCCATTTCCTTCTGAGCCAGTTATCATTAGGACTCAGGCCAGAGTAGACCATTCGTCTTACCGTATCAGAACTTGTATTGACTACCATGCCGGACATGGCGAAACTATAGTCGCTTCGAATAAACTCGTTTTTGCCATGGTAAGTAAAAAACACCAAATTAATGCAAACGTATCATGGTCTGCTTTCGTCGTCTTGCCGTCGCGCTGGTCGCCGCAAGCGCTGTGTTTTCCTCCGCTATTGCTTCAAAACGAGACGAAGAACAACCTCAAGATCGTCAAGATGATGACGACACGACGTCTCGTACAACATCATCGACAGCTTCGGAACCAGTCGCGACATGGGAAGTGGAACCAGATGGTTCCGTCGTGAATAAGCAGCAGGAGGTCTATACTTCATCTACACGTGACACTCGTTCACTAGCAATTGATGAGGAAAGTCACTTGAGTAACGTTACGCACAGTGAGGAACGGGACGATAGTAGGAGAGCGGAGAATGGCACGTCGTTGCGGCTGATTGAACCATCGGAGTACTTTGTATGGCTAGAAGATCAAATCAAAGAGAAAGGTTTTACGCCTGAAATCGTGAAGAAGCTGATAAGAATCTCAGCTACTCAAGATGACAATGAAGATCCCGAGACAGCAAATGATTGGGCCTTTGCAGCAACGCAATTGTCATTCAAGCAGCTTTTTGAGCCGAATGCAAAGTCTAAAGACGACAAACCGTTTATTGATGCCATCTATAATCTCCAAATTGTAGCAGAAGAAGGTGTGCAGGAAGCTTTAGGTGTGTTGGCCATGTTGAATCTCATTGACGTCCCAGATCCAGAAGAAGTGGAGAATCCAACGATGCAACGAGCCTCACAGGAGGACCACACACACGCTGATGAGCTCTTATTACATTTATCGAAGGAAGATGATTTAATGGCGAACTTAGCCGTAGCATACGGAACATTGTCTGGTAGAATTCCGATACAAAGAAGCGCTAGTTCCGAGACGGACACATCACATTCAAATCCGGATGCAGCTTGTGAAGCGGCGCTGTCTATTTACCACCTGTGTGCAGAGAGAAACGTAGACATGATCGCCGAAGAAGGTGGGGAACGTCCTGTAGAAATTGTGCGTCTCTCCGATGAATTACTCAATTTCAGTGAACATGGATTCTTTGGCGAGTTCAGCTTGGGAGGATTAAATCCACTTCGCGATGAAAATGATGCACTCACAGAGCTAGAACTTTATCGTGCCATTGCAGATAACCCCGGAGATGAATTATATCCACAGGCACTGCATCGTCTTGGTGAAACGTATTTCTTTGGGAATCCGGCAGCTCATGTGCCGCCAGATCGCGAACGTGCTGCGCACTACTTTCGCCAAGCAGCAGATGCGGGTTATCCATTGGCACAAGCAAACTACGGAATGCTTCTTGCTAACGGCATGGGGATCAATCGAGACGTACCCCAAGCACTGGTGTATTTCCACCTCGCTGCGCTCCAGAATCAGCCTTTTGCATTCCATGGACTGGGTGTATTGTATTTTACTGGCAACGGTGTGCCGCAAAATGTGACGCGAGCACTGAACTACTTTGATAAGGCCATTGCACTTGGGTATGCCGAATCGCATTCGTTCCTGGGATCCGCGTATTTGAATGGTGAAGGAGGTTTACCAGTTGATTTCAAGACAGCCTTTTATCATTTTCAAGCGGCTGTCGATGGTGCTGCGCCCGGTCAGTCGAGTCAAGCGTTCTTTAACTTGGGAGTAATGCATTTTCATGGCATTGGGACACCCCGGTCTTGTCATGCGTCGATGCCACTCATTCGATCCGTCGCGCTCCATCCTGGTCTGCTCATCGATCTTCCGTTCTCGCTTGTGAAAGGCTATGAATGCTACAAGAAAGGGGATTATGTTCGTGCGTATTTACATTACCGACTTGTTGCCGAGCTGGGGGATGAAGATGCACAATGCAATGCGGCTTATCTACTCGAACACTACGGTGAGAGTATTCGTAAATGGAAATGGCTCGGACCATCGAGGACAAGGACAGAATCCAACGAGTCTGTTCTGCATGAAGCGTTCACGTTATATTCGCACGCAGCTGCGCTGAACGACTCAGAAGCTGTTCGAAAGACTGGCGAGTGTTATTATGAGCCGTGGCCCGATGTCTGTGTGAGCAATCACTCGCATGCATTAGAGCGCTTTCAACTTGCCGCCGACCTTGGCGATGCACAGGCTGGCTACACTTGTGGCATGATGCTGTTAACAGGCGACGGCGTGTCTCGAGATTTTGTGGCTGCTCAACGTTGCTTCGCACAATGCAGTAACGCTGCGTATCCAAGAAATGTTCCATGTGCACTAGCACGAGTCGGAGTCGATGTCTTGGAAGCACTTGATAGAGGAAGACAGATGATCACGGGGTCCCTTTAACTTTTACATGAGAGGATGGCTTATATGGATTTCAACTACAAGTTAGTGAAACACAAGCACCAAGCCCATAGTTTTGTACTAAGTGTCCATTTTTTTTCTGCGTAGCATCAAGAGTATGAAGGCGTTCTGCATCACTTAGACAGTCTCGTAAATCTTTCTGTCGCTTTCCCACGAGTGTTTTCTCTTCTTTTGCTTAAACCCCGCTGCAATCGACGCCGAGCGCGTAGCTCCATGTATTTTTCGCACTTGCCACCATTTCCGAAGTTCATCAAAGAGAAGCACTGTCGACGCAATGGAAGTCACGTAGACCAAGTCTCCAAATGACAACGCTTCGGTCTGGAACGTAGCTTGAAGTGGTGGGAAGTAAATGACAAGGAGCTGACCCAGTAACGACGCGCCGACGGCATACGCAAAGATCGTGTTCGATAGAATTCCAATATCAAAGATTGACTTGTCCTCGGACCGACACGAGAGAGCGTTAAACATGTCAAACATGACAAACGTCGTGAAGCTCATGGTCCGATCGCGTTTACTAATCGTTCCGTCGGCACTCAACTCCTCCCAGAAGACGTACAGCGTGCCACACACGATGAACGTGGCAGAGACCAATACTCGACGAATCATTGTGGATGTGATGATACTCGCCGCCTTGGAACGCGGTCCTTCTTTCATCACATCATGATCCACTGGTTCGACTCCAAGACTCTGTGCGGGAGGTCCATCCATGATGATATTAATCCATAGAATCTGCATGGCATTCAATGGCGGCGGAAGATTAAAGAGCGTCGAGATGGCAATGAGACAGAGGGCAGAGATGCTCGTACTCAGTTGGAAGCGCAAGAAATGTTTGATATTGTGGTAGATAGATTTGCCTTCTTCCATAGCACACAAGATGGTACTGAAATTGTCATCTAGTAAGATCATATCGGCCGCTTCTTTCGATACATCCGTTCCGTTCGTGCCCATGGCAATCCCAATGTCTGCTGCTTTCAGTGCTGGTGCATCATTAACACCATCTCCAGTCATTGCAACCATTAGACCTGCTTCTTGGAAAGCCCGAACAATCTTCAGCTTGTGGTGAGGAGAGGTTCGATAAAAGACACAGGTTTTCAAAATTCGCTGCTCGAGCTCCATCATGTCCATTATCTCGAGCTCCTGACCCGAAATCACGAGCTCATTTACCAAACCCATTCGCTCATCACTGCAGTCAAAGCTGTCGTGAACAATTATCCCCACTTTCGTCGCAATTGCTATCGCTGTCTCCTTGGAATCCCCCGTCAACATGACAGTCTTGACGCCACTTAGGGACAATTCAAGTACTGATTTTTCCACCTCCGCACGAGGCGGGTCCGAGATGCCTACGAGTCCAGCAAAGGTCATTCCACGATCAGGATGTTCACCGAAAGCCAAAGCTAAGACACGAAGACCACGAGCTGCCATTTGCTGGGACGTCATAAAGATACGCTCACGGTCACTCGGCGTCATATCTTTCTCTCGACCACAATTATCTTCAATCTTATCGCAGCGCGACAAAATCGCTTCCGTCATGCCCTTTAGATGCCAGCGGGAGGGACCACCGGACAGTGGCTCGCAGCATACAGCCATCCACTTCTTCTCTGAGCTAAACGGCACTTCACCCACTCGATGGAATTGCTGAATCACTGAAGGAGAAATTCCCACTTTTTGTGCACAGAGCAGCACTGCTCCTTCGGTTGCTTGGCCTAATACTTGACGGTCTACAATAGTCGCATTGTTGCAGAGGGCACCAGACAGCAAACAGTGATAAACATGAGGATGAGAGGCTTCAGTTACGGGCTCACCACGTAGAATGACGGCTGAACGACCGTTCTTTGTGGTCATATCACATGGAGATGAAGGCAATGAATACTGCTCGTGCTCGCCAATGCCATGAACGTCAGCTGTCACACTTTCAAACGGAACGAAGATCTCAATAACTTCCATTTTATTTGTCGTGATCGTGCCTGTCTTGTCTACGCAAACCACATTGATACATCCTAACGCCTCGACAGCAGGTAGTTTCTTGACAATAGCATGACGTTTTGCCATCTTCATGACTCCAAATGCCAATGTGACGGTCACGCAGATAGGAAGACCTTCTGGAATGGCAGCTACAGCTAATGACACACCGATTTGAAGCATAATGAGCATCCCTTTGCGTTGAAATACCCCAATGACGACTATTACAGCAATCACAGCTAGCGAAAACATGCTGAGATGCTTCCCTAATGTATCCATACTGTTTTGCAACGGCGTCTTACGTTCTTCGACGTTGTGTACAACATCAAAGACTTGTCCAAATTCCGTGCGTGATCCCGTACCAATGACAACCGCTCGACCACGACCAGCACGCACTAATGTGCCCATGTAAATGACATTTTTACGTTCGGCAATCGAATGCAGGTGACTACCCGGGATAGCGCCAGTTATCTTGGCCACGGGTGCGTTTTCACCCGTCAAATTGGATTCATCGACTTCGAGATCCACGGCTTCGACCAATCTCGCGTCAGCTGGCACCCGGTCTCCTACATCGACTATCAAAACATCCCCCGGCACCAAGTCTTTCGCCAGCATATCACTCACAACACCATCTCTCAGTACTTTGCAGCGTGGTGGTACTAATTCCTTCAGTGCTCCCAATGTCTTTTCCGAACGATACTCCTGTACAAATGCTACAGTGACAACAATCGAGATCGCTACAGCAATCGAAAGCGCGTCATCTCTATGTCCCATGAGCATACTTACAACGCCAGAGGACATGAGCAGCAGAATGAGCGGATCTTTGAATTGACCCACAAATTTTACGAGTATGGACTCCTCCTCGTCATCCACCAACTCATTGAGACCAAATTCACTCTGTCGTTCACGCACCGAGATCTCGGAAAGACCATAATTTGCATCCACGCGGAGTTCACGCGTCACCTCTTCGTGGGAATGGGACGACACTTGGCTTAGAATACCACGTTCCAGTCGTACTTGCGACAATCCTTGTTCACTACTGAGTGAAAAGGACGACCTGCGCATCGTTTGTCGAATAAAAGATGACGACGAGGCGATCTTCTCATTCACTGTCATCTCTACGTCGTGTGTAGCCATGACGAGGAAGGGATTTAAGCACAAATTTCTTGGCCGTTAGAGAAACAGTTGAAGAACGTTCAAGATAAAGAGAAGAGGACGAGATGAAAAGCAGCGAGTTTGGTTAGAAGTATATGTGCGTGAGAGGGCGGCTAGCGTGAACAAATACGATGGAAGATTTTAGCCAATAACATACATGAAAACAGAGACAACACGCATACTGCACAGTGATTTGATAAAATTCAGGTGACAAATGCTAGGCGTCGAACACTCGATGACTACCAAAACCCGGATAAATCGATTTGACAAAAGTAGTTTGTCCACCCAGGACAAAACAAATTTATCCGCGAGGTTAAATTTGTTGAGACTAGTGTTGAAAACGGCTCGGCTGAAGCCGGTTCAGCCGTGGCTCGAGCCGAGCCGGTCAAGCCGTGGCTTGAGCCGTTTTCCAAATATTTTCTCTTGTATGAATATATTCTGAATATCAAGGATACAAAAGTATGTTCTTGCCATTTTGGCAAAAACAGATTGAATTCAGAAGACTCTGACTATGATATATATATGCACATGGATTTTTCTCACACTTTGTTGCATCTCAAAAGTTTCTACCCAACTGATGAGAATCGGAGGATGACGTGATGGGCGGAGTAGAGAATTTCATAGAAATTTTCAGATAGCTTTGCATGTGTGTAGAAAGGCAGCCCGTCCGCTGTATCTTCCTGTACTGTATGCATTAATACATGCATTATCTCTCTATTCTGTCCTTACGATACATATCACCAACTTTCAATATAATAAGTATACTCTGCCTAAGTGGCTGGCTTGAGCCGGGCCACATGGCTTAGCTTGGAGGTGAAGCCGAGCCACATTTCATGGCTCCGAGCGGAGGCCAAGACGAGCCGAGCCGTTTTCAACACTAGTTGAGACCAAATTTTCGTCTCCACAAATTTATCATGGACAAATTTATTTTCACGCGGCACCCGCGCACCACCGGCGGACCTGTCAAAATCGTCATCAACGTCACGTCATACCACTCGTTCATATTATTTATAGTGTCAAGTAGAGAGACCTTACTGTATGTTCCATGGTCTTCTATTGGGCTGTACATTCGGAGCCCCATTGGACATGGTTGTCAGTATAGTTGCACCATACTTCTTTGTTTACATTTCTAGGCCTGATGGGCCTAGCCCCTCTATAAATAACTGGTAGTGGTTGCGTCAAGAAGAATCCAATAGATAGAAAGTAGAGCCCAATAGACAATCAATAAGGTTTTGGTGGCCAATTGACTACTGATATTTTGCGGTGAAAACTGAGAGTACGGTTTCTCAACTTAAGGTTTTGGTGGCAAACCGACTTATTAATATTTATTTTTGTGGCGACAAATCAGATTTGTCAGGGGCGGACAAAAACTATTTGTTCTCCCCGTTTACCCGGGTTTTGGTAGTCATCCACTACAATTCCCAATACATAACACCTCAATATTCGAATCCATAAGTTATTGAAAACAATTCTATCAATATTCGAATCAAGTTTATCTAGGTGAATAATGCGGAAAAAACGTCGTGGTAATTCAGTGCGAGAAACTGTTGATGTTGAAGTCTTACAAGTGATGCATACAGTTCGGTATGGGACTGCATACTAACTTCAAGTGAAGCGCGACCATAGTGGTCACTTGCATTTCTAGCTACTTTGGAATTTTAACTGTATATTTGCTTTTATTAGGAATTTTAGGTTAAGTTCTTAAGTACGCATTTATAATTAGTATTTTTTACTCTAAAACAAAGAACACTTACTTGCTTCCCGTGCGCCCCTATCCTGATCAAGTAGGGCGAGATTCTTTCTAAGAAACTTCCTCCCATCTGGTACATTAATTACGGAATATTGGCCGTGCCCCAACTCGTGTCAATTTCGTACAGGTTATGAGCCCAAGGGACCCGTGGGCACGTAAGTTTCAGCTCTATGTTTTACTTTGTAATGTGTCACGTTCTGTCGTGCGGATTACGTGGAACGGTCTCCTGGAATTGCGGAGTGAAGTCTATTTGTCACGTTTGGATCACGTTACTATCGTGTTGGTATCTTTTAAAGCCAATTGTCATGGACGAAGCGTAAACTGTGGTGGAGTCGAGTTCAAATTCGACTTGGCTGGATTTTTTACCTTACAAGACTGTGATTGGCTGCATTTTCGCTCCCAAAAAACGGGATTGGCTGTAATATAAAATGTTCTGTCTGTCCGTCTGCTGAGGCCGTACCTAATAGAATTCCAAATGTACTATAAATTGGACCTAATTTAATTCGACTATATAAAAAGTGCTTTTACAGAAGGAAAAAATATCTGACAAAAAACATAAAATACAAGTTTGGCTTCAAGAATCATCGCTCTGTTGAAGACTAATCCGTGGTAGTACTATTGACATGCAGATCAGTGTTAACGAGTATATAAGTGGTTAGGAATAGCGCTTTTACATCTATCTATTTAAAAGTTTCCGTCCCTGTGACGTTCTCGGTCACATAGTTCCTTCTATGATTTTTTTCTTATATACTCTACGGCCCGTCGGTACGACGGGATAATACACTAGTTTCTCTCTCTATATATATATAGGACTAACACCCCTCACATAAAAGAGAGAGGGTGTGACCGGAGCAAGGGGGGGGGGTGACCGCAGGCTGACCCATTTTTTATTATCCACTAAAAATCTAATATGTAAAATACATTAAACATCGTGTGACTCACCTAAAACTGCGTACTTGACACTTCTGACACACGATTGGCACAAAATCCTCTCCCCTTTTAACCAACCCGATCGCTCCAAACCGACTGGCGGTATACCGGTATAAACTGGTCACATACTTTCTTTTCCACTTCACCACAAAACCTTCGACCGGGACGGCGCACTGAAGTCGCTACTCCTACAAGTAGATAAGATGAACAAAATATTGGACCAAATGGAGGAAGAACGATCTCAAGGTTTGGGACGGAGTGTTTCTCCGGTTACGGCGAGGGATTCACCGGTTAGAGGTCTTGATAGTCTCTTTCAGGAAAGTATCAAGAATTTTGCGCCTTTTGGGCAGCAAATCACGTTAAATGACCTATCTGTGGAAGGGGGAATAGAGAAGAACGGTGCACCTCGCATGGAAATGCCACGAGAAGTCCCTGGCATACAGCAGGTATGGCGGAAGAACGACAAGCTGCTGGAAGTTCTGTGAATCCGGGCCTACAGCCACGCCCATACAAGATACCGAAACTCGTGGTACAAAATTTTTCAAAAGTGGAGATTTACCCTGGACTTGGTCCTGGTTTTCGCGATTGGACATATTTGTTTATGGAAGCGCTGGAAATGGCAGAAATTTTATCAGGTTTTGCCTGGACTGAGAGAATAAATGTTAACAAGCTATGTGAATACCTAAATGGAGCTGCTCCCAGGTATTTTCGATCGAATATAGGAGTATGTTGGCAAGTGTAGCTGACGTTACACTTCGTTTTGGATCAAATTTGGCGCTCATATCGGGTTAAATCGCACCAACAAGATGCGCAGTTATTTGCACCCGAGAAGGACGTCAAAAGCTCGTGGAATGAACATTTACTGTACTTGATGGCACTAACACGCAAAAGTTGATCAAATGAGAAGCTGTGTGTGGAGAATCTCGTGAAATACGCAGTTCCAAGTTTTAAATACGCGACGATGACACGGTACTATCCGATGAGGACGGATTACATCTTAACTGATCAAGAATTAGTACATGGGCTCAATAAGTGGAAGAAGACCACGTAAAGAGCAGAAGAACGCGAAGACAGGTGTAAACGCAGTACAAGAGCACAAGAGGGCGGGCGATCACATGTCATAAATGTGGTGGAAAGGGCCATATCAGGAGGGAATGCCCGAAGAAGTATGACAGACGTGAGAAACAAGATTATCGGAAGATACAAGGCAGCTTGGAGAAGAAATACGGTTTATCTACGGTGGAGTCAAGTAAAGACTGGTCTGGCGCCTTAATCAAGTGAAAATGATGAAAGTGACGTGTAAATTCTCTATAGCGGTGCTAGTCGTCACCTAGTTGGTGATGAAAATCTTTTGGAGGATGTGGTCATTTGCACGGGAGAAATGCTGACGTTGCCCAATGGAAGTGTTTTGCAGGTTACCAAGGTCGGAAAAGTTTGTTTAAGACGTTTCGACGATCCTGACCCGATTATCGTTCTGCAAGAATTATATTTTCCCCGAAGTTAGCAAGTAATTTGATCTCACTTGTAAAATTAATACAGAAATGTTGCAACTTTGTGCACTGAAGAAACAGGATGGAGGTCATACTGAGAGGGGATCTACTGTTTACTGTGAAGGCTTATGGATCTATTTTGACGGGGAATCTGACTACGACTCGACATATAAGTCAGATCGAGACGCTGGATAACACGGCAGGTGAACCAGTCACGAAAACAATAATTTTAACAGGGTTACATTTGGTTACGTTAGTGTACGTAAGTAAACTACGGTTAAGGTCAAGTATTGACCAGTCCGAAAGGTTCGGACCTATTGGTTATTTTAACCAATCATGGAAGGAGACCTTGGTGGAGGCGTGGCAGCCTGCCACGTGTTGGTACACAGGTGGTGTACATTACATTTCGGCTAGGTACGAATTGAGTAAGTTCTACTTAGTATTACATATAGTTTACATTAGTTTAATTAAATTAGGCTAGTTACATATTAAATAAATCGGTTTACAAAATACTCTAATACTGCTAGGCGCACGACCCAGACCGGTCGCGCGCAGTGAGTGTTTAAGCCAGAGGGAGTACCTCCATTAGCTTTTCCCTTTCCAAGGGAAGCCTTGTAACAAGGCGTTAGTGCTTACTAACAAGTAAACTCCATAAATCGGTTTACAAAATACTCTAATACGGCTAGGCGCACGACCCAGACCGGTCGCGCGCAGTGAGTGTTTAATCCAGAGGGAGTACCTCCATTAGCTTTTCCCTTTCCAAGGGAAGCCTTGTAAGAAGGCGTTAGTGTCTACTAACAAGTAAGCTCTATAAATCGGTTTACAAAATACTATAATACGGCTAGGCTCACGACCCAGACCGGTCGCGCGCGCAGTGAGTGTTTAAGCCAGAGGGAGTACCTCCCTTAGCTTTTCCTTTTCCAAGGGAAGCCTTGTAACAAGGCGTTAGTGTTTACTAACAAGTAAACTCAGGAAATATTGGCCCCTAGTGAGAGAGCGATCTCTTACTAAGCCCTTATATAAGGGCATATCGGCTAAGTAGCGGCGCATCGCCGCTTAAGGAAATTCTTCCTCTGTGCGCTAGCCGCACCGTGCGTGTACGCACCGGCTACATCTGGTAGCACTAGTAGTCAATCCAACACCTGCGTTGGTAGACGGCATCCTCTGCAAAGGATAAAACAGGACGATTGGGGTAATTTAACCCCCGTCCAACAAGAAGCCTTTAAGAGGCTAGTACCCATACTGGGTTCGGTTGGCATGCGCCGCCTAGTGGTGCAGGGCCCTGATGCCGTGCGTGAGAGGGTTAACTCCCTCCTCGCCCATGAGGCGAGTTTGCACGGAAGTCATCCTGCATCTACGGGGGTGCGCCTTCCGTTATCCTTTAAGATAAAGGAATTCACCGGTGAAAAAGGTGATAACATTTATGTGTAGCTTCGCGAGGTCGAACGGCCTTCGCCACAGCGAATGTGATCGAGGATCACTTGCAAGTGGGACTTGCACTAACCCATCTTACAGGTAAAGCCCGTACATGGGCGTTTACGTGTCCGAATTCGGTCACGGAAGTGTTCCCGGATTGGGAAGTCCTTAAGCGGAAGCTTATGGACATGTACGCTACGCCTGATCTGGATTTTCAGAACCAGCTTTCGTTTCTGAGGTGCCTTCAGGGCACCAGGGACTTGGAGACATACTTCCAAGAACTAAACCCCCTGTTGGCAGCGATGTACGCGAAAGCGTATTCGGACTATGTGTCCATTCCCGTGTTAATGAGAGGCCTGAAGAAGGGCAAGCACGTTCGGAGCTATTCCGAAGCCGTCCCCAATCCTTGGGGGAGGCGTTTAAGATGGCGTTTAACGCCGTGATGAACTTTCGTTCCTCTAAGGTGGGTCCCGAACCCATGGACCTGAGTCAGGTCGAAGCAGAAGAGAAAGATTCCGCTAAGAGTCACGCTGACCCTACTTCACTGGGTTCTGAAGCGGAGCTCCTTGCAATGTTGCAGCGGCATGGTCCGCTTAGATGCTTCCTGTGTGGAAGCACGGATCATCTGAGGAACAGATGTCCGAAAAATCCTCAGCGAGACACTCGCTATAAGGGGTCTAGGGCGGGTAAAAGTCCCTCGCCCAAGCCGTCGAGAAACGACGGCTCCCAGTAGGTGCGGGTCGCCCTACTGGCAGATCCCTCAGTGCTGTTAAGCCCCATGGTAGGGGACGACAGCAAAAAGCCCCGAAGGAAAAGGTGCTTTCTAGCACCGAGTTGGTGTACCAGCCAGGTTTGCCGGTCGTCCTTGCCGACGTGAAAGGATTTGATAAGCCTTGGAGAGTCTTGATAGACTATGGAGCGTCTGACAATTATTTCAGACGGGTTTATGTTGATAAGAGTCGGCTGTATGCCGAGGCCCTAGAGGCACGTTCTCGTGACGTTGTCACGGTCCGTCTAGCGACGGGCGTATAGGTTTGTGTACCCAAGGTCTAGATTGACCTTAAGCTGAAGTTTGAAGACTTCGACAGCTTAGAATGTTGCCTAGTCCTGGATTTGGACTCGAGGTATGACATCATTCTGGGCATGAAGTGGCTAGAACGCCACGAGCCATGGATATACTGGAAGTCTAAGTCCATTTGATCAAGGCACCCGCGATCGGGTGAAGCATTGGCGAGTCATGAACCCACCTTTGATCGGTCGCAAAAGCGATTCGGGCGTGAAATGCCAGAGATTGGGATGTCTGAAATGATCAGTCCCAATGAGGTCAAGGAAGTATTCCTTGACGAGGGGGATTCTGCGGTTAATCCCCACGCCGTGAACGGCGAGACTGGTGAGTTACCTTTGGTAGAGGTGGATTCCTCTGAGGTTAAGCGCGAGGAGATTAGAGTAGAGACCCGAAGTTCGTCTCTTCTGCAGGTCGGGGTTCCCGACCACGCCATGTTAGGCGAAGATGTTGCGACTCCAGTGGTAGGGGTAGAAACCCCTGTGGTTAAGTGCGAGGCGATTCCAAGCGGAGAGACCCGTAGTTCGTCTCTTCCGCACGTCGGAATTGATTCCTACCACGCCGTATTAGGTGACACCGGCGAGTCACCGGTGGTAGAGGTAAAGACCTCTGTGGATAGGTGCGATGCGCTTCCAATACATGGGGCAATTGACTCTCCCCATCTGGGTCCCGGGATGAGTCCCGAGGCAGTAGTCAGCAGTCCTATCGGGTGCTGAATAGTGTGACAGGTGCTGTCACGGAAGGCATAAGCCTGGAACGGTTGCCTGGGGTAGGCGAACTGTTGTCGTTGGAGGAGATGTCCTTCAACGAGTTTGAGACTTCTGTAAAAGCAGGTGAACTCGACGAGATCGTCGTGTTGCGTCCGGAAGAGGAGTTGAACTCCTCATCCACGTTGGACGAGTCAGTTTTGGTGAAAACCAAACAGGCATTAAATGCCCGAAGCGGCCTCAAGATCCTCGCGGATCCTGAGGACCCTTACCATTCCTTTTTAAAGGAATTTGGAGATGTCATTAGTGACAACCCGCCGATGGGGTTACCACCGGATCGGGGAGTCCGACATGAAATTGATTTGGTTCCCGGAACCAAATACTGTGTCACTAGGCAGTGGACTCTCCCCAAGGAACAATGCGACGTCATCGACGCATTCTTCAAGGGGAAAGAAGAGGCAGGGATGGTACGGGAGATTAAGTCTCCCCACTCATCTCCCACTTTTTGTGTTCGTAAACCGAACGGAATGTGGCGCATTGTGCATGCGTATAACAAGCTGAATGCAGCTACGGTACCCATGCAGACTCCGATTTCTCGGAAGGATGTCCTCCAGAACAATATGGCGGGCTGTACTGTGTACAGTGGCTTAGATCTGGTGGACGGGTATTATCAGGTGCTCATGCGAGCGTACGATATTCCGCTGACAGCGGTTAGCACGCCTAGCGGCATGCTGTGGGAGTGGCTGTTTATGCCACAGGGGCTTTCGAATGCACCGGCGAGTTTTAATCGCTTGGTGACTCAACTATTCCGCCCTCATAGAAAGTACGCTCATACGTACTTCGACGATATATTCGTTCATAGTCGTGCGAAAGGCGACTCGTCTGATGTTCAGACGCATCTGATACACCTTCGAGCGGTGCTCGAATGTATGCGAGAGCATAAGTTGTATGCAAACGCATCCAAATGTATCTTTGGTGCTGAAAAAAATCCTTTACTCGGATGCTTCATCGGTAAGGATGGAGTGCGGGCGGATCCCGCGAAGGTGAAAGCCATTGTGGAGTGGCCTTCGCCTGTAAATCTTAGAGATTTACGGATGTGGCTTGGATTAGCCAATTATCTCCACAAGTATAGCGAGAACTACGCTGAGATGGCGAAGCCATTAACTGACCTTCTTAAGAAAGACTTTGATTGGTGTTGGGAAACCAAACACCAAAACGCCTTCAAAGTGGTTAAGGAAGCTTGTTGAAAGCTCCCGTTCTTTCTCTCCCAGATTCTGGGAAACCATTTAGCGTCGTCTGCGACGCCTCCGATTTCGCAATCGGATGGGCTTTGTTACAAGCAGACGAGGCGGGAAGAGAACGCGTGATTGTGTCGTGAAGAGGACCCAAGAATTTTGGTCGGTTCCGGTCAACAATGGACCGATCGGCCTGTCGGCGATTGGATCGGTGGAAAGTCAAGAGGTTTTTGGGTCAGTCATGTGCAAGGGGTGTCCAGGACACAAATTCGGGTAGGTCACATGAGATTGCGTGTACTACATATTTTCATGTTTGGAACATATTGGGGACTATAGGGGGTAGGTAGTTAGTTGGGGATTTACCAAGTTGGGGATTTGCCAAGTTGGGGATTTACCAAGTTTGGGTTTTGCCGTGTTTTGGGTTTTGCTTCGTAAAGGTTTTTCGCTTTTAGCTTCGATTAAGTGACCGTTGGACCCCCAGCTCAACCGGGGTCGTTTTCACCTTACGCGTTAGTCGCCTCTGCACGCCACAGAGTGTTTTGGGAGCGGAGGGTCGAGTAATCCCCTCCAGTTCATTATACCCGGCCGGGACGCATTATAGACGCCTTTGGCCCGCCGGAAGTCCCTCGACGGGAGCGTACTTTGGTCGACGCCCAACGTTAAGTTGCACACGTTTGGAACGTGTTATTTTACCTATTGGGTTATTTCGGGGAGATATCGTTCGTGGATTACGTCACGTTCTTATTGGATCTCCCTATTGGATTGGATTATTGGACCTCATTGGATTACCGAAGTTTATCTCCCATATTGGCCTGGCTTTACGATCGGGTTAGCGATCTGCCCTCGGGAGTATACAAATTTCGAGTATAACCGGTATACCCGTACCCAGGGTGAATAGTTCCGCCCCGGGTACATCACCCAGCACGGTCTACCGCATTTAGACCACAAGTCAGTCCCAAGCACCGATCCACCGAGTGTGTTATCAGCCCAATCCATCGGGTACACAAGGTGAGATGCGAAAAGAATCGGACCAGGCGTTCAGTGCTGACGATCCTATCGGATCGAAGACGAGGGTTCGCGGGGTACCCCCCCCCGTAAGTTGGAAGGCCGGGCACGATGGTGGTCAGACTCTCGACGCTTCGGTGTTCGATTTCGAACTTGACTCCACCACAATGGTGCGCGTGCCCGGATCACTTGGCGATCGTGAATATCACCGCAGCGATATTCAGCAAAGGATTGATTACAAGGAATTGAATGTGGAATCGTTCCGGAGAGAACACAAGGAACGGCTATCACCTTATGTTTTCGTTGTTAATAAAGATGGCGATGTCCGATCTAGCCGGGGGGAGGACCGAATCGGGATTAATAAGTTTTTTCCTCCCCATAAGGCTCCCACCGGAGCCGATCGGGACTATAGCAGGTCTTGCTATAGTTCCGGAAAGGATCAGGACTTTTGTCCTGATCCTATGTATTTGAATGAATGTTTGGATGAGAAGAAAATATAAAACAAAAAACACATGGAGCCTGATCGTAACGATCCAGGCCAACCCCCCAAGGTTCCCAAGAAGAGGCTCAGAATGCCGCCCGAAGAAGACGACCTGGAAGAGAAGTCGCAGGTCGGGGATGGGGTCATCGAAGAGGAAGACCTTACCATGATGTACTACATTCATGAGTTGAAGCGATTTATTCGCGAAGACCAGGTCATGCGGATTATAGACCCCCAGATCCCCGATCGCCTTCTCGGACCCACCACTGAGCCGATCCAAAGCGATCGGCGATTGCTATTGGTGAAGAACCTGCTGGAGATGTTGCCGACATGAAAGTGCGAAACCTCTCCAACGTGCAGAAACTGTTGGATCTGGATACTTGGAGGTTGGATTGTCTTTGTCGACCTTCCACGACCATTTGGTGCCATTGGTGGGGGCGGTCCGACGCCCAACTCCCACAGCGGCATTGAAGGTCGCTGAGACTACTGAAATGGATGATGATGCATGCTCCGACGATAAGTCGTTATATAAGTCTCCACTTGCCTCGGATAACTCATCGGAGTTGGAGGTCGGTGTCGAGCGGATGACCATGGGGTCGGACCAGACCCCATGGGAGCATAAAAAGGACGTGCGGCAACAAAGGGCTGCATGCCAGTCGGGGCCCCAGGTGCCCCCACAGGCCTCATTACCTCCAAAGGAGGATACCAACACGTTGCCCATGACCCAAGCCAACGTCCAAGCCATGTTCGAAGCGATGATGGAACGTTTCTTGGGAGATCGATGCCGATCACCTCCGCGCCCACATGTCCAGGACCGGTCTGCCCGGCAAAATGTCAATATTTGCCGGGATGTGGATATGGAGTCAGTGGCATCAGCGGATAAGCCTATCCTAGGTGTTAAGCCAGTTGGAAAAGCAAAACGCAAGTCGCAACCAACCCGACCGCGCCGACCGAGCAAGAGCAGCGATTACGGCATGGAGTCGGTCGGCGACATGGGTGACCACGATGGGTCAGACGGTACAGGGGCGGGCAAAGCACGTAAGGCTAACCTAGCTCCTACGACCGCATATGATCTTGGATCTGCCGCGATCCCACGTATTCGTATGGCTGCGACTACGGACCTTAAAGACTTTACCGGCAAGGACGCCGACGAAGAGCAAGCCAGGTCGTGGTTTGGTCGGGTCAAGTCTGCTTTCCTACGGGATCAAACACCAAAAAACGAACGGTGTCTGATCTTCAGGGGTCTGCTAAAAGGACTAGCTGCGAACTAAATCCAACAGTAGGGTCGGGATGTCCGGTCTGACTGGGATCTGCTATGTGCAGAATTTGAAGGGCAGTACTGCAACTCCGGATTTTCTACCGCCCGCAAGTATCACCACATGCAGAAGCGGGGCGACGAGACGCCGATCGAGAATTTGAACCGCCTGAACGTGGCTGCACTCCGCGCCGGAATAGTAATCAATGAAGGAAACCAGCCGACCGGTGCCGCTATGGAGCATGTGGGTCACTACATTAGTACCCTGGATGACCAAGAGCTGGCAGATCAGCTTACTCTGCTGCGCCTAAAGGATGATACGGAAGCGGAACAAACGTTGCGGACGCTGCAATACTCGCGCAGTATGAGGACGAAGGTCGCCGTTGGATCGGGTCGATATAGACCCAAGACCCAGGCCGACCCCGTGAAGAGTCCCTTTACCAGATCGGCCCGTGCTGTCAAAGCGATTGTGACGGAAGACAGCACTGGGTCCGAAGAGGAAAGCAGCGGCCTGTCCAGCCAGGAGTCGGATGAAGACCAGTGCCGCCACGTTTGCATTACGGAATCCGCCACAAGAGCCCGATCGACGCCTAACCAGGCAGATCGGAAGGGAAGGAGCGGGAACAAGTCCGACACGGACCGACCTCGCAAGAAGTGTGTTCATTGCGGGTCGAGTAAGCATGACGGTGGGGATTGCTCGAAGAAGTTGACCTGCAAGAAGTGTGAAAGACGCGGCCACCTCACCGATCACTGCCTCTTCGTGTGCAAGTCATGTGGAGAGATCCACGAGGCCGGCCAGTGCAAGATGGAAGAATTTTTCAATCTGATGCGCAAATGGTATGTGCCGAACAAGCACGCGGGGATGCTTCCACCGGATGTGGAAAAGATGTTAAACTAGAACGCTCGCCAGGTTGGAATCTGGATCGAGCCGAGTGGTCTACGTTTGGCATCTATGCATATGTCGGCAAGGAGAATAAAACCGACAATACATGTTCCATTCGAAATCGCGTCGGTCGGGATCATCCGGTCTACAGTCTTAAGACCGATGAATATTCCCGATCGAAGGTGGTCATGCAGTTGGATTTGCTGCCGGGGGAGTCTCGCGGATACTGAAAGTATCACGCGCCCTATAAATGGTTTAATCAGGAGAAATCCTGTGGTAAGATTAATAACCATAAGGCGACGATGTTGTTCGACTCTGGGGCCGAAGTCTCGATTATCGACTCCACCTTTGCTCGTAAGTTCGGATGTCGTATAGACGACACCCAGATACAAGAATGCGTCGGAATTGGGGAAAACTCTTACATGACCGAAGGAAGGACGCGCGTGAAGCTCACCCTCTCAGATTCGTTGGCCTACTTCTTCAGCGCTTGGGTCGGCAAGCTGGCCGGTCAGGATGCCCTATTAGGCATGGATTTTATGGTGCCGGCGGGTATTCGACTGGATTTGTCTCATGGGTTTCTTATACTCCCGGATGAGATCCAGATCCAGCTAGCTGGTCGACGGCCCCTATACGGATCGTACACCGATCTGTTCAGGTGGGATCAAGATGTCACCATTCCAGTCGGTCAATCCGCTGATGCCCCGGTCGATAAATGTTTCAGATCAAGGAAGTTATGGGTGACCAGGGGCGACCGGTGGGTGCCGACCTTTGTGAAGAGCGCCTGCCGGTTTGATTACGTTCTACTCACCAATATCGGTGACAAGCCGCTTACGCCCGACAACAATGCTATTGTTGGAATGTGGATAGCGGAAGGGAAGGTGCCAAGAAAGGCGGGGTTCGTCGCGATCGGATCGAGACGGTATGTCGAGTGGCAGAACTTGGCATACCAAGCAACCACCGATCTGGTCAGCAATGATGGACCGGTGGAGGAAGATACCTCACCTATGGTGGAACGACCCAGCTATGCAACCCCGAAGAAGATGCTGGTCCGAAGAAAGGCACCGCAGTCGCCGGACACGGTGGACCATCAAGCAGATGAGCCAAGGCTCGTCAACATGGTGGTTTCACATGAACAGGCGACAGAGAAGCCGGAACCATAAACGGAGAAAGGAGAACACGGGATTGATGGGGTGGACCACGATGGCGCGCCTAAACAGGTCGATGTTGTTAAAGAGCAGCCCGCCGACCGGGAACAGCAGTGTGCAGCCGATCGGGACGGGTCGGGTGATGTCAACCCAGAAGATGACCAAGTTTGCATACATGAGGGCGGGGATCAGTACATTCAGGAGCTGGAGAGCCAGATGGCAGTCCTTCCTGAAGTGTATACCGATCCGCCCGAAGTCACCTGGGACTATCTACAAAAGGATATGGAGTCACTAAGCAACCTCCCGTTTCCCAGATCGCTGAAGGCAATGCAGTCCTTCCTAGGGAACCTGAATTACTACAGCCCCTTCATTGAAGACTTCGCGGTCTACGCGGCCGTGCTGTACGAGCTCCGGGAAGTCGACTATCATATGTTGCGCGAAGCAGATCGGGAAACTTTACGAGAGGGCTGCGAATCCGATCGGGGTGCATAATTTCCGCCGATGAAGGCAGATGACTATATGAAGCGTGCACAGGTTGCGTTTGGTATGTTGAAGGCTAAGATGGCGACGGCACCGATTTTAAGGCACTTCGATCCGGAAAAAATGCCGACCGTCATTGTGTATGCTAGTAAGTGGGCCATTTCTGCCACTATAGCGCAAGAACATGATGGAGTGTACCACCCGGTCACTTTTACGAGCCGGACATTGAAGCCGAACGAAGTCAACTATGGGATCGTCGAAAAAGAAGTTCTGGCCCTACTACGGATTTTGGATGTGTGCTATAACCTGCTGGTCGGCCGACCCGTAAAGGTCCTATCAAGGAAGTCAACATTGGCCTGGTTGCTATCAGCCAATAGGATAGACGGTCGGCTCGGCAGATGGTCTGCGATCCTGTCACAGTGGTCCCTCGAGGTCGTCAAGTGCGTCAAAGGGGAGGAAGAGATATTGGGCACATTGGCTGCCAGTATCACCCCTCGGTCTGAAGCGGATGAAGCTCTGATGGCGATTTCCCCAAGAAAACAACCTCGACAGTCTATCTCACGGCCGCCACCGACCGTCGATCGGGATGAGGAACTCCTGGTCTTGAGTTTCGACGGGTCGGCTAGTGTGAAGAAGAAGGTCGGCTCCTATAGCGCCATACTGTGGAAGTTACCGCAATGGTCTATAGTTGCAGCCGCCGCCGATTTCACGCCGGACATAACGGTCAACGAGGCGGAATATCGGGGGATCCTTCTATGTCTCGACCTGCTGTCATTACAGAAGAAATGTCGGATCATCATATGTGGTGACTCCAACCTGGTGATAAGGCAGATAACTGGGGAGATCGTCTGCAAGGCACCACGGCTGAAGTTGTTAAACTACCGGGTGATGAAGGCGTTAAAAGACTACACCAACCATGAGCTATTGCACGTGAAACGGGATTGGAATAGAAGCGCCGACCATCTCGCGACCCAGGCCATGCGGGACCAGATCGGGGTGACGATCACCGAGGAGGCCGTTCTACTCAAGCTAATAGATATAAACAGGCTCCCGGAGGTGATCAAGCCCGAGGATAGACCCGATCAGGTGCATGTGATGGCTGCGACTAGATCGCGGACTCAGAAGTCTCACCGATCGTTCCCGAAGGAAAGGCTGAGTGAGCGCGTTGTGCAACAGCTAAGAGCGGAACGGATCCTCAAGGCGCAGGACGAAGGAGAGTGGATCGTCAACCTGAAAGCATACCTGCGCGGTGAATTGGCCAAGTTGACGAATGATCAAGCGAAAGAGTGTGCCAAGATCGCGGACAGCTACGAGGTGGATGACAATGGACTGCTATATTACTGCCGCGATGTTGACAAGAGAGTGACGATCGAGACCGACTGGCGAAATTGGTGATCCCTGAGTTGCTGCAGCCGGATGTCCTTCATCACTATCATGTGAGTCTAGAAGTGGGACATCAGGGCGTAGGCAGGACATATCACAAGATCAGGGCCAACTTTCACTGGAGAGGACTTTTACGGAGCGTGCAGAAATATGTGGGCTGTTGCACTGATTGCGAGACCGGAAAGGTCAGGCCGGTAATCAAGGGGCGATCGCCCGGGAATATCGAGGCCACTTACCCTTTCCAGGTGATAGCAGTGGACCACATACCGTTGCTGCCCAGATCGACGAGCGGCAAGACTGAGCTACTGATCTGGGTTGACCTGTTCACTGGTCTGGTGATTGCGAAGGCTAGTGCATCCCGATCTGCGGAGCAGATCGCCCAGAGTTATGAAGAATGTGTATTCAGAAGGTTTGGTGCCAGCGAGGCTATCAGACACGATCGGGAACCCGGTTTTATGGACGAGGTGTTCCGATCGCTCAATAACATGCTGGGACAGAAACAAAGCGCGACGATGGCATATCGCCCGCAAGCGAACGGATCGGCTGAACGTATGGTGCAGACAATCACGATGGCGATCAAGATGTACGTGGCCGATCCGGACCAACGTGACTGGGGCGAGTATGCAGAGAGGCTGGTATTATCCCTCAACTCTTCAACCGATCGGGTCCGAGGAGAAACGACTTTTTATCTGGCGTATGGATGGGACCCTCGATCGACACTTGAAGCGGCGATACCGATCTCCTGCACTCGGACCCGCGACCGCGATGCCCGTCGTTGGCGTATGCAGGTCCAGAAGCACTATCAATACGCGAAGGAAGTCGTCAACGAAAAGTTGCGTCAGGCCGTACAAGATCGGGCAGACCGGAACAACGACCAAGTCCGACCTCATGGTATTGAACCAGGGGCTAGGGTATGGCTATAACTCGATAGGGTCAAGGAGGGCTATGTGAAGAAGTTGGCTAATATGTGGCACGGTCCTTTCCGTGTAGCAGAGCTAATCGGTGAGCATGCGGCCCGTCTGATCACGATCGGCACGGATTACAAAGCTTTTACGATCGTGCACGTCTCCAAGTTGAAGCAGGTTAGAGAATTCCCCGATCGGCTTAAAATGCCCTGTCTGGTGGACGAAGCAGAGAGATTCGATTTCGATGAAGCTCTGCTGACGGAGGACAGTTGGGAACGCCCGTTGGAAGAGGACGAGTTCGAAGTGGAGAAGGTGCTGAATGTCCGATCGGTCAAGAAGACCAGTTTCGGACGCACCCACCGAGAATATCTGGTCCGGTGGAAGGATCATGATGAAGAAACCTGGATCGACGAGCTCGACCTAAACTGTGGAGCACTGCTACGAGAGTTCGATCGAGACCGAGTCAGTCGGAACGTCGCTTCGCAGTAATGCAGACCCACGAAGACCAAGACCCACAGTAGCGCAGATCAGTGTATCGATCGGTGTGAATATGTGTGAGGTCGGAACTTTGTGAATTTAAGATGAACTGTGATGAACCGTGACGAACTGGAGTAGTGGAATGACAACGTAGTGATGATTCTCGGGTTGTAGATGGAAATTGTATATGATAACGTGTTGGTGCAAGCTTGGAGGAAATGGTGAAACTTGGTCAAGTGATTAGATGATCAGCAATGTGAAAGGAATGATGACATATATTACGAATTATCTGGTCAGCTAACTGCTGCATCAAGGATCACAATCGCCCCACAGACGGACTATAGTCAACGCCGGATGGCCTTCGATCTGGTTCTGGTATTGATTGCGCCAGGGCTCCTTCCGATCGATCTGGGCCAAAGCGTCCTTGAGGTTGGTGACCGGCTCGTCACAATGAAGACCGGGATACCAGGCGCCGTCGTCAGATAGCACCCCAGCTTTCTCGACCCGACGCTTGGCCATATGGAGAACCATAGGATACAGGAAGATGTCGAGGTCGCATTCTCGGGCCTGCATCCCTCCCAGAACAAACTGGCATAGGGTTTGCCAGGCCTCGCCTGCCCGACTCCGGCATCTTTTGCGGTTCCTCTGGAACAAGATCAGACCTTGGTCATGCTGCGCTCGACCGGGAAGCACTAGATAGTGCGTGGACTCCCAGATCGCTTGGCTGTAAGTCTCGTTGAAAGCCTTCACTCGACCTAGGAACGAGTCGATCCACGGAGTCGGCGCAAACATGGGCCCCAGCTTAGGGCGGACGAGCACCTCCCACGGCTCATCTGCGTACAGAAGGGCGATCTGTGGCTCTGTAAGCACGTCCGCCCGCCATGCAGAAGTGTCAGGGGTCTTGGGAGACGGAGGAAAGAGCCAGGAGTCCGGGCGCGACAGAGACCGTGCTAATATTTGCTTGGTCAGGGCATACTGGTACAGGCTGCCGATCTTCCACGAGGGCCACGGCAGAGTAGCATCCGAAGTCCGAGATGGGAGGGGACGACCTCCGGCCAACAACCCTTGCAATCGGGCATGCTTGTGGAATCCAGAGGTGCCGGGATGGAACGAAGGAACCGATCCGGCCGTCCCGCACGTCGGCACAGCACCATCACCCGTGGAGCTGGTCGGCTTTTTATCCCCCGATGCGGGCTTCGCTGGAACGGAACCTCGACGCCGATCCGACCGAGACTTGTATAAAGCGGTCATCATATATTCGGATTCACTGGATCCTCCCTTCGAGCCTTCTCCAGACGAGACCTCTATGCACTTGGTGTGCGCAGCACGGGGGCGCTAGGGCGCACGAAATTTGGTGGGGACAGACTAGTCATCCGCGACCGATTCGGTACTTGAGAGATGCGCCGGCGTCTTGGCCTTCTTTCGGGGCACCGCGCGCTTCCCCTCGAGTTTGGAGTCGCGCGCTATGCCCCGCGCCCTCGAGCTCTTCGGCGCGTCCTTGAGCTTTTTAGACTGGGAAGTTTGTGAAATTTTCGGTGGGCCACTTTTGGCCAATGAATGGCGCCGGGTCTGGTCTTGATGTAGACCGACCGGAACGGCCGATGCAGACCGGTCAGCATTTGAACGAACATCCGGACGCTGATGCAACAAGTCAGTTAACTGTTGATAACATCGATTTATGGCCGTCCAGCGACGATTTGATTCCTGGGTCCAGGCGTCTGATCGGGCCTGGAAGGACTCCACCTTCCCGATCTGCTCCCGGACCATGACCTGCAATTCGCTGGTCTGCCTTTCCAGGTCACCACGTTGGGTGCAGAGCAGGACCCGGTCGGACTGGTCTTCTAGCATCTGTCGGCCGACTACCGCGAGCTGTTCTAGGAGATGTGAACGATAAGTTTCCATACGGGACAAGTCATGGCGTGCGCCGATCAGCCCGTACAAGATCGGTCGGAGCTGATCGCGGTGATCACGAGACTGCCGATCCGCCGCGAATAAGGCTTCGAACGCATTGGTGATATCGGCAGACAGTTGGTGTATATGCAAAAGGAAGTCAGACCAGACCCAGGATGGAAGCAGACCGGTCGACCTACCTCGCGTTGCTTGTTGGACGACCTGGGCCCGGAGACGTGCATTTTCGGTGGTTACCTCTTGCAACTTCGTGGTCAGAGAGACCAAACCATTTACTTCATCCCGCAGTTGCAAGAGCGCAGACTACTTAATGGCCAACTGGGATCGGAGCTCTTCGACTGTTTTTCGAAGCTGATCGGCCTCGATCTGATGCCGGTCAGGTGTATCGGACCCCGGAGTTTTGGGTGGAGAGCTAAAAGGGCTGCCATATCGGGCCGATCTGGTCGGCGAGCCAGCATGAGGCGATGAAGAACGCAGGGCGCCTGCAGCAAGAAGGTCAAGAGAGGTCACAAGGCGATCAGGTATGCAGAACAAGTACCTGGTGGAGGTGAAGTTGGATATCCGTCCATTGGTCAAGTACGCTTCGACGGAAATCAGGATTTGATGAGATCGGGCCGCTACCGTTGCGCGGCTGCGAAACGACTCAGGGGCGGCTGTCGTGAAGCGGACCCAAGAATTTTGGTCGGTTCCGGTCAACAATGGACCGATCGGCCTGTCGGCGATTGGATCGGTGGAAAGTCAAGAGGTTTTTGGGTCAGTCCTGTGCAAGGGGTGTCCAGGACACAAATTCGGGTAGGTCACATGAGATTGCGTGTACTACATATTTTCATGCTTGGTATATATTGGGACTATAGGGGGTAGGTAGTTAGTTGGGGATTTTCCAAGTTGGGGATTTGCCAAGTTGGGGATTTACCAAGTTTGGGTTTTGCCGTGTTTTGGGTTTTGCTTCGTAAAGTTTTTTCGCTTTTAGCTTCGATTAAGTGACCGTTGGACCCCCAGCTCAACCGGGGTCGTTTTCACCTTACGCGTTAGTCGCCTCTGCACGCCACAGAGTGTTTTGGGAGCGGAGGGTCGAGTAATCCCCTCCAGTTCATTATACCCGGCCGGGACGCGTTATAGACGCCTTTGGCCCGCCGGAAGTCCCTCGACGGGAGCGTACTTTGGTCGACCCCCAACGTTAAGTTGCACACGTTTGGAACGTGTTATTTTACCTTTTGGATTATTTCGTGGAGATATCGTTCGTGGATTACGTCACGTTCTTATTGGATCTCCCTATTGGATTGGATTATTGGACCTCATTGGATTACCGAAGTTTATCTCCCATATTGGCCTGGCTTTACGATCGGGTTAGCGATCTGCCCTCGGGAGTATACAAATTTCGAGTATAACCGGTATACCCGTACCCAGGGTGAATAGTTCCGCCCCGGGTACATCACCCAGCACGGTCTACCGCATTTAGACCACAAGTCAGTCCCAAGCACCGATCCACCGAGTGTGTTATCAGCCCAATCCATCGGGTACACAAGGTGATATGCGAAAAGAATCGTACCAGGCGTCCAGTGCTGACGATCGGTCGTCTGCCAGCAGCGGACGATCCGATCGAATCGAAGACGAGGGTTCGCGGGGTACCCCCCCCGTAACTTGGAAGGCCGGGAACGATGGTGGTCAGGTTCTCGACACTTCGGTGTTCGATTTCGAACTTGACTCCACCACAATAGCGTTTTAGTCGAGGCAGCTTAAAGCTGCGGAACGGAATTATCCCGTTTATGATAAGTTGTAACAGGACTGATCCTGTTACAGGCTTACACTGTAATTGCGAGGAAGCGCGCAATACAATTAGGGCAGGATTAGCTGATAGCAACTAATCCTATACTAGAAGTAAATATAAATATTTACTTAGGTCTAAGAACGCAAAATTAAGAGTGTTTATTCAATGGGTGGTTTAGAGGCTAATAGTATAGTAACTAACTAATTAATATAATAATATCAAGTCTTTAACTAACTGTAATATTAGTTAACCTGCATGATTCGGTATTTATACCGAATCGACTTTTCCTTCTTAGATTATAATAACTTATAATCTCTTATTTAAATTTCAGACAACGCGTCTGAAATTTAACTGTGATATTCTAACCTGAATATCAATTATGTAATGGCACCCCATTACATCACCCCCCACTTAATGTGGTTGGCCAATAATAACTCTCATTTTGGCCAATCATGGGTGGCACTTGTTGGTCGTTCTCATTTACCAACTGATTGACCATCGACTCGATGGTCAAGGCATGCGGCGGCGCTTTAAAGAGCGCTGCTGAAAACATTGAAGGAGCTTCTTCCTCCGCCTCAGCACTAGGTGCTGAGGTGTTGAGTGACAATGGTGACGCTGCATTAGCAGCGTCAACTACGCAAAGGTCGGAAGACGTACCGTCTTCGACCATAGATGCTGCTAGGGCGGCATCTGACAAGAAACAGGGAGATGTTGCTAATGCAACATCTCGCACGATGGCAACTTCCGAATGGTGTGTTGCCAAGAGGGCCATGTTCGGGAGTTCTGACTCCGAACAAAGTGATGGGGATACAGATGTCCCCACTAAAGGATCTAGCGAGTCGAAACTCGCTAGGTGCTCATCGCCTAACAGTGATTACGACTCTGGTGTCGCTGTCTGCTATGACAGCGACAATGATTATCACAGGTGGTTGAGGGAACGCAGAGCCCCACCTGGACCAAGTACTTCTCCACGTCGGGGTGATTTAACCCCGGCGCGTGGTGTTGAAGCAGGCGGTGCTCCGCCTGCTAAAAGAGCTCGAACAGAAGCGGCGCCAGCCGCTTCTAAATGTTTCATCGTACGGAACCACATGTTCCGTACAGAGTGGGGTTTTGGACCCCTGGCTGGGCTATTGCCCCCAAAAGTGGCGGTCACCGTAAACGGGACTGCCAGTATGCGTTGTTCGATATCAACGTGCTGGATGACTGCGAAGACATCCAGTCACGTCGATTCGATCGAAGTACAGACGATAGACGTCTGTACTTTATTGACCTCTTTTTCCAGGTTCGATATTATTCGAGCCGGAAAGGGTCAAGGAGGAACAGGGACGATAAAGACGCCCTGACTCAGAGTTGGAATGCTTTTGTTGACAACTACAACAAAAGACCAGATGATTACGTGAATAAAGTTCACGTAATGCGCGAGCGCTTTTTTAAAGCACTCACGAACAGGCAAAATGGAATACATCCATTTTGATTGCACCAAAGAAGGGTTAAAGTGTGGTGTCCCTTCTCACCTCGTTTGCCCGCAGTGTACGCAGGGCGCTCCTCGTCTGTCAGAGGAGGAGTTGTGGGGGTACGGTGGCTTTCCCGTAGCCGCCGAAATTCAGGGTTTAATTGATACCCTTAATGCATCAACACCTACTGATGATGCTACTTCGCATTATGAGTTTGAGACTTCTTCTCAAACTCAGTCAAAAGGTCTGGGGCGTCGGCCCTCGGAGCCTCAATCGGCTCCCAAGAGTCGAACTCGTGGGGATAACCCAGCCAGCGTACCATGTACTCGGTACGCCGCCCCTTCTTCGAAGTCACAGAGCGCTTCTAGACCAAGCGCTCGAGGATATATCGCTTATTCCCCTGATTATCAATCAGGGGCGGCGGAGGTTGAGAATTCCCTCGCCGTTGTTGTTGCGGAGCATGGTTCTTTGCTCCGCAAGCTCGAGGAGGGTTATTCCTCCTTGAGCAGCGATATGTCTCACTGTGTGAAGACATATCGGTCTCTTCGAGAGGATGTCCGCGACATCCTCGGGGCGCACACTGACCTCCAGCAGAAGAATGATCTTCTGTACATTGAGCTTTCCCGCTATAAGGGAGAGCTCGATCGGCGCACGGCTGATCTTGAGCAGTCGAAGGCGGAGGTAACGACTCTCCGCTCTGCTCACCAACGGCTGGAGGCCGATTACAAGTCTCTCTTGGGAGACTTGGTGAATCGCGGCATCTTCCGTGGTTCTGCGTCTCGTCGTAAGACGAAAACGAGTGATACGGCTTGAGCCGCCCAACATAGAATGTTGGGTGAAGCCGCATTGCTGTGGGAATGTCTAAGGTATAGGCATTCCCCCGAATCTCTTGGACCTTGAAGGGTCCAATGTACTTAGGGAAAAACTTCAGGGAAGTTGCTTATTGCATGTGTAGGCAAATTAGTAGTACTTAATAATACTAATTCACCTTTAAGAAAGGATTTTTTGTTCTTCCTTCCTTGTTTGTCTGCATTCTGCTTCTGCTTATCAAAAGCAGAGGCAAGTGCATCTTTTATATAGCGTATTACATCTTGTCGCTGTAATACGAATTCATCTACTGCTTTCTCAGCAGTAGGTGCGTTGTCCTCATTGTCTGCATCCATTGCTGCAGACACATATTCATCGTATGCAGCTTCAGTTTCAATTGAAGCTGCTTCCGCTTCTACTGTACTTTCAGTAGAAGGGCCATCGTTTTGTTCACAAGTTGAAGTCGCAACTTGCGCATTGACTCGCTCAAAATTTGAGCGGGTCCCTCCCCCACTTAGATTTGGCGTACCGCCAAGTAAAGCTGGTGTTCGTGGATGCCTTAAGGCATTCACGTAGAACGTTGTATGCTTAGTTGAAGCATGCACCGAATTGTTAATCGCAAATTCAGTGAGTTACAGGTATTCACTCCACTGTTCAAAGGCATGTGCGTATGATCGCAACATGTCTCCGAGAACGCGGTTAACCCGTTCCGTCTGACCATCCGTTTCCGGATGGTCCGCAGTTGACATCTTCAACTGGGTTACCAACAATGATAACGTTTCTTGCCAGAAACGTCCTGTAAATATCGGATCTCGATCCGAGACAATGTCTTCCGGCATTCCGTGCAAACGGAATACCGTATCAACGAATATCCGCGCTGTTCGAGCGGCGGTTACGTTCGCTGATACTGCAGTAAGATGTACCATCTTACTGAAACAGTCTACAAAGACCACTATTCCGGTCTTCCGACTGTTGTCGGGTGGAAGACCGAATACGAAGTCCATTGAAATGGACTTCCAACACTCTGTCGGAACTGGCAGAGATTGCAGCGGAGCCTGTGCAGACTGCGCAGGCTTAACGTGCTGGCAAATCTCGCAAGCGCGTACGTATTTTTGTACCCACTTGTACTGGCTTCGCCAGTAAAAGTCACGTGCGAGAGAAGCGTATGTCTTCTCTCGACCTTGATACCCCTAAATCGCTGCATCATGATACTCAAACATAATTTGATGTTTGAGATCATCGTCGTTTGGAACGACGATGCGACTTTCATCTTTTTGGTCTGTGCTGTAAAGCAGCAGACCATCGTGCAGTCGATATCGATGCACGCAAGCGCGGAGGAACTCTGGGAGTTCGTCGCGTTTCTCACTTGATTGATTACTTAAGTAATCAAACAACAGACGTGTCTCCTCGTCTGTTTTGTACGCCTAGCGTACTTGTCGTATAATTGACGACAACAAAGCAGTGCAACGGATCGCGTTTGCACTGGCCCCTTCGGTTACGGACGGTTTCGTCTCGTAATCGGGCCTTCGTGATAGCGCATCTGCTATCACGTTCGACTTTCCGGGTTTGTATTCAACCGTAAAGTTGTATTCAGCAAAGAATGACAGCCATCGAGCCATTCTTCGAGAAATGTGTGGTGAATTCACGGTCGTGCGTAGCGACGCATGGTCCGTGTAAACCACAAACGGTCTATCTCCCAAGAGATAGATCCGAAACTTGGTCAGTGCATACTTCATGGCGGGGAGTTCCTTGTCATGCACTGGATAGTTGCGCTCGGCTGGGCGCAACTGACGCGATTGATAGCAGATTACGCGATCACGATCATCGTGATCACGCTGCATCAAAGCACAGCCGATAGCGAAATCGCTCGCGTCGCAAACGACGTGGAACGGATGCTCGTTATCGGCTATAGCCAAGACAGGCGCTTCAGTCAAGCTTTGTTTGACTGCATCAAAACCATCTTGACATTGGGTATCCCAATGCCATTCGACATCTTTCTTAAGTAATTGAGAAAGAGGTCGTATTAACCCAGCATAGTTGCACGAATACTTGTGCAAATATGTTGCCAACCCAAGGAACTTTCGAAGTTCCTTAACGTTGTTTGGCGTAGGCCATTCAACGATCACCCTGATCTTTTCTGGATCAGAGCGCAACCCGTTCTGGTCTTGGAGGTCTTCTTAGTAATAAAGACATCTGTCTATACGCTACAGCTTGTTTTGATAAATCATCATAAAAAATAACAGCATGTTTTCCATTATCTCTAAAATATTCACCGATAGCACAACCAGTATAAGGAGCTAAATATTGTAATGGAGCTGAATCAGAAGCTGTAGCTGCCACGATCACAGAAAAAAACATCTCATTTTTTTCTTCTAAAGTTTTAGTTAATTCAGCATTAGTAGATCTTTTTTGACCTACACCTACATAAATACAATATAATTGATTATTAAAATATTTTTTAAATGAGGTTCTCTTTGATTAATAATTGTATCAATCGCAATCTTGTCCACAAAGCATCCAAGAACGGGTATCTCAGGTGCACCAAAGGTGCACTTCTTTAGATTTTCATAGAGCTTATGCGTAAGCATAAGCTTTAACACCCGACGTAGATGCTCCCTATGGACATCTACATCGCTTTTATCGTGTTTACCCTTACTATGGATGAACACGTCATCGAAATAACTCGGTGCGAATTCCCGCACCGGGCGTAATAGATGCGTTACGCATCTGTTAAACGTAGCAGGGGCATTTCGAAGCCCCTGTGGCATAACAAGCCACTCCCAAAGCATGCCGCTTGGGGTGCTTACCGCCGTGAGAGGGATATCCTTCTCACGCATTAGGATTTGATAAAATCCATCTCTTAGATCGAGAGCACTAAAGATGGTGCTCCCGCACATGCCATCTATCATGACATCCTTCCGCGGTATCGGTTTCTGTGCGGTACCGTCGCTGCGTTCAGCTTGTTGTAAGCGTGAACGATTCTCCACCCACCTGTGGACTTTTTCACACAAAAGGTGGGGGTAGAGTGCGGTGAGATAGACTCCCGTACTTGGCCTGATTTACGACGAGCTTCGAAAAAGTCGTCGATCGCTTTTACCTGATCACGCGGCAACGGCCATTGCCGAGTAACACAATACTTCGGGCCTGGCACGAGGTCAATCTAATGACGAGTTCCCTTATCCTTAGGGAGCTCGCTAGGTACTTCTTCTGGGAATACGTCAGCGTATTCTCGAAGTACCTCATAAAATGGGGAGTTCGCTTTAAGCAACTCCCAGATCTGCGCTTCAAAGCGCTGAATTTTGGTTTGATCATTTGGAACCTCTTTCCCAATGTTTTCCACTTGTAATGTGGATATTCGCTCACGAATATCCACTACATCATCTGTTGCTACGATAATAACGATCTGTTCGATCTGATCATCGTGCAAGTTTCTCATAAACTTCTTCCAGCTTAGCGCTGGAAGAGCCATCACCTCCGAACCTTCTTTTGGAGGGTGTTCCATCAACAGATACTGGGTAGCTAATCCGGTCTCCGTTTGCGTCAAGATGTTGATCGTCTCGACGGAACTGACCATGAAATCAGACGCACTCTTCTGATTGACTGCTACACGGTTATTACGATTCAACGTGTGCGAATACTCATCATCATGGTGGCCACTGCCTACCATGGAATTTTCTTGGAGATCAGATGTGCTCGTCTGATCGGCCGCCTTTTCTGCGACACGGTGGTCTTAACACCCGTGCGCATGGCTAACGCAACGTGGTGGGCACTGGCCACCAAGGAGTTGTGCTCACGATTGCACTTGATCGTGAGTTCACTCTCATCAACACGGAATTCATTCGTCGTGTTGGAACCTTCGGTCGCACAGTGCGTGTTTCCCACTGTGGATACTATTTCATTCTCACGGTGGGTGTTTCCCACCGTGGATATCACTTCATTCTCACGGTGGTCTTTATCACCCGTGGAATGTTTCTCTCCAACACGCAACGACTCTTCTGTTGCGTGTGGTAGTCCCTCTGGACTCTCACCAGCGGAGGTACCTTCCGATGATCGTTTCAGAACAGACCTGGTGGTGCCATCGCTATCCACCAGACTGTCTGACGCTGCGGTTGTATCTTCTGATACAGCCGGATTACACACAGGGTGATCAGATCCTGTGCGTCCGCCGCAGTCGATCGACAGGTTAACCTAGTCGATCGAAGGTTTAAACTTGGACATCCATGGGATTCCAAGTATCACATCGAACTTGTCATCTAAATCGAGGACGATGAATTCATCCTCGAATGACAGTTCATTCAACTCGAAGCGTGTTTTAATCACACGCTTTGGAATAGTCACGGTTGCACCTGTTGCTAACCGGACTGACAACATACTTCGTGGGTTTTCTACCTCCACGAAGCTCAACAGCGTTAGACTCTGAGTTATAACGAAATTGTTTGACGCTCCTGTGTCAAACAAAGCTCGCATGGGGACATCGCTCCCGTGCGGCTTAACCTCCAGGGTGATAAGAGGCTTATCATCACCCTGCACCTTTTGACAGGACATAGTCCCGTCGGGGGCTATTACCCTCACATGCCCTATGTCGGAATGTGGGATAACATTCCCAGTAGGGCGCCCCGCCCCTACTGGTGATTCTCATTTTTTGCACCAACAGGGTGATGTCCCTGTTGGTGTCGCCGTGCATCGGATGGTTCCGTCCGCTGACTGCGTGGCACCGGACGCGGTGCCATACACTCATGGGCAAAATGCCCCATTTTCGCGCATCTATTGCAGCGAAGATTCTTCTTAAATTTCGGTTGCTTCGTGTTCGAAGCAACCGCAACCGATAGGTCCATCGGATCTGGACCTCCACCGACCATGCTCTGGCGCGGGTGGCTGTTTCTTGAGACGAAGTGTGAACTTCGTCTGCCTGACTGATGATTGTTGACATGCCGTTGCGGCATGTCAAAAGCGAAGGGCTGTTGAGCCCTTCGGCTGTACCCAGCATGCGATGACGCTGATCGCATGATGAACTCCTCACGGATGCTCATATCAATGGCATCCCTTAGAGTCTCTGGAGGGTGCCGGTAGAGACTCTGTTTGACGGGACCATCATTGAGTCCCTTCATGAAGCCAGTTACCTGCATAGCAGGGGGCACCGGCTCATACACAATATTTGACAGCAAATATTCCGTCTTATGAGCGTAAGCTTGAAGATCAAGCTTACCTTGCCGGAGTTCCATGAACTCCTGCCGACTACTTAGCTCCATTTCTGGAGCTTCAAAGTTGAGCTTTGGCTCAGCTTTTAATTCCTTATAAGTAAGGAACGCAGAGTCATCAGTGGCTCTGCGACTTATCGCCCATGCCCTGGCTCTGCCGCCTAGACATGTTGTGGCGAAGTACGCCTGTTGACGTTCGTCAACAATATTTTGCGCAGAGATTGCATCTTCCACCTCTGCGAACCATCTACGAAGGGGATCGCCCCCTTCGGAAAGGGCTGTACTCGCGCCTTTACCACTTCAACGCTATGCTTTGCAGGTGCAGTTGCGGTCCGCGCTTCCTCTGGCGCGGGCCGTTCTGGCTTTTCTAGGTGGTTTCGCCTAAAGCGATTCACCACCTCTATCGCTTCCTCCGGGGGCTTACCCAGGAGGAAGGTAATGATGTCGGTCCCCATGGACCGAACCATTTCTACCGTCGCGTCTTTACTACGCGACGTGAAGTGAGGGAAGTGTTTATTCACCTCTTCCAGCGTTCTCTCTCGCTCGGCAGGCGTCATGTCTCGCGACATGATGCTGAGCGGCTCTTAATCTTTGCTCCGCTAGTTGACTAGCGGAACGGAACTGTAGTCGTTAGTACGGACCACAAAGTGCTACCAGGTGTAACAGGACTGATCCTGTTACAGGCTTACACTGTAATTGCGAGGAAGCGCGCAATACAATTAGGGCAGGATTAGTTGATAACGACTAATCCTATACTAGAAGTAAATATAAATATTTACTTAGGTCTAAGAACGCAAAATTAAGAGTGTTTATTTAATGGGTGGTTTAGAGGCTAATAGTATAGTAACTAACTAATTAATATAATAATATCAAGTCTTTAAATAACTGTACTATTAGTTAACCTGCATGATTCGGTATTTATACCAAATCGACTTTTCCTTCTTAGATTATAATAACTTATAATCTCTTATTTAAATTTCAGACATCGCGTCTGAAATTTAACTGTGATATTCTAACCTGAATATCAATTATGTAATGGAACCCCATTACATAAGTAGCTACTTGCTATGAAGTATGCCCTTGTCAAATTTTATGGTTCACCTACTCGGCTCAAAGCCGTTCATGGTTTATACAGACCACGCGTCCTTACGGACAGCGACGAAGTCGCCTCATCTCTTCCAAATGATGGCCCGTTGGCTCTCCTTCTTTGCGGAGTATAACTTTGAGGTTAAGTATAAACCTGGCAAGCAAAACGTGCTTGCAGACGCGTTGTCGCGTCGTCCTGATTACGAGCTCGCTCACGCGACATTCATCACCTCGTCTGTGGTGGATCTCATACGCCAGGCGTATGGGAAAGACCCACAATGTACGATGCTTATCAGTGCGTTGGGTGACAAGGGACTTGGCTCGTCTGAGACTACCCTGTCAAGTCGAGCTAGATCTCGGTTACATCGTTACAGTTACTGTGGCGGTTTGCTATATTATAGCACGAGCGCGGAGGACACTCCGTGGGTGGTTGTTCCTCATGATGAGGAACTGAAGTATAGAGTCCTCTTTGAGGCACATGACGCCCCTACCGGGGGTCATTTAGGTCGGGATAAGACCTACATCGCTTTAAGCGCTTTGTTTTAGTGGCCCAACATGTATAAGTGGGTCGGTGCGTATATTCGCACCTGTGAGATGTGTCAGAGGGTCAAACCCTCTGCCGATTCAGCTGCGCCTTTGGCGAGCTTATCCGTTCCTACGGAGTGTTGGAAATCCATCAGTATGGATTTTATCTTCGTTTTTCCGAAGGATAAAGCCAGAAACACCGGCATATTGGTCTTTGTAGACCGTTTGAGCAAGATGGCTCACCTGGCGGCGGTGCCAGAGTCCATAGATGGACAAGGAACAGCAAGTGTTCCTAGACCGTGTCTTTCGACAGAATGGTCTACCCGATTCCCTTGTATCGGATCGGGATCCCCGTTTTACGGGACATTTTTGTGGGGCGCTGTTTAAGGTGCTGGGCACCAAGCTGCTTATGTCCACTGCGGATCATCCACAGACTAACGGACAATCGAAACGCGTTAATCGCGTTGTGGAAGACATTCTCCGGAGTTTATGTCCGGATTCTCCAAAGAGTTGGAGTGCGATGCTTCCTATGGCCGTGTGGAAAAGTGTGCCACAAAATTGGGCCTAATTAAGGGCTTAATTAAGGGCCTAATTAGGGGCCTGACTGTGGACAAAAATTGGGTACGTAATCGTGTACGATTGTGTGTACCACGGTGTATAAAGTTGCATGTACAACCGTGGTGCACATAGGCAGGACATAGACGAGACATTGCGAGATGGTACGATTACATACAGGTACCCAACGAACAGCAACTAACATCGAAGAACGACGGATAAATCAGGTCGACTGGTCGACGAAGGACGCTGGAATGGGTAGTTCTGATTGGTGGATATTATGTAATTGGTAGTTCTTAGGATATAAGCTATAATAAAGTTCTCCTTTTGCGTGGGATCGAGTATATCGTTTTAGGGAAGGCACCTTTGCGCGTCCCTCTCTAATAATACCTCTACGTCCCGGGAGGGAGCACTGAGTGCGTTTTTTGACCCACTGGTTGGCGTAGTGTGAGAACTCGCCGCAACTCCGCCCGCTGTGTCAGCGGTTCTTTTTAAAGGTTTTTGGTCCCGGGAACGTGATTGAGCAGTGCTCTCACCTCTTCCCCGTTTGGTTCACGCTTGGCCCCTAGAGTTCGGCTGCTGTAAGCGCCCACGGGAACTCTAGGTGTATTCAGTGAAATTTAACCCCCTCATAGGTCTAGGCTAAGAATACATTTATTTTGGGTATTCTATTAGCTGATAAAGACTAGAGGTTCCGTGATCGGGCAGTGAAGACTTCCGCTGCCTGATCAAGTACCCCTACACTGATCACCACAAGATCATCGATCTGCAACTGCGCTCTGTGATCCACAACTCGCAGATCGCGTCAACTTGTACAAAATCGACTACATTGATCACCGACTCTGATCATACCCTGATCAAAGGCCGGCGGTCCTGATCATCTACTTTGAGCGCCTGATCAATCCTGATCAAACCTGGTCACTGCTGATCAACGACTTTTAGCGCCTGATCAAGTCTGATCACAGCTGATCAACGACTTTTAGCACCTGATCAAGCCTGATCAAGTCTGATCACAGCTGATCAACGACTTTTAGCACCTGATCATGCCTGATCAAGTCTGTTCACAGCTGATCAACGACTTTTAGCACTTGATCAAGCCTGATCAAGTCTGATCACAGCTGATCAACGACGTTTAGCGCCTGATCAAACCTGATCACCGCTGATCACTGCTGATAAAGCCTGATCACGCCTGATTCAAGCTTGATTACGCCTGATCAAGCCTGATCACAACAGTCGACTCATCACAAGTCAACTCAATCTTGCAACAAGGAATTGCAGCGTGCCATCCCCGCCACCTGGAGAGCGACCCAAGCCGAAGCCGTCGGGTACACAAGGTGATCAGGAACACAAGCAGTCAAGAGACAACCGGAGGACCCCCTTCGTTAGTCGGCAGTCCGGGCGCCGTGGTAACTCCTGAACAAGCGTCAAAAAATTTGATCAGCCGCTCCACCACAGCCAAATTTTCTATAAACAATTCTGTACATGCATCTACGGGGTTTACCCCGTTTTACGTGAACGGATTAGTGAATCCGAGGGTTCCGTTGACGCCACGTGTGTGTGGTCCAGGGCTTGAGGGGGGGAGGATTCCCCGATGTCAGACCTGTATCTGTGCGAAAGAACATGGATAAGTTCTTATCGACGCGCCTTAGTGTCTTACGACACGTTTGCGACGCCATGGCGGAAAGCCAAGACAAGCAAAAGGAACAGGCCGACCGCAAGGGTCGGCGTAACGAAAGGGCGTACAAATTAGGAGAAATTATTTTATTAAACGCTAAAAATCTTACTACACATGCCGTTTCTAACGTGTTACGGAACAAACTGCACCACATGTTTGTGGGGCCTTTCAAGGTGCTAGCCCGAAAGGGCCTGGCGTATACCTTGGATATCCCGACGGCGATGCGTACGTATCCAAACTTCTATGTGGGTATGCTTAAGCCATACCAGAACTCGGAGGCGGGTCCCCTCTTGGAGGAGGTTGGGAAGGCGGATAGCCGAAAGGCACAACAGGTCGGAATAACTCCGACGGGGTCGAAATGCGACCATGAAACTCCACAACCACAGACTCGAGAGAGGCAAGACGCCTCTCGATGTGGTCAATCGCACTCCCCTCGTCGCGGAGTTCCTCCTGGGCGTTTAGGATGCGACGGATGTGTCGATCACAGCGCTCGTGAACCTCACGTCGCAATTGCGCGACCTCCTCCTCCAGTTCTCGACTCGGAGGGTATTCCACATTATCATGTGGAGCGCCTGATGGCGCGACGCCATCATCGGGGTGAGACCCAGTATATGGTGAAGTGGAAAGGTTATCCACATTCCCAGAGTTCGTGGGAGTCCGAGACTCCCCTGCGGCAGGTTTGCCGTGCGTCGTTGACGCTTTCGAGCGGGAGAACCCCTCTGGGAGTCAACGACCAAAGGGGCGGGAGAAGCCCCTCCGCTCCCAGTAGTTGGGAGCTTTCCGGAGGCAGATGCAGAGTTTGCATTGCTCTCCGGTACCACACCGAGGACACGGGAGCTATCTGGGCACGTTCAATAAGGGGCAGGTAATTGCCCCAGCACTTTGGCTCTGGCAAACGCCAAGCGCAATTCCGTCTATATCCGAACGTCACGTTAGGAATATCTGTTATACCGCTTGCTAAAGTCAGGGAGATGCTTCTACCCTTCCGCCCAAGCGCGGAATTTGCTGCTCTGCCTCCTCGACATCTTCTACTTGCAGGAGAACGAAGGGAACCTCGCGGAGGCTCTCAACAACGGCAACCCGTGCCTGTTTCCCGAGGCGCGCTCGATACGAGGTGACAATGAACTGCTTCGGCGTGAGCGGTTTTTCTCGGAGTTGTCTCCGGCGCGCGATTTCACGCGGCTGTACAGCCGCAGGGCCAGGTATATGGGAGGTTAAACCCCTCTTTACCTCGTTTTTAGCCTTCTTTTGGGGTTCACGAGAACCCTCCGTTCCTGTACGGCAAGTTGGGCTTCCTCAGCCGTGTCTAGCTCATTGGTGATGGTCGCCTTCGGCGACCCGGATGAACAATCCGAAGTTGATAGGGGTTGGAGCACGAGTTAGTGCATTTTACCCACGTGTGGGGAACGGATTAGACTGCCGACATCGCCGTTCGGCGTTGTCGGAGCGGTCATCCTTAGGGGACATATACCTTAGGGCCTCCTCCTCCGAAATATCTGAGTTGGAATAGTCGTCATCCCCTTCTCGGGGAGAATCTTCAGCACCACTAAAGGTGCTCATGGTATGCCAGAGTTCTGGCAGTTGGAGTTCTCCAACTAAAATTAATTATTGCGTGGCAATAGTCTTGATGGGGGAGGATGTAACAGGGTTACATTTGGTTACGTTGGTGTACGTAAGTAAACTACGGTTAAGGTCAAGTATTGACCAGTCCGAAAGGTTCGGACCTATTGGTTATTTTAACCAATCATGGAAGGAGACCTTGGTGGAGGCGTGGCAGCCTGCCGCGTGTTGGTACACAGGTGGTGTACATTACATTTCGGCTAGGTACGAATTGAGTAAGTTCTACTTAGTATTATATATAGTTTACATTAGTTTACTTAATTTAGGATAATTACATATTAAATATAAATCGGTTTACAAAATATTCTAATACTGCTAGGCGCACGGCCCAGACCGGTAGCGCGTGCAGTGAGTGTTTAAGCCAAAGGGAGTACCTCCCTTAGCTTTTCCCTTTCCAAGGGAAGCCTTGTAACAAGGCGTTAGTGTTTACTAACAAGTAAACTCAGGGAATCTTGGCCCCGAGTGAGAGCGATCTCTCACTATGCCCTTATATAAGGGCGTATCGGCTAAGTAGCGGCGCATCGCCGCTTAAGGAAAGTCTTCCTCTGTGCGCTAGCCGCACCGTGCGTGTACGCACCGGATACATTACTGGTGACAATTCCTCGGATGTGTCTGTGGAAAAAGATGTGGAAAATCATGTGAAATCGCAAGATGGAAGTGAAATTGGACGTTCCGGGGATACAAGCGATCAAGCCGAGCACACATCAACACAAGTCACAACAAAAAACAAAGAGAAACGTACGCGAGACGCCAAAATTGAGCGAATATAAGAAGACCTCTGAAAAAAAAAGACCAGACCGAGGTCAGGCTGGAAGGAGGTTTACACACAAGTGAAGACGTGAATGCGGTTGCTACGACGGACAAGGAATTTAAGTTGGCGGTATATGCAGTTCTGGGCCACAGTGATGTTTGGAATGACGTCGAAGTATGCGAAGGATCCGGAGAGCTACAAGAAGCACACAAGCGCGACGATTCAACCATGTGGAAGACAGCAGAAAATGCAGCGTTGGAGGCTTTGCAAGATCTTGACACGTGGGAAGTGGTGAAATGTGAAGGCAACCGGGCTATTCCCACGAAATGGATATACAAGACGAAGCTAAAGGCAAATGGCACAATTGAACGGTACAAAGAGCGCCTAGTGGCGTGTGGTGACAAAAAGGTGTACGGAAGGGAGTTTGACTTCACGTTTTCGACGGTGATGGATTTAAGTAATGTGAAGGTGGTTCTTGCTATGCCACAAGTGGGGAACGTACCGCAAGACATGGTAACGTTCCAAGCGCGTATCCGAAGGCACACAAGGACAAGGATTTTGACATTTTCCTGAATATACCTCAAGGCTTGTTGATTACAAAACGAAGTATTAAAAGATTTTGGAGTGAATTTTCTCAAGAATCTAGCTTTACGTTTGCCGAAAAATCTATATGGTTTGAAAAAAGCTGGACGCATGTGGTATGAATTATTACGGAAGACAGTTATTGACCTGGATTTAACGCAGTGCATGACAGATACGTGCATTATTTCGAGGAATAATCACGATGGAATTGTCATAGTTGGAGTATACGTGGATGACTTACTAGTGACGGGAACAATGGAACAACCGGTGGATGATTTTTTTCTCAAGATGAAAAAATGGAATTGAAGGACCTAGGACCGGTGGAAAATTTTCTCGGCATACGGATATGTGGAAATCAGGAGTGTGGGTACACTATGTACCAAGAGGGCAAGATAACTTAATTGCTGGAAAAAAATAATTTGGAGCGAGCAAATCGGTGCAGCTACCGATAAATGATGCATATGACGATGGCGAAGATGAAAAGTTTTGCTTACCAAACAATGCAAAAACAAGTTTTCCGTCTCTGAAGATATTTTACTCCATTGCGGGAAGTTTGTTGTGGATCTCAAGATGTACGCAACCGGACGTTTCTTTTGCAGTTTACAGAGTGACGAGGCGTATGCATGCACCGAATCAAAGTGACTACCGCTAGAGAAGAATATCATAAGGTATTTGAAGGGTTCGAAGGAGCTGAAGCTACATCTGGATTGTGAAATAGAGAGTGACGGGACTTTCCATTTGATTGGATACACTGACGCTGATTTCGCTGGAGATGAAGATGATAGGAAGAGTGTCAGCGGATGCGTCGTTTTTCTGAATGGTATGGTGGTTGGATGGGCTTCTAAAAAGCAAGGCGCTGCTGCGTTATCCACTGCCAAGGCGGAATAATTCTAGGTCGAAGCAGTTGGTGTAAAGGAAGTTCTTGGTCTCAAGGAGATGTTAGAAGAAATTGGTTACGTGTGTAAAGGCCAATTATTTTGCGAATGGACAATAAAGAGGCTATAAGACAGCTGGAGGACGAAGCTAGTGGTGCTGCTTCGAAGCATGTGGATATCAAGCTGAAGTTTCTCAAGGACTACGTGAAGATGGAGGCAGTGAAACCACTGCACGTGGCCAGTGATGAAATGACCGCAGACCGGCTGACGAAGCCACTATGTGCAGCCAAGGTTTTACGCCTATTTAGTGAGATTGGGCTCAAATGACCACACGATGATCGCGGAAGGAGTGTTGAAGTTTTATAAGTGATGCATACAGTCCGGCATGGGACTGCATACGAACTTCAAGTGAAGCGCGACCATAGTGGTCACTTATGTATTTTTGCATTTTTAGCTACTTAGGAATTTTAACTGTATATTTGCTTTTATTAGAAATTTCAGGTTAGGTTCTTAAGTACGCATTAATAATTATTATATTTTTACTCTAAACAATAAACACTTACTTGCTTCCCGAGTGCCCCTACCCTGATCAAGCATGGCGCGCTTCTTTCAAAGAAAATTCCTCCCAGACTGTCAGGCACTAACGGCCGGTGCAGTCATTATGGAATATTGACCGTGCCCCAACTCGTGTCAACTTCATACAGTTGAAAATTATCATTATTACGTTGTACCAAAACCCACGTATGTGTATATTTTCATTTATAGCATTGATAATTCTGTACTTTTAAGAGATAAGATACAGTACTTAAGGATCTGAGTACCTATTACTAGGTACGTATAAGTAGTTTATGACACACGACAGATATAGGATTGCTACAAATTCAACACTTATTGTTAGGAAAGATGTGGTGAAGTGCAAGTGAAAATTATGGACCAGTTTGTACCAGTGTACCACTTTTCAAGGCAGATCGATCGGTTGGCTGAAAGAACGGAGGGTTTTGGGCCAATCGTGTGCTTGGAGTGTTTTGTACGCAGGTTTGAGGTAAGACACACGGTTTACATATAGTTTACATATTGGATTTTAATTGGGTATTAAATACAGTGTTCGTATTACATCGGGTTGCGTAAGTCGGCAGTGGCTCCGATCTGAGTCATTGGGAGCAGAGAGTTACAGGGTCCCCTCACGCTTATTAAGCCCGTCCAGGACAGAGCTCCACCGGAATCCCCACTACAGGGAGCACTCGTTATGTTCACTCACCACTCAAGTTCGGCCACGTTCAAAGGAGACAAGTTATTTTGGCTGGGTTACTCATCGCGATCTGCTGCGATCAAGTCCCAGGAATTGGCTGGATTACTCATCGCGATCTGCGGTCAAGTGCCAAGATTTACTATTGGCTGGATTACTCATTGATGTTGCAATCAAGTGCCAGGATTTACTATTGGTTGGATTACTCACTGCCACGGGCGGTCAATTTCCAGAATGTAACGGGATTACATTCGGGTAACACTGAGTGTTGGTGTACATTGGTACACCACGGTTGAGGCCAGTATTGGCCGGGGTGAAAGGCTTGGAACATTTGGTTATTTTAACCAATCAGGGCATGGGCCCTTGGTGTGGTGGTGTGTCAGCCATCCACGTGTCAGTACACAGGTGTGTACACTACATTTTAGCTAGGTACGAATTAGGAATATTCTACTTAGTGTTACATATAGTTTATATTAGTTTAAATAATTACATATTAAATATATTCAGTTTTACTTTCACTCCTTAGTACAGACGCACGACCTCGACCGGTCGTGCGTGTAGTGAGTGCCGTAGCGTAAGGGTATCCCTCCCCTTAGCTACACCCTTTGTAAGGGAGCCTTGCCGTTAAGGCACTAGTAAAGGCTAGAGTAAACTAACCCGGGAATCTTGGTCCCGAGTAGGATAGCTCTCTCCTACTAAGCCCTTAATAAGGGCGTATCGGCTAAGTAGCGGTGAACGCCGCTTTAAGGAAAGCCTTCCTCTGTGCGCTAGCCGCACCGTGCGTATACGCACCGGCTACATCTGGTAGCACTTGTAGTCAATCCAACACCTGTGTTGGTAGACTAGACATCCTCTGCAAAGGATGAACCAGGACGATTGGGATAGTTTGACCCTAGTCCAACAGGAAGCCTTTAAAAGGCTGTTACCCTTAACGGGAGAAGAAGGTATGAAGCTCCTAGTGGAGCAGGGCCTTGAGGCCGTAAAGGCAAGGGTGAATGCCCTCATCGCTCATGAGGTGAGTTGTGGTGGAGGTCATTCCACGGGGGTGCTCCCTCCATTATCGTTTAAGATAAAGGAGTTCACCGGAGAGAAGGGTAACAACCTTTATGTTTGGTTGCGAAAGATCGAAACGGCCTTCGCCACCGCGAACATGACCGCTGATCATTTTCAGGTGGGACTTGCATTGACTCATCTTACGGGCAAAGCCCGTACATGGGCGTTTACATGCTCGGAATCAGTCAAGGACGTGTTTCCAACATGGGAGGTCCTTAAGCAGAAGCTTATGGACATGTACGTAACGCCTGATATGGTTTTCCAGAATCAACTGCTGTTCCTGAAGTGCCGTCAAGGCACTAAGGACCTGGTGGTTTATATCCAGGAGCTTAAGACCCTGTTGGCAGGGATGTACGAGAAAGCGTATTCGGACGATGTGTCCATCCCCGTCTTCATGGAAGGTCTGAGAGAAGGGCCAGCACGTTCGTAATTGTTCCGCCGCCGACCCGAATCCCTGGAAGAGGCATTCAAGATGTCTTCCAACGCCGAGAGGAACTTCCGTTCCTCTAAGGTGGGTCCTGAACCCATGGACCTGAGTCAGGTCGAAGCGGAAGAGAAACCTTCCGCTAAGAGTCACTCTGACTCTTTTTCGAAGAGCTTCGAGAAGAGCTCTTGGCTATGTTGCAGCGGCGTGGGCCGCTGAGATGCTTCCTGTGTGGGAGCATGGATCATCTGAGGAACAGATGTCCGAAAAATCCCCAGCGAGACACTCGCTACAAGGGACCAAGGGTGGGGAAAAATCCCTTGTCCAAGCCGTCGGGAAACGATGGCTCCCAGTAGGTGCTGGGCGCCCTACTGGGGGACCCCTCAGTGCTGTTAAGCCCCAGGATAGGGGACGACAGCACAAAGCCCCGAGGGAAGTGGTGCTTTCTAGCACCGAGTTGGTGTACCAGCCAGGTCTGCTGGTAGTCCTTGCGGACGTGAAAGGCTTTGATAATCCTTGGAGAGTCTTGATAGACTTTGGAGCGTCTGACTATTATGTCAGACGGGCTTCTGTGTGAAGAGTCGTCTGTATACCGAGGCCATAGAGGCACGTTCTCGTGACGTTGTCACGGTCCGTTTTGCGACGGGCGTACAGGTTTCTGTACCCAATGTCTCGATTGACCTTAAGCTGAAGTTTGCAGACTTCTACAGCTTAGAACGTTTCCTAGTCCTGGATTTGGACTCGACGTATGACCTCATTCTGGGCATGAAATGGCTGGAACTCCACGAGCCACGGATAGACTGGAAGTCTAAGTCCATTGGCTCAACGCACCCGCGGTCGGGTGAAGTATTGGCGAGTCATGAACCCACCTTTGATCGATCGCAAAAGCGATTCTGGCGTGAGATGCCAGAGATTGGGATGTCTGAAATGATCATTCCCAATGGCGTTAAGGAAGAGTTCCTAAAAGAGGGTTATTCGGCGGTTAATTCCCACGCCGTGAACGGCGTGACTGGTGAGTTACCTGTGGTCACTCCAGTGGTAGGGGTAGAGACCCCTGTGGTTAAGCGCGAGGCGCTTCCAAGCGTAGAAACCCGGATTTCGTCTCTTTCGCACGTCGGAAATGATTCCTACCACGCCGTATTAGGTGAGACCGGCGAGTCACCGGTGGTAGAGGTAAATACCTCTGTGGATAGGTGCGATGCGCTTCCAATACATGGGGCAATTGACTCCCCCCATCTGGGTCTCGGGATGAGTCCCGAGGCCAGTAGTCAGCAGTCCTACAGGATGCTGAATAGTGTGACAGGTGTTGTCACAGAAGGCATAAGCCTGAAACGGTTGCCTGAGGTAGGCGAACTGTTGTCGTTGGAGGAGATGTCCTTCAACGAGTTTGAGACTGCTGTAAAAGCAGGCGAACTCGACGAGAACGTCGTGTTGCGTCCGTAAGAGGAGTTGAATTCCTCATCCACGATGGACGAGTCAGTTTTGGTGAAAACCAAACAGGCATTAAATGCCCGAAGCGGCCTCAAGATCCTCGCGGATCCTGAGGACCCTTACCATTCTTTCTTAAAGGAATTTGGAGATGTCATTAGTGACAACCCGCCGATGGGGTTACCACCGGATCGGGGAGTCCGACATGAAATTGATTTGGTTCCCGGAACCAAATACTGCGTCACTAGGCAGTGGCCTCTCCCCAAGGAACAATGCGACGTCATCGACGCATTCTTCAAGGGGAAAGAAGAGGCAGGGATGGTACGGGAGATTAAGTCTCCCCACTCATCTCCCACTTTTTGTGTTCGTAAACCGAACGGAATGTGGCGCATTGTGCATGCGTATAACAAGCTGAACGCAGCTACTGTACTCATGCAGACTCCGATTTCTCGGAAGGATGTCCTCCAGAACAATATGGCGGGCTGTACTGTGTACAGTGGCTTAGATCTGGTGGACGGGTATTATCAGGTGCTCATGCGAGCGTACGATATTCCGCTGACAGCGGTTAGCACGCCTAGTGGCATGCTGTGGGAGTGGATTGTTATGCCACAAGGTCTTTCAAATGCACCAGCGACTTTCAATCGCTTGGTGACTCAACTCTTCCGCCCTCATAGGAAGTACGCTCATACGTACTTCGACGATATATTCGTCCATAGTCGTGCGGAAGGCGACTCGTCTGATGTTCAGACGCATATGATACACCTTCGAGCAGTGTTCGAATGTATGCGAGAGCATAAGTTATATGCAAACGCATCCAAGTGTATCTTTGGTGCTGAGGAAATTCCTTTCCTCGGATGCTTCATCGGTAAGGATGGAGTGCGGGAGGATCCCGCGAAGGTGAAAGCCATTGTGGAGTGGCCTTCGCCTGTAAATCTTAGAGATTTACGGAAGTGGCTAGGATTAGCCAACTATCTCCACAAGTACAGCGAGAACTACGCTGAAATGGCGAAGCCATTGACCGACCTTCTTAAGAAGGATGTTGATTGGTGTTGGGAAACCAAACACCAAAACAATTTTGAAGCGGTTAAGGGGAGCTTGTTAAAAGCTCCCGTTCTTGCTCTCCCAGATTCTGGGAAACCATCTAGTGTCCTCTGCGACGCCTCCGATTTCCCAATCGGATGTGCTTTGTTACAATCAGACGATGCAGGAAGGGAACGCGTAATTGCGTTTGAGTCGAGGCAGCTTAAAGCTGCAGAAAGGAATTATCCCGTTCATGACAAGGAGCTACTTGAAATGAAGTATGCTCTTGTCAAATTTAGGGTTCACCTACTCGGCTCAAAGCCGTTCGTGGTTTATACAGACCACGCGTCCTTACGGACAGCGACAAAGTCGCCTCATCTCTTTCAACGGATGGCCCGTTGGCTCTCCTTCTTTGCGGAGTATAACTTTGAGGTTAAGTATAAAACTGGCAAGCAAAACGTGCTTGCAGACGCGTTGTCGCGTCGTCCCGATTACGAGTTAGCTCACGCGACATTCGTCACCACGTCTGTGGTAGATCTCATACGCCAGGCGTATGAGAAAGACCCTCAATGTACGGCGATTATCCGCGCGTTAGGTGAAAAGGGTCTTGGCTGGTCTGAGACAATCCTGTCAAGTCGAGCTAGAGCTCGTTTACACCGTTACAGGTACTGTGACGGTCTGCTATTTTATAGCACGAGTGCGGAGGACACTCCGCGGGTGGTAGTTCCTCATAATGAGGAACTGAAGTATAGAGTCCTCTTTGAGGCACATGACACCCGTACCGGGGGTCATTTAGGTCGGGATAAGACCTACAGCGCTTTAAGCGCTTTGTATTGGTGGCCCAATATGTATAAGTGAGTCGGTGCGTATATACGCACCTGTGAGACGTGTCAGAGGGTTAAGCCCTCTGCAAGTTCAGCTGCGCCTTTGGAGAGCTTATCGGTTCCAACGGAGTGTTGGAAATCCATTAGCATGGATTTTATCTTCGGTTTTCCGAAGGATAAGGCCAGGAACACCGGCATTTTGGTCTTTGTAGACCGTTTGAGCAATATGGCTCACCTGGCGGCGGTGCCAGAGTCCATGATGGACAAGGAATAGCAAAAGTGTTCCTAGACCGTGTCTTTCGACAACATGGTCTACCCGATTCCGTTGTGTCGGATCGGGATCCCCGTTTTACGGGACAATTCTGGGGAGCGTTGTTTAAGGTGTTAGGCACCAAGCTCCTCATGTCCACTGCGGATCACCCGCAGACGGACGGTCAGACGGAACGCGTTAATCGCGTTGTGGAGGATATTCTCCGGAGTTTATATCCAGATTCTCCAAAGAGTTGGAGTTAGATGCTTCCGATGGTTGAATTTGCCATCAACGATTCGGTACATGCATCTACGGGGTTTACCCCGTTTTACGTGAACGGATTGGTGAATCAGAGGGTTCCATTAGCGCCACATGTGTGTGGTCCAGGGCTTGAGGGGGGAGGATTCCCCGATGTCAGCCTTGTATCTGTGCGAAAGAACATCGACAAGTTTTTATCGACGTGCCTTAGTGTCTTACGACACGTCTGCGATGTCATGGAGGAAAGCAAAGACAAGCAGAAGGAGCAAGCTGACCGAAAGGGACGGCGTAACAAAAAGGTATACAAAGTAGGAGAAAGTTTTTTATTAAACTCTAAAAATCTTCCTACACATGCAGTTTCAAATGTGTTGCGAAATAAACTGCGCCCCAGGTTTGTGGGCCCCTTTAAGGTATTATCCCGAAAGGGCTTGTCGTATACCTTAGACATCCCGAAGGCGATGCGTAAGCATTCAACCTTTTATGTGGGTATGCTTAAGCCATACCAGAACCCGGAGGCGGGTCCCCTCGCGGAGGAGGGTGAGAAACCGGATAGCAGAAAGGCGCAACAGGTCGGAACATCTCCGACAGGGTTGAAATACGACCCTGAAGCTCCGCAACGAGAGACTCGAGAGAGGAAAGCCGCCCCTCGAGGCGTTCATTCGCACTCCCCTCGTTGCGGAGTTCCTCCTGAGCATCTTGGATGCGAAGGCTGTTCCGATCACAGCGCTCGTGGAAGTCACGCCGCAATAGCGCGACCCCCTCCTCCAGTGCTCGATACTGAGGGTACTCCACATTATCATGTGGAACGCCTGATGGCACGACGCCATCACCGGGGTGAGACCCAGTACCTGGTGAAGTGGAAAGGGTATCCACATTCCCAGAGCTCGTGGGAGTACGAGACTCCCCTGCGGCAGGATTGCGGTGACGTCGTTGACGCTTTTGAGCGGGAGAATCCCACTGAGAGTCAACGACCAAAGGGGCTGAAGAAGCCCCTTCACTCCCAATAGCTGGGAGTTCGCCAGAGGCAGATACTGTGCTTGCATTGCTCTCCGGCACCACATCGAGAGCAGAGCGCGTATAATACGAGGCAGGCAATTGCCCGTGCGCTTTGGCCTGAGCATAGGCCAAGCGTAGCGCTCTCTCTACCCGAACGTTGTGCTCGGAAAAGCTGTTGTACAGCGCATCGAAACTGGGGAGGTGTTTCTCCCTTTCCGCCCAGGCGCGGAACGCCTGTTCTGCGTCTTCGACGCTTTCGTCCCTCAGGAGAACAAGGGGAATCTCGCGGAGAACATCCACGAGGGCACCGCGTGCCTGTTTCCCGAGGCGCGTCCGGTAGGCCTTAACGGAATAATGTTTGGGCGTTAGTAGTCGGGCCCGGAGTTGGTTCCGATGCGCAATTTCACGCGACAGTATAGCCGCTGGTCCAGGGGTATAAGAGGCTAAGCCTCTCTTGACCGCGTTCTTAGCCTTCTTTTGAGGGTCGCGAGGTCCCTTACGTGCCCGTCCGGCATGTCGGGCCTCTTGAACCAAGGACGGTTCATTGGTGGTGGTTGCCTGTGGCAACCTGGAGGTATCACCCCTAGCGTGTAACGGTGGCGCACGAGTTAGTGCGTTCTCCCCACGTGTGGGGAATGGGTTGGATGACTGATAGCGCCGTTCGGCGCTATCAACATGGCCAGCCGTTGGGGAGAGCTCCCCAAGGGCTTCCACTTCCGAGCCGTCGGAATATTTTGCGTCCATAGCACCGCTGAGGGTGTACAATGGACAGACAGAGGTACTAGCGTTGGAGTTCTCCAACAAAATTTTGTTTATTACGTAAGCAATAGTCTTGATGGGGGAGAATGTAACGGGGTTACATTCGGGTAATACTGAGTGTTGGTGTACATTGGTACACCACGGTTGAGGCCAGTATTGGCCGGGGTGAAAGGTTTGGAACCTTTGGTTATTTTAACCAATCAGGGCATGGGCCCTTGGTGTGGTGGTGTGTCAGCCATCCACGTGTCAGTACACAGGTGTTTACACTACATTTTAGCTAGGTACGAATTAGGAATATTCTACTTAGTGTTACATATAGTTTATATTAGTTTAAATAATTACATATTAAATATATTCAGTTTTACTTTCACTCCTTAGTACAGACGCACGACCTCGACCGGTCGTGCGTGTAGTGAGTGCCGTAGCGTAAGGGGAGCCCTCCCCTTAGCTACACCCTTTGTAAGGGATCATTTCCTTTAAGGCACTAGTAAAGGCTAGAGTAAACTAACCCGGGAATCTTGGCCCCGAGTAGGATAGCTCTCTCCTACTAAGCCCTTAATAAGGGCGTATCGGCTAAGTAGCGGCGAACGCCGCTTTAAGGAAAGCCTTCCTCTGTGCGCTAGCCGCACCGTGCGTATACGCACCGGCTACATAGAATTAATTGCATTAGGAGTGAAGATTTCTGCTTCGTTTGCCGATCGTACATTTTGAATTACCTTTCGTTGGAATTTTGGATCAGTACCCCGGAAGTGGTACATCCATATCGATCTTCACTAAAGTCTCCAACAAGCAACGGTCCACCGAGTGTGTAGCCACCCATACCAATGGGTACACAAGGTGAGACACGAGACAAATCGGACTCGGCGTCCTGCAATGCCGATTGGTCACCTGATCGGCACCCAAGCGAAGGTCCGCGGAGTAACCCCTCCGTTAGTTGGTCGGCTGAGCACGATGGTGGTTCAGTTCCGTACACTTCGGTGTTCGATTTTGAACTGGACTCCACCACATAGATAATCACTTCATAATAATTATTTAATTGAACAAGTCGCTGACTTGCTTATCTTCACATACTCTCTGCGAACTGTCTTGGGGTATTGTTTTCATCGTTAACGGACACTTGGTAGCGATAAAAAAACAACGAATACGAGTTCTGTATATTCAAGGTATTAAACGACATCTACAACTCAAGTTTCTACTAATCTTCGCAAGTATGACAACGAAAGATTTCAACAGAAACAATAAAATGCAGCTTGATTTTGACTTTACGTATGCAAATTAGGAAGAAGTTCTCAAGTTCACAGGAAAAATAAAGCATAATCAAGCTGCAGGAAACGTTTGTCTCACATTTTCTCAAAAAATACTAACGACAGTGTGCAAACACATTTTTACGGTTTTAATGCTGGATGTCGATGGTCTTGGCAATACAAACTACATAGGATGCTCACAGTGAAGAGAGAGCTGAAGATCGTCAACGTAAGCAGCTAGAATGTTAATTCATTCGGAAAGAAGTCGCTTTCAGTACTTGAAAGTGTGTTTCCACGCATTGGTTTAAAATCTTTTGTTATCATGTCCTCTAATCCCAAACGATTCACTGCGTTATGGCATATCGACTAGTCTGTGAGCCCATCACCAGTTGCAGATTAGAGATATGCGATGGAAAGATGAACTGAGCTATCGACAATAACTGCTCTAGTTACTGGCAAGCATGCAGGAAGACATCACTTTTGTACGAAAGAGTAGTCACACATTCCAGAATAATACGAGTGCACCGATGATTCACTTGTTACATCAAGTAGAACGTTCTAAGCACTACAATAATCGTCGTAGGAGCAAGATAGTCGTTACGAAAATCCCATGTTAAAAACAGTCTTTCGTTCCTAAATCAAGAACACGAGCTCTTACAAGTTCATTCTTTATCATCAAAAATCGCTGCTGCGGTTCAAATCGACTTTAACACGTACATCATCAACGGTTTGATTATTATAAAATATGTTAGACGTAAAAGGTTTCATTCCGCCGAAAGATATTTTCTCTCGATTGAAAATTTTTAAACTTACAATGAGGAAGAATGGAACGGTCAAAAGATTGACTCAAGCACGAAGCCTTGAGCTTTCCTATTCGAATTCCATAAGAATCAAGGCCAGGCTCATGTAGCTCCATCTTGAATATCATGGATTATGCCATGGCTTCCTGCTTTTTCTGGTGGTTCGTTTCTGCCATTGCCTCTAGCTTTTCGTGTGCTCTGTTTTTTAGGAATCGTACAAAGTGTAAATGCCCATAATGCCTTTATCAATGAACGTACATGTAGAAACTTTTAGCTCAAGCAGAGGGTTATATTACCTGGTCTGATAATTTTGACTAGGTAGAATTTTGCGTGAGAAAGGGTTAACAGCGGCCGACTGCCGCGCGGAGGTGATTTTCAATCAAGTTGTTTTTAGTAAAACCAAAAGTATATTATGTAAAGTTACTTAATCCAAAATATAACATTGCTGAAAGTTAAATTAAATTTCTAACTTGAAAACCAATATGAACGTTTCAGCCAATGAGGTTTAATATTCGTGAGAATATATTTTAGCCAAAACTTCCAAAAGGCTACATGTGATTTCAACGGAACATGCGCTAGGCGTCTTCATGATCAACCCGCGTCGCTCGCTACATTCAAAGCATATGACACTGTACATTCCGTCATCCCGCACTAATCTACCTCTTGCTTCTTTTGAACCGACATCCTCTTATCACTGCTTAAATTCTGTCCATCAACTCATTAAGTTGACGCTTAACCAACTCATTTGTCGATAAAACTTTGACTACAACTAGGGTGGAGACTCTGACGATAGATAATCAAGATTGTCAATCTTAGAAAATGCCGCATCTAAGCGCACAGACAACACTCAGTACCTTCGTAGCGAAAGCCAATACCCAAGTGTGGTGAAGTGGAAGCTATATTTACAGTATATAAAAGATGGACTATGGTAGTTATCAATGCTTGGTATATTTTATCTCGCCAAACACTGCATACTAGCACGATGACGTTTGTTACGCTAATGATTCCTTCAAACACTGAATACTAGTGACAAAGATTGTGTCATGCCTTTAATAGGTGAACAATACGAACACTTAGTGTAGCACGATGTTAGTAGCACGGAGCTTCTGTCTTCTAGCAAGATGCTTCAATTCATTACTAGTGCCAAGTGATGTTTCCTGTCGCGGTATGGACGCTGGATGAAGCATTGGCTGAAATTCATTGAGCCAAAAGATATATTTTGAACCGGCCAGCATCTTCCCTCGAAGTTCACGAATGTACAACTGAACCTGGTCTTGACATTGTTTTCTAGTCTGTCGCACTATGCTCTGAAATATCTCTATAGCATGTGAGATCTACCTTTGTGGCCAGCGGTGAAAACGTCGAAGCAGCGCATTTTAGATTTTTGCTATCAATAGCGCACACAACACAAAACGGAACAACTTCGTTTAATCGGTCTGAGAGTTGGCTTGCATGCGGACCTGGCATTGGGTCGTATACGCAGTACGCAAGAGTTCTTGCATTGTGAGTTCTGGATCAGTCATTTCCATCCCTGGTGGTGATGGGGATTGGATCGAAGCCTTTACCTTGCGCATATCGCCACCTTGTCGTCGTATTGCACTGCTCATCAGTGTATTTTGCTCCATGCCACGAATTGAAACATTTGGAAAGTTGCTTAGAAACAAATTGTTGTCTCCAGCTAACAGTCCGCGCACAAAGGGGTCAGTGACAATAAATGACACTACAACATATCCATCCGATGTAATCATGGGAAATCCCGCAAAGAAGCGCATACGACCATCAGACACAAACGAAATCTTGACGAAACGCAGATCCTCGGTCGCATCCTAAATGACCGCAGGCTCCGTGGTCATGACAACGTGAGCGTATATTAAAACATTAAGCGGCAGCTCATGCTTCTAGAGCCCAACTTTAGCCACTTTTGTCACCAATAAAACAAATCGTCACCAATAAAACAAATCGAAGCGATCTGGCAGCCCAACTCGGCCGCAGCATATTCGCACATTTCCTGAAACTGCATCCCTGAATCAGCTAAGTAGAGCTCTCACACCTTGTTTACGGGTAGTCTCGTTTATCGGAATTGGTGTTTTCGGCCACTCATGACGGCTGATATAGTCCGGCGCGTAATTGGACGGCGTGTTTGCGTTGAAATTCATTTAACTCAGAGAGGCGAGGGAGTGTCAAAATTTTCGCTACGCTTCTTGAGCCGCCGTCGCTGATTCTTTGTCAAATACTCAACAACAAAGGGGCGCTAGGGCACATGATATAACAAGACAAACAAATTATGAAGACGAATTGTCAGCAGTGCATAAGGGAGTCAATATATAGGCGCAACTTACTAGTACAACGGCGGGTCCGTTCATGGCGGTGAAGCCAACGAAAAGTTATGCGCCCTCGGCTGCCCCAGTTGATCGGCTTGGGTGTTCTCGATTGTTTCAAGTGGTTAAGTATTTTATTGGGGAAAATATATTTTCAGCCAATCAGAGGCGACCTGCGACGGCCACCTCGCGACGGCCACCTCGCGACGGCCAACTCGCGATGGCCAACTCGCTCACGGCTAATTTGTTTGTGATTGGTATGAATGTGGAAAAATAAGTGGAATATTTGACCAATCAGGAGTGACATGCGACGGCCAACTCGCGACGGCCAACTCGCTCACGGCTAATTTGTTTGTGATTGGTAT
>CM047583.1:12841887-12882055 GCA_026184515.1 Peronosclerospora sorghi | reverse complement strand
TTGGCCTCAATGCATTCAGTTTCTATTCCACCACGTGCCCTCCAGTCATTCGAATTCCAACACTAAACAGGAGAGAGGACAGTTAATGACATGAAACCAAGGAAAACAAATCAAGATCTGGGGAGCAAGACGAAATTTGAACGCCAGAGAGGAGAAAACAGTTACTGAGGATGACTACCAATCGGTCATCGTCTCGTACACATTCAATTAGAGATTGTAAATTCGAAGTTTCATCTAAAAGTGGAGCCATAAAAATTTAAACCATGTTTGGGCTCCTGCTTTGCAGCTCTTTCAATGCAAGCACAACAGAAAAGAAAAACTACGTCGTCTTTGACGTCATGCTGGGTCTAGAGGAATCAGGGCATCTAAACGCTGAAGATAAAGTCTGCAAACTTGTCCGTGTCCACCGACTTACCGTCCGCGTCGAGAAGTTCTCGTGCATTCGTCTTGATAAATTCCACCAATGACGAATCAAAACGCTCCTCAATCTGTTCCAGCGTCAGCTGATCACTGGTAAGAATGTCCAGCGCCTCGTGCACATCGCTCTTTGTCGAGCCACTCTGCAACTGCTCCGTGCAGAAAGCAGCAAATTGATCGAATTTAATCTCATCGTTCTCTTCCTTGTCAATCTTGTCAAAGAAATCGTGGCAGTCGTCCTCGCTTAAACTCAGACCCAGTCCTTTGCATGCCATGATAAATTCGTCACGAGCAAGGACACCATCTTTGTCCAAGTCAAAGTGGTCGAATACTTCTTTAATTTCCTTTGCCTGCTGAGGAGTAAGACTGCCGATCTCACTTAATGCTAATTCCTTCTCCAATGACTTCACTCTGTCACGAATCGCTATCTCCAGCGAGCTGAATTGCGCACGTAGACCGTGGATCGTATCCGTCGTAAATGGATTCGTATGCACTTGCAGTCGTTCCAATTCTTCGTTTACATGCTCCAATTTTTCCATATCATCGGTAAGAGGGGCAATGATTTCCTCAGCCTTTGCTTTGGCCTTCTCTACCTCTTTCGCCTTGGTCTCCGCCACCTTGAGCTGGTCACTTTCTCCACTCTCCGGGGCAGTTTCACTTTCGACGGCAGTCTTCACGACTTTTTCAACCGCAGGCGTCTCAGCTCCAGTAATTTCTGGGTCTTCAGGCTTCTCTTCAACTTCATCCTCAAGCATACCAATCGTATTCGACCGGAACAGTCTGTAGCGCAGTTTCACCATCGAATTGAATTGCTCTTTCAGTGATCCCTCCACAGTGTTGATCGACTGTGTGCTCTGAGCACAACGCTCTTTGATGCGGGAAGACAGCGTTGCGAATTCACGGCACACTTCATCGCGCTTTTCTACGGTGGTAAGCTCCTTCTCGTAATATCCGCGCTTCTCGGCTAACGAGTCCAACAGCTTTTGCACGCGAGCATTCATCTTGTCAATAAGAGACACCTCATTCAAGCGACCAGCTTCCTCCAATATTTTCTTCTTCTCAACGAGCTTCTCGTTTTCGCTCACTACAGCATTCTGCACCTTAGGAACCAAGACAGTGTCAAACTTGTGCTTGGCGGCGACCACACCAGCCGTCGAGACATCCTCGAGCTTAATAGCTGCCTCCACTTCTTCGTCCATCTCTTCAATAACGTACTTGAGATTACGGATCAGTGCCTTGGCGTCCTTAGCCACAGCGTCCACATTCTGCTGCACGAGAAGATTTTCCTCCAATCGAGTCTTCACGCCCTCTACCTTGTTTTCAGCCATAGCAATAAAGTTCTTCATAGCCTCCAGTCGCTCAAGCGTAGCCTTTGTGTCCGAGTGCTCCTCCGATAACTCATCCGCTTCACTAACAACAGTCGCCAAAAGCTGCTTGTATCGTGGAAGCTCAATGTCTTGCAGAAAAGCAACGCTCTCAAGCTTCTCCTCCGCTTCGGCAGTAGAATGCACCGTCAAGTCCTTGTCAAAGAGTGCTAGTGCCTCTTTTTCCTTGGCCCAAATCTCAACCTTTTCCAAATCCTTCACCACCTTGGTAAGGAAAATCTCTGTCTTTTGATATCTCTCCAAGTTTTGACGCAACTTGAGTTCGAAAGCTGTTTCTAGCTCGTCGAGTTCAGCCTTTAACGCCTGCAGTTTTTCAATTGGTGGGTCTAAATTCGGGACATCGCGTCCATTGTTCTTGCAACTAGCGATCCAACGCCCGGCACAACTTTCCACAGCTACAAACTGAGCTTCGCGAGGCGGTTTCTCATTCTTCTTGTAGTCGAGGTGACGAGCCAGCGCTTCCTTAATGTCCGGGATTTGGCGAGGCTGGCTGAGCGACTGGAATCGCTTTGTCTGCTGCTGGAGCCACTCAATCAGCCCTGACGCGTTTTTCTCAAATTCGGCAGCTAGTTCATGGTGGCGCTGTGCAATGTTGAGCGCCTTGGAAATCGTCGTCACGGCTTTTTTCTTTTGCACACCCGACGCAAACTCCTTAAAGAGTAGAGACACGTACGTGGTAATACTTTTCTCGTCTGGCTTCACCTGTCCCGCAACATTTTCCACTTCAAGGAGTTGCGGGATCCGAAACTTTTCGCGAGCTATGTCGAACGCGAGCTCCACATTGGTCATCGGGTCATTCGGGTTGAGTCCGTTGAAGTCGATGAGCGTAGGCGCATAACGGTGGATCAAGGCACAAAACGCCATACCATCAGCCCAGCTGCTGGAAAAATTGCTGACTTTAATCGTCGGGTAGTCGGCAAGCGAACGGTTGACCCAGAGCAGCAGACCATCCTTGCCTGAGACGCCTTCTACGTCAATTTCAGCCACCTGGAAAGCTTTAATCAGCGTCCACATGAGACCAAGCACCAACTTATTGTTGCCATCGAGAATATCCGAGGACCCGATATTCGTCACGTTGACATTCTTCTTTTGCATAAACGCAAAGGCAAAATTCAAATTTTCCATCTTTTGGATGCGCATACGGGGCTTTTTGTTGAATTTCTGGACAAATAATACGACACAAGAGGACAGGTTAGGGACCAAGAAAGCTCGTTGAACCTCTCGTTTGGAATACGTACTCGGCACACTTTCTCACGACAGATAATCTGGAGTAGCGAGATGAGACGAATGCCATCTTTTAAGTCCTCGTACAGATCCTCAATCGTCATGCGCTTGCGTGATAGATACGTGTTGGCCCACTACAGTCACATGTGACGTCGTTAGAATGAGTTCCCCGCTTCTTCTTATCCTCCATACAAGACTAAACAAACTTCTCCCTTACTCTTGTAAACGTTCTTTTCTGTACATCCACCCACTCCTCGTTGTATCCACTCATGCTGATGGAACGAAATCCGAGCTCTTCTCTCTTCCCGTCGACTTTGTTTCTTCCTCTTTGATTATCTTCTTTTTCTCTGAGCCACTCGAACCTGGGCGAAGTCTTTCTGCTTAGCGATATTTTGCGAGTGACGGACTTGGGTCCACTGTAGCGTAAGCCCTAAACCTATGCACCTGAGCTTAGTATAATCAGGCGAAGGTCACAACGTAACGCTTATGAAACCTACACCTAAGCAGGAAACATCTTCGTTGATATGATATTCGAATCGACGATACGTTTATAAAGGGGTTCGTATTCTAGAGAAGAATGCTCAATTGTAGCGGTTTACCGGTGATCACTGAACATTTTCCAACGCGAAGGTGGCGCCGTCGCCTAGCCGCTACAGTACGTTGTTGTTCTATTCACTTTACACGAATTAAAAATTGAATAATATTTACACCATCTCCAGTTCAAATCCCCGAGTAATAAACTTTCCGAAAGCTTGAGGTACTAATGCTTTTCCGTATACGAGATGTATGTACACAAAGCGATCGAACGATGTGTGTAATAGGACAGTAACTTCAGCTATATACGGTTTAAATGTAATGAGCTTACGGCACTTCAACGTAGCATACACTGTAGCTTCTACTAAACTTCAACCGACCCTGTGGTCAGTGGTAAGGGGACCGAGAGATTGAGGATTCGAGTCCCGCAGTGGACAGAATCCAAGGCCGGAGATGAAAGCGGCCCTACAGCACGCCTGAGTTCCTAAATATATCTACTTAACTTAATAATACGTTTTAAGTGCATGTATTTTCCTGCACAAGTAATTTAATTTTTAAGCGTTTATGCAATCGTACGATGAAGCAAGTTGCTGTCGTCAGGCCATTGTATAGTTTGACGTGGCGACTTGTAGTCCAAGAATATTGTTACGCTGAAGATCCCATATAGCACTTCCCGAAACGATCACACGTCGCTCTACACTCCTATCAACTTTGGTAGTTTTAGAGAGGGGGAGGGGGTCACACAGTAACGGTTTTAGTATAAACACAGCCACCACGAAATCACAGGTAGCCTACTATATAAATAATACGAACATTGTCCGCCCCCTCTAATTATATTTATCTTAAGGTTACCAACACCTTAAATTGGTACACACACACATCAAAATGGATGGAGGGACCACTTGAGTAAGGATGAATGCGCTCATATCAGAGCATAGTCGTGCTTTAGCTGCCTTCAATGCGATGCGATCGAGCGTACGAATGAGTACATGAGAAATGTCGTTTACAGGGAAGTCTTGCATGTATGAGTTTTATTAAAAATAGTCTATTTTTTAGGGGACAGGCTAAACGGCAGCAAGTGAAAAACTAACTAGCAGCAAGTGAGGCAGCGACTACGAAAAACAAAAAAAGGACCAAAAAGGATATACTTTTTTACCCTTTTGGGACCAAAGAATACAATATGGAATTTAATGTAGTAATTTGTCTTTTAGTTAAGTTACGTCATTTGGGGACTTTTACGCGTGGTCGGCGGCTGGTGTTTGCCAGGTGAGTTGTCCATATTTCAGATTGGAGTTGATAACAAATGTTAGCTGGATTGACTTGAGCAGAGTTGCATATATCTTACCTTTGATCGTTAAAGTCTTAAGCGCACTCTACTCCTAGTCTCGTACACTGCCTTGCCTCGTAAGTTCCATTGAATGCTGCAATTATTGACAAGTTGTTTATTCTTGGTATATTAGAATTACGATGACAGACGAGGATCGTTCCTCTCAAGCCCAGGTGGCCATGCTGCAACCGATCCGGTGACAGATAGTCCTCTTCCAGTCCATTGGTTCGAAACAGCTCTCTAGCGTACTGAATAAAGTCCACTTCGTCGCCGCTCGTGATCTTCCCTACGCCTCTCTGGCTCTTGTAGCCTTGCAGCACTGGAATCAAGCAAACAGAATCAGTCACGTATCCTACTTCACCCATTTTCAATACTTTACATACATTCGTTTTTGACAAATACTCGAGGCAACTGCGGAGCTCGTTTTCGTGCACTCTGCAGCGAGCTCCACTGAACCTTTTGAGCCTCCTCTAGCGTCGGAAACATTACTGTCTTTGGTTCACTTGGCGCTGCATCAGCTCCCACCGCAGAATGACGGAACGTGTGCTCGCCCAGGTCAGCAAATAAAATTCCTTCCGAACCGAAGCTTCTCGCCGCATAAAACGCTATACCAAAAGAATGACAGAGTGCATCGAGCCCCAGCTCGACACTACGCGGAGCTCCTACGAGACACACGACGGTAAATTGCTTGAAAAAGTCGTCTGGAAGATCCGTCCTCGTCCTCGCATCACATGCCACTTGCACCAAAGGATTCAGCTCCTGCACACGCGGGAGACACGCCTCGGCACGCTATTCTCATCACATACAATCATCAAGTTGAAAGGAACGTTTGGACATTTCGAGGCTGTGTCTATTGCTTGAAAATCCACGTTTGACCTACATTTTTGCCCACGTCTTCTTGGGAAAGAAAAAATTGGGACGCCACGGTTAGTGGCGTCACGGATTGCGTATAGTGTAATGTGACGCTCACACCAGCGAGCACCAAGTTTTTCACAAGTTCTGATCTGAGCGTGGATAGACCGCTGACGAGAACGCGTGAATTTTGAAGACGTTTCTGGGCTTCCACGCCCCATAGGCGCATCTTCCGGTCGTACACGGCTGCTTCCGCCGCGCTGAACGTTGCCATGAAATACGAACTAGTCTATTATAAGTAATATATTTGACTATAACTAAATTATAGTCTGATACAAATACACAAACATTGAGTATACCTTTTTTGGTCTTGTACGAATATGTCCAACTTTAAATGCCTTGATCCGCGCATAAAAGTCCCAAAAGTAAAAAAGTATATCCTTTTTGGTACTTTTTTGTTTGTCTTAGTCGCTGCCTCACTTGCTGCTAGTTAGTCTTTCACGTGCTGCCGTTTAGCCCGTACCATTTTTTAGTCTTTAATTATTAAAGCTAGGTAGGATTATTTTAGGTAGCAATTTGTATTTCATAGTCATTAGTAACTAGTGCAATCTGCTCATGTAGTCTACTCGAGTACATATGATTTTGGGGCACTGATAGCTAATGTGATGTGTGGCACTAGACAGATGGAATGTGTGCCATAACTTCAACGTGCATATTTTCATGTTAAGATAGCTAACCATTTCTCAATAAACATTCCATTGATCAAGTCCCTGGTTTGGTATACTTCTTCTACTCCCTTAAAGCTGTCTACGCGTCCTTCTATCTCTGAACCGACTATTGGTTCCTGCGATATCGACTCTATACAGTTTTACTATACACGTGCTACTTCGCTACATCTACGGTGCAAGTTTCCTATATACTGTGCAACCACGGACAAGGATACTATTCAACAAGTTTTATTACTATAGTATAGTTTGTACCATGTATGTGTATCACAGTAATTTACCACCTTTCCATAAATCTTCATCTTCAGTTGTATTTTAATCCTGCACTTCAAGTGCGGGGCGTTCACTAGTACAATTAAAAGCGTAGTCGGTGCCCTCTCAGCCAATCTGTTGAGCGCTATGGTGCTTTGCCATACCAATTACGATAATAAACCACTTTTTCCGTAAAACCCATTTCTCAGTTAAACGTCGTTCCACTCTAAACGTAAACTTGTCCACAGTAAATCGTTCTTCCACGTAAAAAGATCAATATAATCGATAATATCCACACAGATATTTAGTAGCGTCACAACCACAGTCTTTTATGTAAATGCGATATTAGGTAATCGGGTACGTTGCACACTGTATGCGCGAGAATGCGTGATGCCAAGAAACAACGGTAAAAAAGCGCCTTTGTCGCAAGAGAAAGAAAATTCAAAAGTAATATATTTGACAATAACTATATTATAGTCTGACACAAATACACAAAATTGAGTATACCTATTTTTTGGTCCTGTACGAAGATGCCAAACTTTAAATGCCTTCGCGTCTTCATACAGCGTTGCATTTTAACACAATCAAATGCCGCGAGAGAACAGCAAAGTGATTGCGGGTAGAGGGGGCACCATCGCGAACAACAAGAAGCGGGCTTCCTCACACAACGTACTGTGGAAGGGGGTCCTTGTGGAGCATCGACGCGTCGTGATAATTTTTTTTGTTAGTGCCTACACTCCTTTCTCTTTGTTCTCTTCTTCTTGGACTCTTATAGTGTTGTCTGTTTAAGTGGACGTCAAAATCATACAGGAACTCAGTTTGTGTACGGACACTGTTAGTGAGTGATGTTGCGGCGACATGTGCATGATGTGTACTGCATATTAGCTTTATTTGCATGATTTTATGGCTACTTATATTGTAGGATGTTGACGATTTCGACAAAAAACACATTGGATCGTTTGGGAAGAAGGTCCCACGCGGTTGGGTGCGGGTTCAAGTACCGCCGTGCTCAAGTTAATTGTGATTGACCATCACGACCTGGTATTTGGTGTTCACCAGAACTTTGACCCTACCGAAGTTACATCCCCCACAACCACGCAATCGTTTTCATTCTGCTTATGAGACAGCATAGTTTTTACCAAGGTATATTACAAAGCGTAATTACCTAGCGTTAGGTAATTACTATAAGTAGTGGAGTCAGAGCGTAAGATCAGTGGCTAAGAGTAAAAAAAACGGCTTATGATAGCCATTAATTTTTAAGGTAAAATCGAATTAAATAAAGCTTACTTTAAGGCCATCTTCTTTCAACAATAGCTCTATAACCAAATTAATATAACAGGTTATGAGCCCAAGAAATGTGGTGAAGTGCAATAAGAATATTTTGACTAGTTTGTACCAGTGTACCAGTTTTAAAGGCAGATCGACCTGGTTGGCTGAAAGGACGGAGTATTTTGGGCCAATCGTGTGCGTGGAGTGTTTTGTACGCGGATTTGAGGTAAGGCACACGGTTTACATATAGTTTACATATTGGATTTTTATATTGGATATTAAATACAGTGTTCGTATTACATCGGGTTGCGTAAGTCGCCAGTGGCTCTGATAAGAGTCATTGAGAGCAGAGGGTTAACAGGGTCCCTCACGCTTTTAAGCCCGACCAGGACAGAGCTCCACCGGAATCCCCACGACAGGGAGAACTCGTTACGTTCACTCACCACTCAAGTTCGGCCCCGCTACGTTTGGAACGTGTTTTTAATGGCTGGGTTACTTACTGCGATCTGCAGTCAAGTCCCAGGAATTGGTTGGATTACTCACTGCGAGCTGCAGTCAAGTGCAAAGAAACTATTGGCTGGATTACTCACTGCTTTCAGTCAAGTGCCAGAAACACTATTGGATGGATTACTCACTGCTGCGTGCTGTCAAGTGCCAGATTTAACCGCATTCGGAGTGAAGATTTCCGCTTCGTTTGCCGATCGGCTATATCGCTTTATCTTTCGTTGGAATTTTTTATCAGTACCCCAGAAGTGGTACATCCATATCGATCTTCTATAAAGTCTCCACCAAGCAGCGGTCCACCAAGTGTGTAACCAGCCCATTCCATCGGCTACACAAGGTGAGATGGAGATGCAAAAATCGGACCAGGCGTCCTATGCTGATGATCGATCGTCTGCTAGCAGCGGACGATCGGATCGGATCGTAGGCGAAGGTTCGCGGGGTACCCCCCCCCGTCAGTTGGAAGGCTGGGCACGATGGTGGTCAGGTTCTCGAAACTACGGTGTTCGATTTTGAACTTGACTCTACCACAATGGTGCGCGTGCCCGGATCATTTGGTGACCGTGGATATCACCGCGATATCCAGCAAAGTGTGGATTTTACGAATTTTAATATGGATACTCTCTGGAGAGCACGCAAGGAGCGCATATCGCCTTGTGTACTAATCGTTGGAAAGGATGGCGATGTTCGATCTGATCAAGGGGAGGATCAGATCGAAATTAATGAATTTACGACTCCAGATACCGCTCCTGGCGGAGCCGATCGGCACGAGGAATGCTTATCGCCTCGTGTTGTGGTCGCGGAAAAGGATGTCGATGATCGATCTGGCCAGGTGGAGTACCAGATCGAGACTAAACAAGTTTATTCCTCCCCACAAGGCTCCAATCGGAGCCGATAGGGACTATAGCAAGTTTTGCTATAGTCCCAGTAGGGTTCAGGGCCCTGTTCCTGATCCCATGCATATCGAGAAAAAAATTGCATGTGAAGAACACTATGGGGGCGGATCACTCCGATCCGCCCAATTACCAATTTAAAAGACCAAGCAGAGGCTCAAAATGCTTCCGGACGACGAAGACTTGGAGGAAAAGTCGCCGATCGATGATGGGACTGTGAATCACGAGGAGGTGACCAAGATGTACTACATGTAAGAACTGAAGAAATTCGTTCGCGAGAACGAGTTCATCCGAGTTATCAAGCCCCTAATTCCGGATTGTCTATACGGGCCTACTACCGAACCGACCGACTCGGATCGGCCGCTGCAACTACTCAAGAATATTTTGGCGATGCTAGCAGAGGTGGGGATAAAGGCCAAGAATGATAATGGTGTTGGCAAGCTATTTGAAATGAATACGTGGAAGTTGAAACAAGCGATGTCAATGCTACATGACCATCTGACACCATTGGTGGTGGTGGGGTGCACCGCCCAACTCCCACAATCGCGTTAGAAGCCCCAAAACTCGTGCGATCACTTGTCGAGAAGTCATTCTCCGAAGATAGCTCTCTATATGGGTCGCCACCTTCCTCCAAGTGCTCGTCCGAGTTGGAGGTCGGGGTGGAGCGGATGACCATGGATCGCTGTACCATCACGGTACCAGTCGCACGGAACAAAAAAGGGACGTGCGGCAACGAGGGGCGGAATGCCAGTCTGGGCCCCAGGGGCGCCCACAGGTATCGGCACCCCTCAAGACCGATCCAGTCACCTCGCCCTCGATGGAAGCAAGCATGCAAGCCATGTTTGAGGCTATGATGAAGCGTTACGCCGCTGATCGAGGCAGATCACCTCTGCGCCCTCGTGCACCAAGACGATCTGCCCAGGAAAACAAGGCAATTTGTGCGGAGGTCGAAATGAAGTCAATAACATCAACAGAAAAGCTTTCCGAAGGTGTTAGACCTGTTTTCAAGACAAAACGCAGGTCACGCCGAATCCGCCCCCGCCGATCGGCAAGTAGCAGCGACTTCGACATGGAGTCGATCAGCGAAATTGACGATGACTACGGTGGTACGGGCAGAGTCGGGACAAGTATGTCGAACTTAGCCTCGACGATAGCGTTTGATTTCAATTAGACGGTGATCCCAAGGATCCGCATGGCCGCAAGAACCTAGTTGAATCCTCCGGGATCAGACGCCGAACAAAGAACGGTGTCTGATCTTCCGAAATCTGATGAAGGGACCGGCTGCGAACTGGATCCAGCAGTTAAGTCGAGATGTCCGATCTGACTGGAGTTTGATGTGCATGGAGTTTGAAAAGCAGTATCACTTTATCTAGTTCGTTGATCTACTTCTTCAGCGCCTGGGTTGGTAAGCTGACCGGCCAAGACGCATTACTTGCTATGGATTTTATGGCGCCGGCAGGCATACGCCTCGACCTGTCGCATGGAGTACTTACGCTTCCAGACAAAGTTTAGATCCATCTGGCTGGTCGACGCCCCCTATACGGATCACGTACTGATCTGGTGAGGTGGGACCAAGATATCACCATTCCGGTGGGTCGATCGGCAGATATCTCGGTTGGAAAGGAACATCATACAAAGAAGTTATGGGTGACCAGGAGCAATCACTGGGTACCGACGTTTGTGGACGGCGGAGATCGAAGAGATAGCGTACGAGTTACTAGCATCGGTAATAAACCGCTGGTGTTAGGCAACGGTACGATCGTCGGTATGTGGCTGGCGGAACTTGGCATACCAAGCGACCACCGATCTGATCAGCGATGATGGATCGGTGGAAGAAGATACCTCACCTATGGTGGAACGACCCAGATATGTAACCCCAAAGAAGATGTTAGTTCAAAGAAAGGCACCGCAGTCGCCGGACACTGTGGACCATCAAGCAGATGAACCACGGTTCGTCAACGTGGTGGTGTCACAAGAACAGACGACAGTGGAGCCGGGAATAGAAAAAGGGGAACATGGCATTGCTGGGGCGGACCACAACGGCACGCTTAAACAGATCGATGTCGTTGAAAGGCAGCCCGCCGATCGGGAACAGCAGTGTTCAACCGATCAGGACGGTTTGGGTGATATTGCCCCGGAAGACGACCAAGTTTGTATCCATGAGGGCGGGGATCAATATATTCAGGAGCTGGAGAGCCAGATGGCAGTCCTCCCTGACGTGTCTGCTGATCCGCCCGAAGTCACCTTGGACGATCTGCAAGTGGGTGTTCGGGATGTCAACAGTCCCGATCAGATCGATCAGCTAAAGAAGATAATATGGGAAAAAGAAACATCTGATGATCGGGAAAGGCAACGCCTTACCCCCTGCTGCTCGCGAAGTGATCTGTGACATCGACGTGGGTGATACCAACCCGATCGCCCAGCGATGCCGACGTGTGGCGCCACAGTACCGCGAAAAATTATCCGATCTTATTAAAGGACTGTTGGCTACCAACATCATTAAGCCGTCTACCTCACCGTGGGCCTCACCGATCGTGATTGTGATCAAGAAGAACGGCGTCGACATCAGGTTGTGTATCGATTATCGGTCGGTAAATCGGTTGACCAAGCTTATGGTGTACCCGATGCCGCTGATCAGCGATCTGCTAGAAGATCTCGGCAAGACCCTATGGTATTGCTCACTGGATATGGCAAGTGGATTTTGGGTGGTTTCGATGACCGATCGGGATCGCGAGATCTCCGCATTTGTTACGCCGTTCGGTCCGTTCGAGTGGAACCGTATTCCGTTCGGTTTGAAGAACGCGCCCCAGATCTACCAGAGGATGATCGACAACGCATTGTATGGACACTTAAAGATCAGTACCGATCGGGACCCTGTTGAAAATTATGATGTGTTTAGAGAGGGTGAACCCGATCGGGAAAGGAGACCGTCCGTTCTGGGGAAGCCATCGTATATCGACGACATTCTGATCCCTGCTTCGTCATGGAGCGATCTGTGCGAGAAGGTCGAACGGTTGTTTAGACATGCGATCGCTGGAACCTGTCGATCAGTGATGTGAAGATTTTTTAGGTCATGTCCAAGGTCGCCTATTTGGGTCATGTGGTGTCGATCAGTGGGCTAGAGGCCGATCCCAAGGATCTGGAGTCACTGAGCAACCTCCCGTTTCCCATATCACTGAAGTCAATGCAGTCCTTCTTAGGGAGCTTAAATTACTACAGCCGCTTCATTGAAGACTTCGCGATTTACGCGGCCGTGCTGTAAGAGCTCCGGAAAGTCGACTACCATATGTTGCGTGAAGGAGATCGGACAACTTTACGGGAGGGCCGCGACTATGATCTGCCCGCAGATTTTCCGCAGGTGGAGGCAGAGGTTTACATGAAGCGTGCAAAGGTTGATTTCGGTATGCTAAAGGCCAAGATGGCGACGGCACCTATTCTCAGACACTTCGATCCGGAAAAAACGCCGATCGTCATTTTGTACGCTATTAAGTGGGCCATTTCTGCCACTCTAGTGCAAGAACATGATGGAGTGTACCATCTGGTTACTTTTACGAGCCGGACGTTGAAGCCGAACGAGGTTAACTATGGAATTCATTTCGATCCAATCCTCCCACCTCGGACGGAAGGCCAGATCACGTAGCGATCAGGATGTGCCAGAGGTCACCAGAACAGTCACCCGATACATTGGCAGATGTGACAAGAGTTGTTAACGTAGTCGTATCTCAAGATCGGGTGACAGTGGAACCAACGGCAGATGGAGACGATCGTATTATCGCTGGAGATGGGTATGGCGACACATCCACTCAAGTCGGTGCCACGGAAGGGGATCCCGTCGTCGGGGGTCAGCATTGCCCGTTTGACAAGGGCAGACCGAGCGAAATCGCCTTACCTGATGACCTGACGTGCATGCACTGGGGCGGGGAGAAGTGTATTGATGGATAGGCGAACCCGATCTGGAATGTGGCTACCCCACCTGAAGTGCTAGACGATCCGCTCGAGGCGACTATGGATGATCCGCAAGTTGCCAACACCCCCGATTAAACCGATCAGCCCAAGGAATTAAGATGGGAGAAGAAATACTAGCTGATCGGGAAGGGCGCTTCTGATGTCGACAGTGATGATGCCGATTCGACCGCCCATTTGGATGACAGATCGACCCAGAAGAAATGTTGTGGTCAAACGCACCGGGAACACCCGATCAGTTTGGAGGATCGCAAGAAAACAATTGAGATCGGTGAATCCGATCTTGATTATGGCGATCTGGCTAAGAATTCCGAACGAAACCGACGGAATCAGAATGGCTATGGGGCGACACGGACTTACAAAGTGGGAAAATAAGATAAGATTTGCAATAGTGCCGATCGGGTCGGCAATATTGATCGGCTACCGATCTGCAATATCGATCTGCTACCGATCTGCAATACCGACCGGTGTGAATTTGTGATGTTTATCGTGATTACAAGTACGGGTGTGTGGCGAACTGTGATGAACTAGTGATATTTCGATGATGACAAAGTGGCTTAAGGATGTGGATCATTTTTCATGGCGGCAACGATAACGACTCTTTCGATGCGGATACAGTTGGATGTGGTAAGGGTGGACCATGACTAATGTGGATAAAGGCTATGACAAAAAGGACAATCGGATGATCTGAAATGGAGTCTATTATTAATGAAATATGAACGACGATTATCAGATCGGACCGGCTACTTCGATCTACCCCGAGACCAAGGTTAGGTAGCAGCCAGACCTGAAGGAAGATCAGATCGGATCGGCTCCTTCGATATGCCCCGATACCAATGGTCGGCAGCAGCCAGACCTGCAGGAGGGAGAGGTACGTCAACCTTCAATGCCTCCAACAAAGCATGACGATGTATATCATAAGTACCGGGCAGAAGGTTGGTTCGGGCGCCTCGACAGCCGGTTTCGACGATTCTTGAGCGCTTTCGCCCTCCGGATGCACCACTTGGTCTGCTCCTGACGTCGGCTCTTCAACTGCGGCAGCAGATCGATTACGCTGGGTGGATTGGGATTGAGATAAAGCGAGAAGTAGCTCATCTGAACCCACCGATCCACCCTCCGAATCCGCCCCAGGTGAGGTTAATGCCGACTTGGACGGAACAGTGTGGCGGGTCGAGGGCGCGCGATTTTTCGAAGCCTTCCTCTCCATAAAAGGATCCTCCGCCGAACTTGAAAGTTGCGCCCGTGTCTTGGCTAGCGATTTCACCGCTCCCAGATTCTTTTCACGCTCCAGGTCGCACGCTAGGGCCCGCGCCCTCGCGCCTCTCGAGGCACCCTTACGCTTCTTGTTGTGTGCGCGAATTTTGGGGGGAGGAATTTCAGCCAATGAATGGCGAGAATTTTCGCCCGAATTTTGTTGGGAAATTGTACCACCTGAATGAGCCTGTGGGTCCGCGAGGGCACTAGATGCTACTCCGGGAGGAATGCGATCAGAGATCAGAGACTTGGATAGGCACGTAGCCAACTCATCACGGCACCCGTAAACGATTCCCCAGAGTCGATTCGACTCTTGGGTACAAATGCCGAGCTGATCTTGGGAGGTACTAATTCTGACGGAATAATCGTCGATCGTCATCTTTAGCTCAGCGATCTGCCGATACAGCTCGAGTCGTTGGAAGTATATGACCGACCGATCACCCTGAGGCTGTGCGCATTGTCTAACGACCATTGCGTGCAACTCCTGAAGACGCGATCGGTTGATCTCGAGACGACGCAAGTCGTGACGAGTGCCGATCAGCCCTTCCAACATCGCTTGGAGCAGATCGAAGTGGCCGTACACCTGCCGAACGGTGTCGGCAAGTGTATGCACAGTCGGGAAGACATCGATCACCAGTTGATCTACATACAGCAAGAAGTGAGGATCGATCTAACGTGGAGTTATCAGTTGAATGGCGTACCTGATCTGTTCTGTTGTGGTGCTTTTCGAGCGCAACACTCAACTCCTCCAGGAGCGCATCAATGTTTTGTTGAGACCGATCGACCTCGACTCGGGACTCATCTTGTTCTGCGACTATCTGAGTGTCACCCGAGTCGTCCGAGTGGTCCGATCGGTCAGGAGTTTGAAGATGCGGGGAGTGCGAGCGCCGATCGCCTATGAAGATAAATTTTAGTGAAAAATGTGGCGATCGGAAGTCAAGTGGACTTACCTGGTACACTGGATTCGGAAGATTGCATGGAATCGAAGACTTTTTGTGAGATCGGGCCGCTACCGTTGTGCGGCTGCGACCAGACTCAGGGGCGGCTGTGGTGAAGTGCAAGTGAAATATTTTACCAGTTTGTACCAGTGTACCAGTTTTAAAGGCAGATCGATCAGGTTGGCTGAGAGGACGGAGTATTTTGGGCCAATCGTGTGCTTGGAGTGTTTTGTACGCGGACTTGAGGTAAGGAACACGGTTTACATACAGTTTACATATTGGATTTTTATTGGATATTAAATACAGTGTTCGTATTACATCGGGTTGCGTAAGTCGCCAGTGGATCTGATATGAGTCATTGGGAGCAGAGGGTTAACAGGGTCCCTCACGCTTAGTAAGCCGACCAGGACAGAGCTCCACAGGAAGCCCTACGACAGGTAGAACTCGTTAAGTTCACTCATTACTCAAGTTCGGCCCCGCTCAAGGGAGGCGGGTTATTAGTTGGCTGGATTACTCATCGCGATCTGCGGTCAAGTGCCAGAAACGTTTATTGTCTGGATAACCCATTGCTCTGCAATCAATAGGCAGGATTTACTATTACATGGATTAATCACTGCCTCAGGCGGTCAAGTGCCAGATTTAATCGCATTCGGAGTGAAGATTTGCGCTTCGTTTGCCGATCGGCTAGTTCGCATTATCTTTCGTTGGAATTTTGGATCAGTACCCCAGAAGTGGTACATCCATATCGATCTTCTATAAAGTCTCCACCAAGCAGCGGTCCACCAAGTGTGTAACCAGCCCATTCCATCGGCTACACAAGGTGAGATGGAGATGCAAAAATCGGACCAGGCGTCCTATGCTGATGATCGATCGTCTGCTAGCAGCGGACGATCGGATCGGATCGTAGGCGAAGGTTCGCGGGGTACCCCCCCCCCGTCAGTTGGAGGGCTGGGCACGATGGTGGTCAGGTTCTCGACACTACGGTGTTCGATTTTGAACTTGACTCCACCACAGAAACGACTCCGAATTAAAGGTCGAGCCTTTCGACGGCTCGAATTATGGGTTGTGGAGCTACAAGATGAAGATGTACCTAGTGTCGAAGGGGTTGTGGGGCGTGATCGAGGGCGATCAGACAGCAAGTGAGGCCAAGAAACAGCCAGCTCACGTCGAGATCGTGCTTAACCTGAGCAACTCTCAGTTGATGCACGTCATAGGCTCGGCGAATGCAAGAGAAGTATGGGGTAGGCTGGAAAAGTTTCATCACAGTCAAGACATGGCGAATCGTTTAGGGCTGAAGGAGAAGTTGTCTCGTTTAAGTTTGGAGCATCTAGCATGAGCGGTCATGTACCGAAGTTGGAAGATCTCGTGATGAAGATGAAGCGCGCAAGCTGCGGTCTAAGTGAAGAAGACGTTTGCGCGGTGCTGCTGTGGAGTCTATCTTCAAGCTTTTAGGGCTTGGTACAGGCATACCGCATGTATGTTACAAGCTTCAACTTTAGCTACCTGGTGAGCAAGTTGATCGCCGAAAAAGTGCGCCAGAAGGAGGCAGCGCATATGAAGAAGCAACGGCTCTCTACAAAGGCAAGAAGAAGAATAACCAGTACCTGAAGAAGCAGTAAGTACGGCGCGCGAAAGGAACATCGGGGAACTGCTTTAACTGTGGCAAGTTCGGACACTACGCCAGAGATTGTCGCTCAAGTCGAGTATCAAGAGTGCAGCAGCACAATCAGTCTAATGTCGCATTCAACGCTAGCGAGGGATTCGCAAGTGGTAGCTGGGTCATGGACAGTGGTGCATCATCAAACATGTGAAAGGATAGCGATTCGTTATAAAGTTACGAAAAATTGCATCATGTACGAAGTATATCAAGCGGGAAGAATAATGCAAAGCTCAATGTTATCGGACAAGGCACAGTGAAGTGCGCGTTTGGACAGGGAATGCGTGGATAGACACTCGCCTCGAGAACACACTTCACGTTCAAGATTTGTCCAAGAATTTGCTTTCTATGAAGGCTGCAGCAGCGCGTGGCATGACAGTGGAGATAACACGCAACGAGTGCGTTGTCAAGCGTGGCGGTACACCAGTGGCCACAGGAAGGAATCAGGGCTTCCTTTTGTACCTCAAAGTTGATTTTGGTGCGGAGTGACACATAGACGAAGACATGACAGAGCTATGGCACAGACGACTAGGATACGCGTCGTATGGAACAATAAATGTCATGATTAACGACGGAAGAATAAAGGGTACTGAGATAAGGTCGAACGTTGTGTGTGACGTATGCGCTACGTCGAAGCAAGTGCGCAAGTCATTCAAGACAAGCAAAGAAGATGCTGAAACCAGGGAGAGTTCGCGCTCGGACTCTGTGGCGAGCTCTTACGTTCTCGGACCTATCACGCCAGCGTCTAAATAAGACTTCAACTATATCGTGACTTTTATCCTAATGAAGAGCCGGTATGTGACGGTGTATCCGTTGCAAAAGAAAATCGAAGTTGAAATGCGTTCATGCGGTTCTACGAAGAGATTAAGACTACGTCTGGAACAACTGTTAAGGTGCGAAGCGAAAATGGCGGCGAGTATCGGAACGCGACGATGAATAAATTTTGCAGGGAAAAGTGCATCAGACAAGAGATCACGGTTCGTTACAACCCCGAGCAGAATGGAATGGCGGAGCGTATGAATCGCATGCTGGTGGAAATGACACGCTGCATGATCAAGGACAGTGGTCCTGATAAGTCCTACTGATGCGAGGCGTTAATGAAATCGGCGGACATCCGAAATGTCTTGCCAAGCGCTTCAAACAAGAACACAAGCCTGTACAAGATGATGCTTAGGAAAGCTCCGCACATCGATCACATGAATGTGTTTGGTGCCCAATGTCATGAACGTGGCGAAGGAGAAGAGAAAGAAGCTGGACGACTCAGGCGTGAGATGTTTCTTTCTCGGTTACGCGAAATATCAAAAGGCATACCGATTCTAAACGCGGACTACGGATCAATTGTGATTTCAAGAAGCGTAATTTTTGCAAAGCATTTCGTCGCTAAAGTTTCTAAGAACAGAAGCACGCAGGTTTTTGATGTCATTGAAGATGATAAAAACGTGGATGCGCCGCTACTCTATGATGAATATGTGGAGAAGTCGATGACCGAAGATGCGCCACATACACCGCTAACACGGGAGCAGAGAGGTTCTAATAATAATCCAGGTGGTCTACCAAGCAATTTCATTCCAACGCGCGCATCCAGTACACCCGGACGAAATGGAGAAGAGTGGATGGTGCGACCAATTCGGAAGAAGCGTGGCGTGGTCGCTACAAACAAAAATTTCCGAACGTTCGTCGCGGTAAATTTCATCTGGACGACTATGAAGCTGATTACGACTCTTACTACTGTTAAACGGCCGAAGAAGAGAGGGAGAACAAGCGTCCATCTATGAAGAAGTGATGAGGAGCATCAACAAGGATCAGTGGATCCAGGCAATGAAGAGCGAGATGAAGTCACTTGAAGACCACAACACATAGAAGCTAGTGAACATGCCACCAGACAAGAAGGCTGTTGGATGTAAGTGGGTCTTCAAGATCAAGCGTGATCCAAGTGGAAAAATTATCAAAGTTCAAGGCGTGCTTAGTTGCTAAGGGATTTACACAGCGTCCTGAAATCGATTACAATGATACTTATGCACCAGTGGCGCACATCGAATCAATCAACACAGTATTAGCGATCGCTGCAGCTGAAGACCTAGAAGCAAAAAACGTCGATTTTTATACAGCATTTCTCTATGGTGAAGTGGAAGAGGGGATCTACATGGACCAGAGTGACGGGTTTGAAGATGAAAAAAGTAGAACAAAGAAGTGTTTGCTGCAGAAGGCGATATACGGGACCAAGCAAGAGGTGCGGCAGTGGAAAATAAGTTGAATCAACATCTGTATAATCAAGGATTTAAGTGCGGTGAAGCTTACCCGTGTGTCTTCGTTCTAGTGTCAAGAGGGGAGCACAGTATCGGCGTGGTTTACGTGGACGACTTGATGATGTTGAGCAACACGAAAGAACACATCGCAAGTATCAAAAGGTCTTTAACAGCAGAATTCAGCATTAAAGATCTTGGAGGTCTCAAGTACTGCCTCGGGATCGAAATTTATAGGGAGTGTGCAGATCGTGCTATCAAATGAATCAGAAGGCATACATCAAGCGACTTTCGAAGAAGTTCGGCGTAGAGAACTGCAAGGACGTGCACACACCGGCGTACAGCACTCAAAGCTGATGAAGACGCGTTAAGAGGAAGCGTTTGTTCCTTAGTTTCCATACCGTAAGTTGGTCTGTGCTTTGGTGTAATAGCCACATGTACGCGGCCGAACATCGCGCATGCCGTTGGCGAGGTTGCGAAGTTTTGTGATTGCTACGACAAGTGTCACTGGACAGCGGCTAAGCGCATTCTCAAGGATCTAAAGACGACTCAGGACTTAAGCATCATGTTCAGTGGCGTCAACAAGGGAGATCTGATGCATTTGCGAATTTTAACTGGGCTGGCGACCTCGATAGGCGGCAGTTGACTACAGGATACATTTTCTTCCTGAAAGTAAGAGCGATATAGTGGAATTTGAAGAGTTAACCAACGGTTGTAACCTCAACCACTGAAGTAGAGTACATGAGCCTGTACAGCGCGACACAAGAAGCGATTTGGCTAAACTGATTTGACGAGATAGTGACGATGATTTTTCAAGATAATCAAGGGTGCATCGCGCTAGCCAAGAATCTCGTTCATCACTCGCGCACGAAGCACATCGACATCAAGTTTCACTTCTTGCGTGAACAGGTTTAAAGCACAGTTATTGTGCTCGAGTTTAAACCGACATAATAAATGATCGCAAATGGATTTACCAAGATATTTTTCAAGAGACAAGAATAACAAGTTTATCAAGGGTCTGGACATGACGGTGTAGTACGCACATTTCGCGCGCACATGAAGAGAGAGTGTTAGTGAGTGATGTTGCGGCGACATGTGCATGATGCATATTGCATATTATCTTTAGTTTCATGATTTATGGCTACTTGTAGTGTAGAATGTTGACGATTTCGACAAACAAAAGATTTTCTCACTCATTTAGGAAGAAGGGTCCCACGCGGTTGGGTGCGGGTTCAAGTACCGCCGTGCTCAAGTTAATTGTGACTGACCATCACGACCTGGTGTTTGGGGTTCACCAGAACTTTGACCCCTACTAGTATTAAGTTGTAGACATTAAATTTAAAGCGACCAAATATAGTTGGGAGCGCTTCCCGGGGGTACACTGTAACGGGGTTACATTCGGGTAACACTGAGTGTTGGTGTACATGAGTACACCACGGTTGAGGTCAGTATTGGCCGGGTTGAAAGGTTTCGAACCTTTGGTTATTTTAACCAATCAGGGAATGGGCCCTTGGTGTGGTGGTGTGTCAGCCATCCACGTGTCAGTACACAGGTGTGTACACTACATTTTAGCTAGGTACGATTAGGAATATTCTACTTCGTATTACATATAGTTTATATTAGTTTAAATTAATTTAGGCTAATTACATATAAATATACTCAGTTTACATTTCACTCTATCTTACAGACGCACAACCTCGACCGGTCGTGCGTGTAGTGAGTGCCGTAGCGTAAGGGGAGACCTCCCCTTAGCTACACCCTTTGTAAGGGAGCCTTGCCGTTAAGGCACTAGCAAAGGCTACAGTAAACTAACCCGGGAATCTTGGCCCCGAGTAGGAGAGCTCTCTCCTACTAATCCCTTAATAAGGGCGTATCGGCTAAGTAGCGTCGAACGCCGCTTTAAGGAAAGTCTTCTTCTGTGCGCTAGCCGCACCGTGCGTATACGCACCGGCTACATACACCCACTACTGTATGACCCCTGTAGCGACGCAGATTACAAATTCGGGCCACTTCCATTTCAGCAGCTCTAATACTGCGGCGTCTTCTCACTTTCACACTGACGACGATAATCTTATGACTTATAGCTGTTATTACACCAGTAGCAGTTGGGTCGCCGAGGTTAATGTCTTTTTTTTTACAAAAGACGTATGTGAATCGAAATCTCTTCTTTTTACACGTAGATTAATGGTAAATAAAATCACCCATTAACCTTGTTTAAATGAATTTCTTTTCTTTTTTCCATTCCTATCAGCGTTTTGTTTCTGCTTACCGAAAAACGGTTGCAAATGTATCCTCCACATAACGTATCACAGCTTGACACTGTAATACGAATTCTTCTACAGCTTTATTACCAGTAGACGTATGACTTACTTCATTCGTCTCTTTTGCAGCGGTGTGTATTCAGTCTTAATATTTTTAACCGTTTCGATTCAAACTAAGACGTTTACATCATTATACAAACTGTTTTCGTTCCGTATCTATTTCTACTCCTGTCAACGTGACGGTAGTTGTGGGAACCTATACTGCTATATCATCTGTAGTGAATCGGACACACTGTCACGTGACTGGTAGATGAGGATGGTTGTGCTGCATTTGTGTTTTTGCACTAGATCTTTCAGCTCGTGTTTTAGCGTAAGCCGATAAAGATATTAGTTTTGGATAGACATCTGCCTTTGAGGGGCCGCAATTCTTGCCACTCATTCTGACAATATATAGTACGTTATGTATGTTGTGGGAATATCCCATGACCAACAAGTCCCACATATGATAGGTCAATGATACTATATCGGCCTATCACCTTAAGTTGGAGGTGACTCCGTTACATAAGAGCAACTGATATTTAAGTTGAAGTATCACTGTTCTAATGGGAACATGTAGCTTCTTCTTAAAAGGAATTTTGGATTGTAAATTCTTAGTCCATTTGTAAATTCACTTTAACTCCCTATATGAACCGGAATATAAACCTTGATATATGTGCATAAGAATAGAAAAGGAAGCACATTTCATAAAAGATCAATTTTAATAGTTGAACCAATACTATGTAAAATATCAACACCTTATTTTGGACTTCCCAAGAACGAGATTAAAAGTTTAAGGCTTTGACGTCAAAAAGCTAGATTTAACTATGTCAGCGAACTTATTACACATTTGTGTATTTGTTCAGATTTAGTTATACGTAGTAAATTTAAAATGTGGTGAAGTTAATATGAAATTTTGTGACCCGTATGTACCGGTATACCGTTGATCTGTTTGGAGCAATCGGGTTGGTTGAAAGGGGAGATTATTTTGGGCCAGTCGTGTGTCAGGGTGTTAATTACGCTGTTTTAGGTGAGTCACACGATTTTGCATGTAGTTTACATATTAGGTTTTTAATTGGATATTAAATATGGGAATTGCTATTGCCACCCCTGTTTTTGCTATTGCCACCCCATCTGCCACTTGAGGTTATGTTTTTGTGTACCCTTTGTTATAACTGCATTTGCAATAAGCGACGTAAGTGAATCAGAGATTGCAGCCTGTGTCGCGACACTGTAGAAACTGCAAGATAATAAAGCACACGAGCTTATTCAGTCCTCGCCGCGCTTTAAGTCGTTGGGAACGTCATTGGTTCCGCTTATTTCAGACTTGCGTGCCAAGTTCTATCATGGCAATTCAACCGTTAGCGACACTTTGCGTCTGGAGCGTAAGAGAGCAACGAAAACTGAGCGAGCGAGACAACAAGCATTAGATTAGCAGCAATACGTAATAAACACAGAGCTGCGTGCCGAGCGGATTGCACGATTGACATCGTTGCAGGCGAGAAATCCATTACTGGATAACGTCCCGGACGGCTCGCACAGATGAATAAACCGATGCTTTTGAAAGACAACGAAGAGGTGCAAATTGCAAAAGAAGCGGAATTGGACAATAATTTATATTTCATCAAATCAAGTAGCTAGGTCTTCTAGAAAATGTTAAGATCCGCCGTTCTGGTTACGCATATAGTGGAGATTACGGGAGCTTTGTGGATCGCTTCCGTCTTTTTAGAAAAGGAACATATCCGGAGTTTTGTGGTTCGGATAAAAAGGGTACGCAAGCTGTGTTACGTGCTGCGTCTAAGGCTCTCCCTCAACTTGAGAACGAGGTACAACTTGGTAAGACGATGGTGTTTATTCAAAAACACAAAACTTTTCTTGAGCTTGAAAAACTTCGTGAAAAGAAGTTGGGCTTGTTTGCCAAAAGAATACAAAAATATGGAAGAAATACTCAAGTTGTCGTTACTTTTTGCAACTCAGTCACGACATGACGAAACTATACGCTTCGAATTAATACAAAAATGCTCAAATTTATTCCTGTCAAACACATTAAAGCCGTAAATATCAATAATGCCAATCGTAACCATGTCCTTAATCGCTAACATCTCGCCAATTTTTTCAGCCTTCTTCTCGATATCCAGTGCATGATTGACACGCTCGACCAAAAAATCAAATAGCCGATCGTACACAGCCTTGGCGATTGAATCACGCTGAGTCGTGGCTTGGCTTACATTTTGTGGCGCCTCGTACGATTCAATTTTACCTCCTGGAGCCTTTTTCTGGAGCAGTTTATAACAAAGTGCGTGTTCTACACGCGCAGTATCTAGTCCAAGCAAATGACATGCAATCTGCAAGCTCTCAGGATTCCGAAAAGAGCATCTTTCAGCATCTACCACTGCTTCAAGTTGAAAGTTTACATTACCAATATGCAGCACGGCTGCTATTTCCTGAATCACCAGCTCAATCTGTTTGATTTTAACACCAACATGCTGCATGGCTGCGATTATCTCTTCAAACTTCTTTGCTTCATTCACATGATATAAATCGTAGCATCCACTAGTTTAAGATAGTGGAAACTTTCTGGTCTATGATTTTAATGCCAACTTTTTGCTTTGCTCCAGATGACAGTCCAGCTAGAACTTGGTTGAAAATATGAAAGTTTCTCTCTCCTTTTTCAGGCCTAACAACCCGCGACTTTTCCAGTAAATAGTTCGCCACTTTGCCACCTTGTGGTCGTCTAGCTGAGTCAAATAGTAGCTCAAATTATTTTCCAAAGCGACTGAAATTGTTGTTACGTAATGCCTTGGCATTTCTAAACGCTTCTAGCAGTGGATTACTTTCTAGAAACGTGCGTTTGACTTTATCAACACCAGCGCCACTACCACTGACCCCTTCGATGTAGTTTTGAATTTTTTTGACGCCTCCGTCTGTTTTACCCGCACCACTCTCTCCACTGATAATCCCGCATTGATTATCCTCTCAGCATCGTACGATATGTTTCCTCAGATGTGGAGAACACATGTGGCGCCATATCAATGCGTGCTTTATGTAAATACGCACGCATACTTTCTTTTCCATAAATATTTAGCAATTGGTAGGGGCTTACGACCCCTAGGACATGACCAATATATGAGTAAATGACGTCCGCGGCGTGGCGTATCTTGAGGTTTTCCAGTATGGATGTCTCGCTCACAGATGACATTAGTATCAAGTCGTCTACGCCCACGATAACACACTCATCACTAATGAGTGTGGCATGATTTAACACTGCAGTTTTACGCCGTTCCGTTTGATCGGATTGTCGACGGGTTGACGCGAGAGACGGTCTTGGGGTGGCAGATGGGTAAATTGGAAATTCATTAGTTATAACGAAGGGTACACAAAAACTTAACCAAGGGTGGCAGTAGTGTTGAAAACGGCTTGGCGGAAGCCGGTTCAGCCGTGGATCGAGACGAGCCGGTCAAGCCGTGGATTGAGCCGTTTTCCAAATATTGTCTCTTGTATGAATATATTCTGAATATTAAGGATACAAAAGTATGTTCTTTCCATTTTGGTAAAAACAGATTGAATTCAGAAGACTCTGACTATGATATATATATGCACATGGATTTTTCTCACACTTTGTTGCATCTCAAAAGCTTCTACCCAACTGATGAGAATCGGAGGATGACATGATGGGCGGAGTAGAGAATTTCATAGAAACTTCTAGATAGCTTTGCATGTGTGTAAAAAGGCAGCCCGTCCGCTGTATCTTCCTGTAACTGTACGCATTAATACATGCATTATCTCTCTATTCTGTCCTTACGATACATATCACCAACTTTCAATATAATAAGTATACTCAAGCCGCGGCTAAGTGGCTGGCTTGATCCGAGCCACATGGCTTGGCTTGGAGCAGAAGCCGAGCCACATTTCATTGCTCCGAGCCGAAGCCAAGCCGAGCCGACTCCAATCGGCTCGGCTGCACCCTCGAGCCAAGCCGAGCCGAGCCGTTTTCAACACTAGGTGGCAGTTGGGGAGGCAGATGGGGTGGAAATAGCAAAAACAGGGGTGGCAATAGCAATTCCCTTAAATATAGTGTTCTGTTTTCTTTGGTTTACACAAAAGTCGCCCCCTCCTGCAACGGCGTATTTGGGAGCAGAGGGCTAACAAGTTCCCCTCTAGTTCAACTTTCCCGGACGGGACGCGTAACAGACGCAATAGGTCCTCCGAAAGTCCCACGACGGGAAGCGTTACTTTAACGACACTCACCCCTCAAGTCGCACACGTTTGGAACGTGTTTTATTATTGTATTGGTTGGGTCTACGCATCGCATCACGCGGTCCACCCCAAATTATTGGTGGGTCTACGCATCGCATCACGCGGTCCGCCCCAAATTATTGGCTGGGTATACACAATGCTTCGCGGTCTGCCCCAAAGTATTGGTTGGGTCTACACACCTCTACGTGCGGTCTGCCTCAAGTTATTATCGTATTTGGAGGGACGATTTCCGCTTCATTTACACCCCGGATTGTTTGGATTATCTTTCGTTTGACATTGACGTGTCGAGGGCGAATTTCTGCCCTTGACACTAGTTACCCCAGAAGTGGTACATTCCATATTGGTACCCACCGAAACTCATATTGCGCGTCGGTCCACCGAGTTTGCTGCCACCCAAAACAATGGGTACACAAGGTGAGATCTCTGAAGACAAATCGGACCAGGCGTCCAGCAGTGAATATCGGACACCCGATCGGGATGCAGGCGAAGGTTCGCGGGGTACCCCCCCCCCCGTAAGTTGGTCGGCTGGGTACGATGGTGGCCGAGTTCAGGACACTTAGGTGTTTGATTTCGAACTTGACTCCACCACAAAACCATTCATAATATTTGACTTTACAATCTAGCACTTAATTCAATGAGAGTAGGTCTAGAAATAGATACAAAAAATATTGAACTTTATTTAATATTAGGTTGATTGAAAAAATTACATCTGTAGTACGCTTCCTCAACGCAGCTATACAATGTAAGCCATGTACATACACCATTCCTGGTCCGTTGAGACCGACAATGATCGAGTAGTTTGATGCTCACTACGGGACCGGAAGGTCCCGAGTTCATCGGGGCCAATCAAACCTGGTTGGTTTCAACAAAAAGTGTAATGTGACGAAACAAACCATTCCTGGTCCATTTCCTCCTAAAGTACAATCCACAACTATCTCATAATGTTGAAAGGTGTTTGCGTCCATCGTAGCGTAGATACGTAGGAAACTTGAGTCGTAATAGTCGTATAATAAAGGAAAATATACCAAATCGTCTCGTGTCCGTATCTCTACAACCAATTACAACTAGGTTGCGAGAGTGACACCCTTTGAGAGATTGTTGAACGCCCGACGAAGGGAATGCAAGTAGATGATTATCTAATGCAAAGTTTATTGAGAAGTGATTAGCTAGTCTAACATGAATATGCATGAGCTGTTGAAGGTATACTATACCGCCAACAGCTGTTGTGTTACCTACATACCTTATCAGTACAAAAAAGGTAGTATTTAGAACCGAGTACGGATACCTTATTTTTAGCACCTAAAAGATAAGAAATACAGATTGCTAACTAAAAACAAATAGTCCTACCTAATTATAATAATTAAGTATACAGACTATTTTTAACACATAATCCTGATCGCGATGCGCTGAGGCTAACGGCGCAACGGGTACACTTAAATGTTCGGGAAAGTCACGAGTAATGGCTGCTTCGACACAGGCGTAGCAGAGCCATTCGACTTTGTCTAAAAGCGATTTCTTCGGAAAGCGTTTGCGCAACGTTCGCACATTGCGCAAGTAATCCTCTGGACTTCTGTTGTAATTGTCGACAAAAGCATACCACGACTGAAGTAGGGAGTTTTATTTTCCCGATTCATCTGTGATAACTCCTGGCGCCGAAATAACGTGACTGGAAGAATAAGTAAATGATGTGCCAACGTCTATTATCGGTACTTGCATCAAATGATGGTAAGTGGATGAGCATGTAAAAGTTGGGGCTCGTGACGTGTGGAAACGAACATGTTCTGAGAAGATTAAAACATGACTTTTTTCGAGTGTTATGCATATGGCGAGTGTGGAGTTGATTTTAGAGCTCCCTCAGCTTTGGCGTGTACCAGCTAAGCATGGAGACGTGCCAAACCCGTACGTAAAAAGGATAACATGGAGGAATAGGAGGTTTAACCCCAAGAACAGAAATATCACGAAAGATGATGGTTGAATTGGATGCACGAAGTGAAGGACCGATTATACTAGAGAAAAAATGCCCCTCTATGACCTGAAGCAGACTATGCAACAATCTGCTGCACAAGAAATTAAAAAATCGATTGGTTCAGCAGAATCTTACAAATGTATATTAGAAGCGCAAAGGACAATTTGAGTGTTTTTGGTGTCTATGTAGACAATTTGATGACTGGAACTGATAAAGAAGACGTGGACATTTTTTTAAGAGCTATTATCTCTATCGATCAAGAGGAGTGACGCGTAATTTCTTAGGTTGAGCAAGTAGGCTACAAGTTGGACCAGTATGGCATGGTATCAGTGTTGGGTCATGTTGTTGAAATGTAAATACGTTTCAACGTTGAAATTGTTTTTTAACACCTATTCCAACAGTGGGCGAAACTCGAAATTCGTTTAAACGAAATATATTGTTATTTTCCGTTTCTTACAAAAATCTTTCCCCCTGCATTTCCTGCGATTTTCTGTCGGCAATCATCGCAACAACAATCCCCCACAATCATCATCATCATTCAGTTCTAGCAGCAGCACGTGGCGCACTGCCAAGTAGTTAGCAAGATGATGAGTAGCGAACAACCAACTACAACGAAGAAAAGAAGAGGTGGACGCCCTGCTGATTCTTTCTGGAATCACTTCAAGAAGACGAGCAAAATGAAGAATCAGACGGTTTGTCTTGTTTCCTGTAATTACTGCGAGCAGTACCACAACGAAGATCCTGACAATGTTCCAAAGCAACCTCTAGTGCCTGGTCGGAAGGATGCATTGGTTGCGCATATCAATCGCTTCCATTACTACAACCTGGTGAAGGAAGATATAATCGCAGCGGTTTCAGGAGGCGACGAAAATACGCTACCCACCAATACTGCAACAACCAGTGATGCCGCTTCCAGTAGAAGAACCACATCTACCCAGTCTGGGCTAAATAGACAAGCACGAGCAGAGCAAGATGGTGGCGTGTCTTCCTCTTCTTCGTCTTCTTTCTGGCAGAACAGCAACATTGCTATCCAGGAAGATTTTAAACGTCAACGTACTATGGACACATTCACCATCCAGCCTTGGAGCGACGCTAAAATCGCCAAGTTCTACGACCTTCTGCTCGAGTCCACTGCGAGTATCAATCTTCCTTTTAAACGGATCGAACAGCGTGCTGTGAGAAGGTTGTTAGAATTCTTGAATCCGATGGCTCTCAAGTACTTCCCCGCTCGCAAGACATTGAGCACTACTGTTCTTGATCGCGGTGTTATTCGACAAGATCTCAACAACAAGAATGAACTGAAGCAACAACAGCACCGCGGTGGGAGAGTCAATATTGTGTCAGACGCCTGGGAGAACAGTGCTCGCAGGCACATATTGGGAGTCGTGCTCAATCTCTTCGGAGTACAATGGACTTACGTAAAGATCGGCTTGCCATTGCCCAATCCCTGGAGGGATTCCTCTTAGAACTCTTCACTGAAGGATGGAATGTCGGAGCTGTGATCACAGATAATGCTGGGAAATGTGCGAGGGCGCGGAGAATACTGGCACGACGATGGCCAAGAATTGTCTTCTGTTCTGCTTCGCGCACCAAGTCAATCTGCTCGTTAAGGATGTACTTTCTCGCATCTTTGGATCGGTTGCTGAACAGGATACAGCAATGATCAATGCCCTGAGCCACTCAACATCAAAGTGGCTTCTTTATCTTCGAGCGTGCATGGCCAAAGTGTACGGCATTCATCTCGGAGTATACCAAATTGCAGACACTCGGTGTAATAGTGCTCAGTCAGCGTTCGCCAGCCTGTTGCGTGTGAAATCTGCGATGAAGGTGTTTGTACTGTCGCATAAGAATGACCCCAAGTTTCCAAGTGTCTTTCTTCCAGCAGAGACTGAAGAATTCTGGCAGCACCTCTCCAATGCAGAGCAGACTATTAGTCCACTAACTATGGCTTCGTTCGTCCTTCGAAGAGAGGATTGTACTATGACTGAACTTCTCCACATGTTCGGGAAGATCTTCCAGGGTTTCAAACTAACGGACGATCAAGATCTTGTTGATTCTGTCGAGCTGTGCCGGGATGCATGTGAGCAACCCTTGTATCTACTTGCCTACTTCCTCCACCCCCACTTCCTGTTAGAAGCCAAGAATCTTCCCAACACCGAATTCACATCACCTCACTTCCTCTCCGATGTTGCTATCTTCTATTACAAGCGGCTCATTGATGAGGTCTATGGCTTGCTACGTAGTCAATTCTTCCGGTGGCTGCAGGTCACACTCATTTCCGTGGCTCCCGACGACTTTCCAACGTATCACGATTATTGGGAGTTCCTGAAGGCTCACCCTGAGGGAAAGTACAACAGCATAGCAACTCTCGCCCTGGTGATCCTGTCTATCTCAATCAACTCCGCAACATGCGAGAGATTATTCAGAGAATGGGGGCACATCCACACAGCGAGAAGGAATAGGATGAATTCGCAAACAACCAAGAATCTTGGTGTTGTTTGCGCTGCTGCTCGAGGGAAGGATAGAAAGGAGATCATTGCGTCAAGGACGGGCTTCCAGAAGAAAGATATGACAACTAGGGAACAATATATCTCACGCATAGTAGATCCGTCCGAAAGAGAGAGATCTCGAACTAATGCGACATTTGCCGATGTCGGAGTGGCTACAGAGTCTCCTGTCGTGATTGATCACGATGGAGACGACAATCGGAACGATATTGCAGATGTAGAAGATGTTGAAGAAGGATTTGCTGGCGATGATGATGAACAACTCGAGACAGCAACTGCGTCAGCACGCAAGGTCTTTACGACGTGGACAGACATATTGCAGCAAGTTGCTGAGGAGCAGTGTGATGAAGTTCTATTGTCTTCTTCTGTTGTCGCAGACGGTGGCGCTGTGTGTGAGGTGGACGAAGAAGGAGCAGCAGGAGGAGCAACAACAAGAAGACATCCAGCAGCTGGAGGAGGAGGAGCGCGAAGAATCAATAACCATGACGCTATTCAAAGACCACCCTTCCCTGAGCACAATGACCCTAACTACCCACAGGAAGGTAAGCTCACCGGTGTTCGAGGACGTAAGATGAATCTGCAAAGCCTCTTTGGTCGGAATCCACGCTCAGAGATATCAGGTAGACTGTAACAGGGTTACATTCTGGTTACAGTTAGTGTGTGGTGTACGTGATTACACTACGGTTGGGGTCAGTATTGACCGTCCGAAAGGTTTTGGACCATTGTTTATTTTAACCAATCAGGACAGGAGCCCTTGGTGGAGGTGTGGCAGCCAGCCACGTGTTAGTACACACGTGGTGTACACTACATTTTAGCTAGGTACGAATTTAGTAAGTTCTACTTAGTATTACATATAGTTTACATTAGTTTAAATTAATTTAGACTAATTATATATTAAATATACATTCAGTGTACGTTTCACTCTATCACCTACAGACGCACTACCTCGACCGGTCGCTCGTGTAGTGAGTGCAGTAGCGTAAAGGGAGCCCTCCCTTTAGCTACACCCTTACTAAGGAAGCCTTGTGTTAAGGCGTTAGCCTGTGCTAACTGGTAAACCAAAGTGGAATCTTGGCCCCGAGTAAGATAGTTCTCTCTTACTAAGCCCTTTTATAGGGCGTATCGGCTAAGTAGCGGCGAACGCCGCTTAAAGGAAAGTCTTCCTCTGTGCGCTAGCCGCACCGTGCGTGTACGCACCGGCTACATCTGGTAGCACTTGTAGTCAATCCAATACATGTGTTGGTGGGCTACGGCAACCTCTGCAAAGGATGGATCAGGACGATTGGGATAGGCTAACCCTCGTCCAGCAGGAAGCCTTTAACAGGCTGTTATCCTTACTGGGTGACGAAGGCATGCAGCTCCTAGTGGAGAATGGCCTTGAGGTCGTAAAGGCCAGGGTCAATGCCCTCATCGCCCATGAGGCGAGTTTATGTGGAGGTCGTTCCACGGGGGTGCGTCCCCCATTTTCCTTTAAGATAAAGTAATTCACCGGTGAAAAAGGTGATAACCTTTATGTGTGGTTACGAGACGTCGAAACGGCCTTCGCCACAGCGAATGTTATCGCTGATCACCTGAAAGTGGGACTTGCACTGACCCATCTTACGAGCAAAGCCCGTACATGGGCGTTTACGTGTCCGGATGCGGTCACGGACGTGTTCCCAACCTGGGAAGTCCTTAAGCAAAAGCATATGGATATGTATGCCACGCCTGATCTGGTGTTCCAGAATCAACTGGCGTTTTTGAGGTTCCGTCAGGGCACTAGGGACATGGAGACATATGTCCAAGAACTGAATACCCTGTTGGCAGGGATGTACGCGAAAGCGTATTCGAATGATGTGTCCATCCCCGTCTTCATGGGAGGCCTGAAAGAAGGGCCAGTACGTTCGGAACTGTTCCGATGCCGACACCAATCCCTGGGGGAGGCGTTTAAGATGGCGTTCAACGCCGAGAGGAACTTTCTTTCCTCTAAGGTGAGTCCCGAACCCATGGACTTGAGTCAGGTCAAAGCGGAAGAGAAACCTCCCGCTAGGAGTCACTCCTACTCACTTTCGCAGGGCTTCGAAGCGGAGCTCCTCGCAATGCTGCAGCGGCATGGGCCGCTAAGATGCTTCCTGTGTGGAAGCACGGATCATCTGCGGAACAGATGTCCGCGCAACCCCCAGCGAGATATTCGCTTTAAGGGGCCGAGGGTAGGGAAGAAGCCCTCTCCCAAGCCGTCGGGAAACGACGGCTCCCAGTAGGTGCGGAGCGACTTACTGGGGTACCCCTCTGTGCTGTTAAGCCCCAGGGTAGGGGACGACAGCACAAAGCCCGGAGGGAAACGGTGATTTCTAGCGCCGAGTTGGTGTACCAGCCAGGGTTGCCGGTAGTCCTTGCGGACGTGAGAGGCTTTGATAAGCCTTGGATAGTCTTAATAGACTCTGGAGCGTCTGACAATTATGTCAGAAGAGCTTCTGTTGTGAAGAGTCGGCTGTATGCCGAGGCCCTAGAGGCACGTTATTGTGACGTTGTCACGATCCGTCTAGCGACTGGCGTACAGGTTTCTGTACCCAAGGTCTCGATTGACCTTAAGCTGAAGTTTGCAGAATTCGACAGCTTAGAAAGTTGCCTAGTCCTGGATTTGGACTCGAGGTATGATCTCATTCTGGGCATGAAGTGGCTGGAACGCCACGAGCCATGGCTAGACTGGAAGTATAAGTCGGTTGGCTCAACGCACCCGCGGTCAGGTGAAGCATTGGCGAGTCATGAACCCACCTTTGATTGATCGCAAAAGTGATACTGGCGTGAGATGCCAGATATTGGGATGTCTGAGATGATCAGTCCCAATGAGGTCAAGGAAGTGTTCCTTGGCGAGGGGGATTCGGCGGTTGATCCCCGCGCCGTTATAGGCGAGACTGGTGATTCGCCATTGGCAGAGGTGGATTCCTCTGAGGCGACTCCAGTGGTAGGGTAGAAACCCCTGTGGTTAAGCGCGATGCGCTTCCAAGCGAAGAGACCCGAAGTTCGTCTCTTTCGCACGTCGGAAATGATTCCGACTACGTCGTTGTAGGTGAGACCGGCGAGTCACCGGTGGTAGAGGTAGGGACCTCTGTGGATAGGCGCGAGGCGCTTCCAATAGATGGGGCAATTGACTCCCCCCATATGGGTCTCGGGATGAGTCCCGAGGCCAATAGTCAGCATTCCTATAGGATGCTGAGTAGTGTGACAGGTGTTGTCACAAAAGGAGTAAGCCTGGAACGGTTGCCTGGGGTAGGCGAACTGTTGTAGTTGGAGGAGATGTTCTTCAACGAGTTTGAGACTGCTGTGAAAGCAGATGAAATCAACGAGGTTTTCGTACTACGTCCGGAAAAGGAGTTGAACTCTTCATCCTCGATGGACGAGTCAGTTTTGGTGCAAACCAAACAGGCATTGAATGCCCGAAGCGGTCTAAAGATCCTTGCGGATCCTTAGGACCCTTGCCATTCCTTACTAAATGAATTTGGAATGTCATTAGTGACAACCCGCCGATAGGGTTACCACCGGATCGGGGAGTCCGACATGAAATTGATTTGGTTCCTGGAACCAAATAATGCGTCACTAGGCAGTGGCCTCTCCCCAAGGAGCAATGCGACGTCATCGACGCATTCTTCAAGGGAAAAGAAGAGGCAGGGAAGATACGGGAGATCAAGTCTCCCTGTTCATCTCCCACTTTTTGTGTTCGTAAACCGAACGGAAAGTGGCGGATGGTGCATGCGTACAACAAGATGAATGCAGCTACTGTACCCAGCAGACTCCGATTCCTCGGAAGGATGTCCTCCAGAACAATATGGCGGTGTAACAGGGTTACATTCGAGTCACATTTAGCTGGTGGTGTACGTGAGTACACTACGGTTGGGGTCAGTATTGACCGGTTCGAAGGGTTTTGAACCATCTGTTATTTTAACCAATCAGGGAAGGAGCCCTTGGGGGGTGGCGTGTCAGCCATCCACGTGTCGGTACACAGGTGGTGTACATTACATTTTAGCTAGGTATGAATTTGGTATGTTCTACTTAGGATTACATATAGTTTACATTAGTTTAAATTAATTTAGACTAATTATATATTAAATATACATTCAGTTTACGTTTCACTCTATCACCTACGGACGCACGACCTCGACAGGTCGCGCGTGTAGTGGGTGAAGTAGCGTAAAGCGAGACCTCCCTTTAGCTACACCCTTAGTAAGGGAGCCTTGCCGTTAAGGCATTAGCAAAGGCTATAGTAAACCAACCCGGGAATCTTGGCCCCGAGTAGGAGAGCTCTCTTCTACTAAGCCCTTTATAAGGGCGTATCGGCTAAGTAGCGGCGAACGCCGCTTTAAGGAAAGTCTTCCTCTGTGCGCTAGCCGCACCGTGCGTATACGCACCGGCCACAGGCTGACTGTACTGTGTACAGTGCCTTAGATCTGGTGGAAGGGTATCATCAGGTGCTCATGCGAGCGTCGGATATTCCGCTTACAGCGGTCAGCACGCCTAGTGGAATGCTGTGGGAGTGTCTTGTTATGCCACAAGGGCTATCGAATGCACCAGTGACTTTTAATCGCTTGGTGACTCAACTATTCCGCCCTCATAGAAAGTACGCTCAGACGTACCTCGACGATATATTCGTTCATAGTCGTGCGGAAGGCGACTCGTCTGATGTTCAGACGCACCTGATACACCTTCGAGCAGTGCTCGAATGTATGCGAGAGCATAGGTTATATGCAAACACATCCAAGTGTATCTTTGGTGCTGAGGAAATTCCTTTCCTCGGATGCTTCATCGGTAAGGATGGAGTGCGGGCGGATCCCGCGAAGGTGAAAGCCATTATGGAGTGGCCTTATCCTGTAGGGCTTAGAGATTTACGGAAGTGGCTCGGATTAGCCAATTGTCTCCACAAATACAGCGATAACTACGCTGAAATGGCGAAGCCTTGACAGACCTTCTTAAGAAGGATGTTGACTGGTGTTGGGAAACCAAACACCAAAACTCTTTTGAAGCGGTTAAGGAGAGCTTGTTAAAAGCCCCCGTTCTTGCTCGCCCAAACTCTGGCAAACCTTTTAGCGTCGTCTGCGACGCCTCCGATTTCGCAATCGGATGTGATTTGTTAGAAGCAGATGACGCGGGACGGGAACGCGTGATAGCGTTTGATTCGAGGCAGCTTAAAGCTCCGGAACGGAACGATAACGTTCATGACAAGGAGCTACTTGCAATGAAGTATGCTCTTGTCGAATTTAGGGTTCACCTACTCGGCTATAAGCCGTTCGTGGTTTATACTGACCACGCGTCCTTACGGACAGCGACAAAGTCGCCTCATCTCTCCCAACGGATGGCCCGTTGGCTCTACTTTGCGGAGTACAATTTTAAGGTTAAGTATAAACCTGGCAAGCAGAATGTGCTTGAAGACGCTTTGTCGCGTCGTCCCGATTACGAGCTCGCTCACGCGACATTCGTCACCTCGTCTGTGGTGGATCTCATACGCCAGGAGTATGAGAAAGACCCACAGTGTACGTCGCTTATCAGCGCGTTGGGTGGAAAGGGACTTCGGTCGTCTGATCCAACCCTGACAAGTCGAGATAAAGCTCGTTTACACCGCTACAGGTACTATGAAGGTTTGCTATATTATAGCACGAGCGCGGAGGACACTCCGCGGGTTGTTGTTCCTCATGATGAGGAACTAAAGTATAGAGTCCTCTTTGAGGCACATGACACCCCTACCGGAGGTCATTTAGGTCGGGATAAGACCTACAGCGCTTTAAGCGCTTTGTATTGGTGGCCCAACATGTATAAGTGTTTCGGTGCGTACATACGCACCTGTGAAACGTGTCAGAGGGTTAAACCCTCTGCAAGTTCAGCTGCGCCTTTGGCGAGCTTGTCCGTTCCTACGGAGTGTTGGAAATCCATTAGCATGGATTTTATCTTCGGTTTTCCGAAGGATAAGGCCGGGAACACCGGCATATTGGTCTTTGTAGACCGTTTGAGCAAGATGGCCCACCTAGAGGCGGTGACAGAGTCCATTGATGGACAAGGAATAGCAAAAGTGTTCCTAGACCGTGTCTTTAGACAGCATGGTCTACCCGATTCCGTTGTGTCGGATCGGGATCTCCGTTTTACGGGAAAATTCTGGGGAGCGTTGTTTAAGGTGCTAGGCACCAAGCTCCTCATGTCCACTGCGGATCATCCGCAGACGGACGGTCAGACGGAACGCGTTAATCGCGTTGTTGGGAATATTCTCCAGAGTTTATGTCCGGATTCTCCAAAGAGTTGGAGTGAGATGCTCCCGATGGTTGAATTTGCTATCAACAATTCGGTACATGCATCTACGGGTCTTACCCCGTTTTACGTGAACGGATTAGTGAATCCGAGGGTTCCGTTAACGCCACGTGTGTGTGGCCCAGGGCTTGAGGGGGGAGGATTCCCCGATGTCAGCCCTGTATCTGTGCGAACGCACATCGATAAGTTTTTATCAACGCGCCTTAGTGTCTTACGACACGTCTGCGATGCCATGGCGGAAAGCCAAGACAAGCAGAAGGAGCAAGCTGACCGCAAGGGGTGGCGTAACGAAAAAGTATACAAAGTAGGAGAAAGTGTTTTATTAAACGCTAAAAATCTTCCTACACATGCAGTTTCCAACGTGTTGCGCAATAAACTGCGCCCCAGGTTTGTGGGGCCCTCTAAGGTACTATCCCGAAAGGGCTTATCGTATACCTTGGACATCCCGAAGATGATGCGTACGCATCCAACCTTCTATGTCGGTATGCTTAAGCCATACCAGGACCCGGAGGCGGGCCCCCTCCTGGAGGGGGGTGGAAAGGCGGATAGCCGTAAGAGCCATAAGGCACGGCAGGGCAAAGGAAGCCCGAAAGGGCTAAAATGCGACCACGAAGCTCCGCAACGTTCGTCTCGAGAGAGGCAAGACGCCTCTCGAAGAGTTCAGTGGCATCCCACTCATCGTGGAGTCCCTCGTGGACATCATAGATGTGATGGCTGTGTCGATCACAGCGCTCACGAATCTCATGTCGCAAGTGCGCAACCTCCTCCTCCAATGCTCGATGCGGATGGTACTCCGCATTATCACGTAGAGCGTCTGATGGCGCGACTCCATCATCGGGGTCAAACCCAGTATCTGGTGAAGTGGAAGGGTTATCCACACTGACAGATTTCGTGGGAGTCCGAGACTCCCCTACGGCAGGATTGCCGTGACGTCGTTGACGCTTTCGAGCGGGAGAATCCCGCTGCGGGTCAACGACCAAAGGGGCGCTAGAAGCCCCTTCACTCCCAGTAGTTGGGAGTTTGCCGGAGGCAGATATGGCGCTCACACTGTCCTCTGGCACCGCGGTGGGGGCAGGGGCGCTGGCGTAGCGCGTGCGATAAGGGGCACGTAATAGCTCCATCGCTTTGGCTCTGGCAAATGCCATGCGCAACGCCCTCTCCACCCAAGCGTCACGACGGGAATAGCTGTTGTGCAGATCATTAAAGCTGGGGAGGAGCTTCTCCCCTTCTGGCCAAGTGCGCAATTTCTTTTCTGCATCTTCGGTATTTTCTCCCTGAGAGAGAATGATAGGAACCTCGCGGAGGTTCTCAACAGGGGTACCCTGTGCCTGCCTGTCGAGGCATTCTCGGTATGAGACGCTAGTGAACTGCTTTTGCGTGAGCAGTTGTTGCCGGAGTTTCTCCCGGCGTTCGCATTGATACGGCTGTTCAGTCGAAGGGCCAGGGGTATAGAAAGCTAAACCATTCCTTACCATACCCCTAGCCCACTTTGGAAGGTCACGAGGACCTTCTAAATTATATGCCGCCCGTGGCGGGCGTTTGGGAGCGCGTAACGAAGCCCTTAGTGCCTGTGCGGCAAGTTGGGTTTCTTGAGCTGAGTCCAGCTCATTGGTGATGATCGCCTTCGGCGATCCGGATGTATCATCCGACATTGGCAGGGGTGGCGCACTAGTTAGTACATTTTCCCCACGTGTGGGAACGGATTAGGCTGCCGACATCGCCGTTCGGCGCTGTCGTAGCGTTCAGCCTTTGGGGAGATATCCCTAAGGGCATCCACCTCCGAGTTCTCGGAATAGTCTACCTCCTCTTTTTGAGGAGACTCTAAAGCACAACTAATGGTGCTCATGGTTAGCCAGAGGTTCTGGCAGTTGGAGTTCTCCAACTAAATTTGATTTATTGCGTAAGCAATAGTCTTGATGGGGGAGGATGTAACAGGGTTACATTCTGGTTACATTTAGTATGTGGTGTACGTGAGTACACTACGGTTGGGGTCAGTATTGACCGGTCCGAAAGGTTTTGGACCATTGTTTATTTTAACCAATCAGGGAGGAGCCCTCGGTGGAGGTGTGGCAGCCAGCCACGTGTTAGTACACAGGTGGTGTACACTACATTTTAGCTAGGTACGAATTTAGTAAGTTCTACTTAGTATTACATATAGTTTACACTAGTTTAAATTAATTTAGGCTAATTACATATTAAATATACATTCAGTTTACATTTCACTCAACGACTACAGACGCACGACCTCGACCGGTCGCGCGTGTATGAGTGTAGTAGCGTAAAGGGAGCCCTCCCTTTAGCTACACCCTTAGTAAGGTAGCCTTACGTTAAGGCATTAGCGAAAACTAATTGTAAACCAAAGTGGAATCTTGGCCCCGAGTAGGAGAGCTCTCTTCTACTAAGCCCTTTATAAGGGCGTATCGGCTAAGTAGCGGCGAACGCCGCTTAAAGGAAAGTATTCATCTGTGCGCTAGCCGCACCGTGCGTGTACGCACTGGCTACATAGACTGTAGTTGTAGATAGTAGTTGGATAGTGGCTTCAGTTCTTCTAGTGCTAGTTCTAGTGAAAGTCGAGGAGTGATACAGTAACGGTTCCAACAGTTCATACACTGGTTTATCGTGTTAAACGTCGTTCAAATGTTTTACTTTTTCGGACACTCAACACTGATGATACGTGACATTTGCACGAATACGCGCTAGAAGCAAACGGAGCAAAAATGTCAATCGTCCGACATTTGGAAGTGAACGAATAGAATACGACTGTAGTGACAAAATACCAGATGCGGGGAGAGTACAAGTGAGTCAAGTTTGCGCTAATTGTAGGAACATACTTCGGCTAAATCTAAGAGACCCGACATAGTATTCACGGTGCACACGCAGCCAAGTGTTGCACACTGGAAGCTTGCCGAGAGAACTACGCGCTATCAGACTACTCATGGGACAATGGAGCATAGTGAGGACAGAATTGAGGTGAAAATTTCAACGATGCGGAATTTGCTGCCAACATGCCAGATGGAAAGTCATTTGGTAAAATGACGATTTTCGACGTACAAAAACAAGTGTGTTTATCTGCCGAATAAGTGCGACGCGCATTGTTGGGAGGGATTGTTCGGATTTTGGGCGAGTTAAAAGTAAAAGGTTAAATACCGATGGTGCCTTTGGTGGATATCAAGCGGCGACTAAACAACTTGACGGCGACAAGACTTCAGCTAAAGCGAATCATTAAATGTCAAGATCAAGTACTTGCAGATTTGATGACCAAGGCACTAAGTCGACCAAGGATCAATGAGTTGCAAGAGAAGATTGGACTGTGTGAGGACGATGTTGAACGAAAAAGCAAAGATGAGGTTGAGGTCTCTCACTGATGCGGAGTGTGAGAGTGCTGCAGTTTTATGTGCTTGCTTGTGCATGACCCTTACACATTTTTCTATGAATAG
>CM047583.1:12802159-12825915 GCA_026184515.1 Peronosclerospora sorghi | reverse complement strand
AAGGTTTGCTGGAAAATTGACAACCAGGAGACGAAACCGCGGAATTGCGAGAGTCCAAGAAGAAACCCAAGAAAAAGACCAAGTGGCAACGCGAGAGACATTATACACATATCCAATCTTAGAAAAATGGGGAAGATCTATCGAAAATTGACAATACTGCAGCTGAAACCCAAGAAGTTCAAGAAGTTGAAGATATTGGGTCCGTAAAATTCGTAACGGAAATGGACCCAAAAAATTTCTGTCAAGCAATGGAGAGTGCGAACAAAGACAAGTGGATTATTGTGACGAAGGACGAGCTAGAAGCCTTGGAACGAAATGTATATGGACAATCATCGAAAATCCCATGGATTGTCGTCTACTTCACACAAAATGGGTATAGTCAAGACCAAGTTAGATCAAAATGGCAAGATTGAAAGATACAAGGCAATGCTTGTTGCGTGTGGAAACGAACAGCGCTTTGGAAGTCATTACACACTCGTGTACGCTGCTGTCATAGACATGGGACCGTGAAGCTGATTTTAGCTTTGGCAGTTAAGTGGGTCGTGCCAGCGAGACATGGCGATATTACGAATGCTTATCTTAAAGCATCGGGAAATGGGCACGGTATTTACCTGCACATTCCGCAAAGAATGCAGGACGTGATGGCTGGTGAAAAATCTGAAGATCAAGAAGAAAAGTACTCAAGCTCAAGAGAACGATTTTCAGACTCAAACAAGCCGAACGACTGTGGAACCGGTTGATACACGGGAAATTTCTAGATTTGCAATTTTTGCAGTGTATCAACGATATGTGTCTTTACGTGAAGCAAGTTGAAGGCCAAGTGGTTATCGTTGGAAGTTGATCACCTACACGTGCCTGGCACAAACGAGGAGATCGTGGCAAAGTTTTTCGATCATCTAAGATATTTGTAGATAAAAAGTTTGGGTATGGTATCCCAATTTCTCGGAATGCGTGTTACTTTAGACAGTAATTTTGAATACAAGTTGGATCAAGAAGTCGCTATTGATGAGATCATTAAGGATTTTTTATTGGAAGAGGAAGATGCCAACGCAGTAAGGATTCCAATTGGGCAAGCATTCGAGGACTTAGCCCGGCAACCCAGCGATCAGCTTCAAACTATAGGGAATATTACATTTAAGGACTTCCAGCTCCAAACTATTGGGAATATTACATTTAAGAACTTGTGGTGGAGTCAAGTTCAAAATCGAACACCGTAGTGTCGAGAACCTGACCACCATCGTGCCCAGCCTTCCAACTGACGGGGGGGGGGTACCCCGCGGACGTTCGCCTACGATCCGATATGATCGTCGGCTGCTAGCAGACGACCGATCATCAGCATAGGACGCCTGGTCCGATTTCTGCGTCTCCATCTCACCTAGTGTACCCGATGGAATGGGCTGGTTACACACTTGGTGGATCGTCGCTGTAAATTGATTCGGGTCTTAAATGCCAGACCGTGATGGGTAGTGTACCCTGGGAGGAACTCTTCACCCTGGGTACGGGCAGACCAATTATACTCAGAGTAAATGTACTCCAAATGGCAGATCGCTTCACCGATCGTATAGCCGAACCAATGCGAGAATAAAAGACCAATATTCCAATATGGAGTTCCAACGAGAACGTAACAAACTCCACGAACGATATCTCCACGTAGCAATCCAAAAACTTGCTTACACGTTCCAAACGTGTGTGACTTGGGCTTGCGAAGCCGACCAATGCGTACTCCCGTCGAGGGACTTCCGGCGGGCCAAGTGCGTATGAAACGCGTCCGGCCGGGTATAATGAGCTAGAGGGGATTACTCGACCCTCTGCTCCCAAACACTCCGCGGCGTGCAGAGGCGACTGATGTACTTGGCAAAGATGTTAACGACTTCCTTGTTGTGAGTTAAAGGCCAAAAAATAACTAACCAATCCTATCTTCCTACGGTCCATAATATGTACAAACATGAAATATGTAAGTACACGCAATAACATAATCTGTGTTCTTGACACTTCTCGCACACGATAGGCTTAAAAGCCTCCTTGTTTTTCACCAATCCGATCGCCGTAAGCTGATCGGCGTGCCGCTGACACAAAGTGACTGAAATTATTGAATCCGCTTCACGACAGCCACCCCTGAGTCTGGTCGTAGCCGCGCAACGGTAGCGACCCGATCTCACCACATCCCAGATTTTCGCAGTAGCGGACTTCACCGATGGACAGATCTTCGAATCCGCCTTCGCCAGGTACTTGTCCTTGTGCACCTGATCATCTTGTAACCTATCTTGACGTTCGTTGCTGCAGGTGCTCTGTGTTCCTCTGAGCCGCTTTTTGAGTTATTTCTGTATCAACATCAGTCATTGGGGTGAGGTGACTCAAGACTTCTCCGTATGATTTTTCATTTTCATTATCTCCAGTTGTAGCCCCATGTCAATTCGCCTCCCAGATCGGCCAAATATGACAGCCCTCGCAACACCCCAGATTCCGACACACCGGATGGGCATCAGATCGGGGTCGATCAGCTCCGGAAAACAGTCCGGGAGCTTCAGTCGCAGTTGGACGTCAAGAATTCATCACTCCTGCAAATGCGGAAGGGGGTGGATACTTTGATCCCCATGTACACGAAGTTGCAGGAGGTGATCGCCGAAAACGCGCATCTCCGGGACCAGATCGCCCAACAAACAACGCGAGGTAGCTGATCGGTCTGTTTTTCGTCTTGGATCTGCTCTAACCTTCTTTCTCGTGCAGATCGGCTGCCCAATGACATCGCCAAAGCGTTTGACGCTTTACTCGAGGCTGATCGGCAGTCGCATGACCACTGCGATCAGCTCCGACCGATCTTGGACGGGCTGATTGGCGCACGGCATGATCTGTTTCGTTTGGAGGCCTACAGGTCACACCTCCGGGAACAGCTCGCGGTGGTCAACCGGCAGAGGTTGGAGGATCAGTCCGATCGTACTTTACTCCGCACCCAACATGGTGACCTGGAGAGGCAGATCGGCGAGTTGCAGGTCGTGGTCAGGGACCAGATCGGGAAGGTTGAGTCCTTCCAGAGCCGATCGTACGCCTGGAATCAAGAGTCAAACCGTCGTTGGGCGGCCGTAAAACGGTGCTACCAACAGTTGACCGACTTGTTGTACCGGCGTCCGGCTGCAGGCTCTAGCGTTGACCGATCTGCATCGGTCGCTCTGATCGATCTGCACCAAGATCGGACGCGACGCCATTCATTGGCCAAAAGTCAATATTCCAAAATTCCAAAAGTTTCCAAGAAGCGTAAGGACGCGTCAAAGGGCTCAAGGGCGCGGGGCGTAGCGCACGACTCCGAGCTCGAGGAGAAGCGAGCGGTGCCTCAAAAGAAAGCCAAGACGCTGGCGCATCTTCCAAGCCCAAGATCGGACGCAGGTGACACGTCCATCACCGTCAAATCGCATGCGCCCTTACGCCCCCGCGCTGCTCACACCAAACATATGGAGATCTTCTCCGGAGAGGACTCGGGGATCGAATCGGGAGATTCTGAGTTTTTGTTCACTGATTTGTCCAAGTCCCGATCCGATCAACGCCAAGGTCCTGTTCCCGCGAAGCCTGCATCGGGGGCTGATAAGGTGATCAGCTCCCAAGGTGATGGCGTTGCACGGACGCGTGAGTCAACCGGATCGGTGCCTTCGTTCCAGCCCGGCACATCTGGGCTGCGCCATAACGCCCGATTGAAAGGGGTGTCGATCGGAGATCGACATCTTCCATCGTCGACTTCAGATGCCACTTTGCCATGGTCACCGGGGCAGATCGGTAGCTTGCACCGATCAGCCCTGACCAAGCAGATACTAGCCCGGTCGATGTCCCGACCAGATTTCTGGCTCTTACCTCCAGCTTTGAAAACCCCTGACCTGCCTGCGTGGCGGGATGATCTAATCACAGGACCACAAATCGCCCGTCTGTATGCAGATCGACCATGGGAAGTGCTGCTCAGCGCCAAGTTGGACTCCATATTCGCGTCGACTCCTTGGATCGATTCGCTTCTGGGTCGACTTCGGGCTTTTAATACAGCCCACTGCCAGGCGATCTGGGAGTCTACCCATTATCTCATCCTTCCCGCGGGTTGGAAGTTACGTGACCAAGACCTGATCCTGTTTCAGAAGCGCCGAAAAAATAGCCGGAGTCGGGCGGGCGAGGCCTGGCTGGCCCTATGCCAGTTTATTCTGGAAGGGATGCTGGCCCGCGAGTGCGACATCGACATCTTCCTGTATCCGGTGTTTCTTCATATGACCAAGCGTAGCGTTGAGAGCCCGGGGGCGTTGACTGAGGACGGCATCTGGTATCCCGGTCTTCATTGTGACGGCCGATCGCAGACCTGAAAGACGCCTTGATCCAGATCGATCGGAAGGAGCCCTGGCGCAATCAGCACCTGAACCAGATCTAAGACCATCCGGCATTGACTATCGGTCGCCTGTGGGGTGACTGCGAATCTTGATGCGGCAGTTAGCTGACCAGATAATCCATAATACATGTCATCTTTCTTTCAAAATTCCTGATCACCTGATCACCTGATCACTTGATCAAATTTCATCATTTTCTCCAAACTTGTACCAGCACGTTATCACACACAGTTTCCATCCACATCGCGAAAATTATCACCACGTTCGTCACTCCACTACTCCTGGTCATCACAGTTCATCACACTAATTCACAATAATTAAGACTTTACACATATTCACACCGATCGATATACTTATCGGTGCTACTGCGTGTCTTGACCTTCATCTTCATGAGTCTGCATCACTGCGAAGCGATTCCGACTGACTCGTTCTCGCTCGAACTCTCGTAGCAGTGCTCCACAATTTAGATCGAGTTCGTCGATCCAAGTTGCTTCGTCATGATCCTTCCAGCGGATCAGATATTCTGGGTGGGTGCGACCGAAACATGTCTTCTTGACCGATCGGACATCTAGCAACTTTTCCACCTCGAATTCGTCCTCTTCCAATGGCTTTCCCAACTGTCTTCCGGCAGAAGAGCTTCGTCAAAATCGAATATCTCCGCTTCGTCCACCATACAGGGTATTTTAGGCCGATCGGGGAACTCTCTGACCAGCTTCAGTTTGGACACATGCACGATCGAAAAAACTTTATAATCCGTGCCGATTGTGATCAGACGGGAAGCATGCTAACCGATCAGCTCTGCAACACCGAAAGGACCGTGCCACATATGAGCCAACTTCTTTGCATAGCCTTACTTGACCCGATCGAGGTATAACCATACCCTCGACCCTGGTTCAATACCATGATGTCGGACCTGATCGTTATTCCGATATGCTCGATCTTGCGTGGCCTGACGCAACTTTTCATTGACGACTTCTTTCGCATGCTGATAATGATTCTGGACCTGCATGCGCTAACGACTGGCATCGCGATCGCGGGTCCGAGTGCAGCCGATCGGTATCTCCGCTTCAAGTGTCGATCGAGGGTCCCATCCATACGCCAGATAGAAAGGCGTTTCTCCTCGGACCCGATCGGTCGAAGAGTTGAGTGCGAATTCCAGTCTCTCTTCATACTCATCCCAGTCACGTTGGTCTGGATCGTCCACATACATCTTAATAGCCCTTGTTATTGTCTGCACCATGCGTTCAGCCGATCCGTTCGCCTGCGGACGATATGCCATCGTCGCGCTCTGCATGTTATTGAACGATCAGAACACATCAGCCATAAAACTGGGCTCCCGATCGTGTCTAATAACTTCGCTGGAGCCGAAACTTCTGAACACGCATTCCTCGTAACACTGGGCGATCAGCTCCGCATATCGGGATGCACTAGCCTTTGCGATCACCAGACTAGTGAATAGGTCGATACAGATCAGCAGCTCAGTGTTGTCGCGTGTCGATCTGGGCAGCGACGGTATGTGATCCATTGCTATCACCTGGAAAGGGTAAGTAGCCTCGATATTTTCGGGCGAACGGCCCTTGATTATCGGTCTGCCCTTTCCGGTATCACAATCTGTGCAACAGCCCACATATTTCTGCACGCTCCGAAAAAGTCCTCTCCAGTGAAAGTGGGCCCAGATCTTGTGGTATGTCCTGCCTATTCCTTGATGTCCCCCTTGTAGACTCACATGGTAGTGATGAAGGACACCCGGCTGTAGCAACTCAGGGATCACCAGTCTCGCTAGTCGATCTCGATCGGCACTGTCTTGATCAATGTCACGGCGGTAATACATCAATCCATTGTCGTCCACATCGTAACTGTCCGCGATCTTGGTACACTCTTTCGCCTGATCATTTTTTAACTTGGACAGTTCACCGCGCAGATAGGCCTTCAAGTTGAAGATCCACTCTTCTTCGTCCTGCGCCTTGAGGATCCGTTCCGCCCTTAGCTGTTGTACAACGTACTCACTCAGCCTTTCATTTGGTAACGATCGGCGAGACTTCCGAGTTCGCGATCTAGTCGCCGCCATCACATGCACCTGATCAGGGCTGTCCTTGGGCTTGATCAACTCCGGGAGCCTGTTTATGTTCATAAGTTCATGTAGAACGGCCTCCTCGGTGATCGTCTCCCCGATCTGGTCCCGCATAGCTTGGGTCGCGAGGTGATCGGCGCTTCTGTTCCAATCCCGTTTCACGTGCAATAGCTCGTGGTTGGAATAGTCTTTCAGTGCCTTCATCACCCGATCATTCAGCAACTTCAGCCGTGGCACCTTACAGTCGATCTACCCGGTGATCTGCCTTATCACTAGATTGGAGTCACCACATATGATGATCCGCCCTTTTATTTGTGATGACAGAAGATCAAGACATAGAAGGAGTCCCCGATATTCCGCCTCGTTGATCGTTATGTCAGGCGTGAAATCGGCGGCGGCTGCTACTATAGTCCATTGTGGTAACTTCCACAGTATGGCACTATAGGCGCCGACCTTCTTCTTCACGCTAGCCGATCCGTCGAAACTCAAGACCAGGAGTTCCTCATCCCGATCGACGATCGGTGGCGGCAGCGAGATTGACTGTCGAGGTTGCTTCCTTGGGGCAATCTCCATCAGAGCTTCATCCACTTCAGACCGAGGGGTGATACTGGCAGCCAATGTTCCCAATATCTCCTCCTCTCCCTTGGTGCACTTGACGACCTCGAGGGACCACTGCGACAAGATCCCTGACCATCTGCCGAGCCGACCGTCCATCCCATTGGCTGATAACAGAGAGGCCAATGTCGACTTTTTCGAAAGAACCTTTACAGATCGGCCGACCAGTAGGTTGTAGCACACATCTAAAATCCGTAGTAGAGCCAGAACTTCCTTTTCGACGATCCCATAGTTAACTTCGTTCGGCTTCAACGTCCGGCTCGTAAAGTTGACCGGATGGTACACACCATCATGTTCTTGCACTAGAGTGGCAGAAATGGCCCACTTACTAGCGTACACAATAACGATCGGCATTTTTTCCGGATCGAAGTGTCTGAGAATCGGTGCCGTCGCTATCTTGGCTTTCAGCATACCGAAAGCAACCTTTTCACGCTTCATGTGATCCTTTACCTCCACTTGAGGAAAATCTGCGGGCAGATGAGAGTCGCAGCCCTCCCGTAAAGTTTCCCGATCTCCTTCGCGCAACATATGGTAGTCGACTTCCCGGAACTCGTACGGCACGGCCGCGTAAATCGCGAAGTCTTCAATGAAGCGGCTGTAGTAATTTAAGCTCCCTAAGAAGGACTGCATTGCCTTCAGTGATCTGGGAAACGGGAGGTTTCTCAGTGACTCCAGATACTTGGGATTGGCCTCCAGCCCACTGATCGACACCATATGACCCAAATAGGCGACCTTGGACATGCCCCAAAAACTCTTCACAGCACTGATCGACAGGTTCCAGCGATCGCATGTCTCCAACAACCGTTCGACCCTCTCGCACAGATCGCTCCATGACGAAGCAGGGATCAGAATGTCGACGATATACGATCGCCTCCCCAGAACGAACGGTCTCCTTTACCGATCGGGTTCACCCTATCTAAACACATCATAATTTTCAACAGGGTCCCGATCGGCACTGATCTTGAAGTGTCCATACAATGCGTTGTCGATCAGCCTCTGGTAGATCTGGGGCGAGTTCTTCAAACCGAACGGCATACGGTTCCACTCAAACAGACCGAACGGCGTAACAAATGCGGAGATCTCGCGAGCCCGATCGGTCATCTAAACCACCCAAAAAACACTTGCCATATCCAGTGAGCAATACCATAGGGTCTTGTCAAGATCTTCTAGCAGATCGCTGATCAGCGGCATCGGGTACACCATAAGCTTGATCAACCGATTTACCGACCGATAATCGATACACAACCTGATGTCGACGCCGTTCTTCTTGATCACAATCACGATCGGTGAGGCCCACGGCGAGGTCGACGGCTTAATGATCTTGGTAGCCAACAGTCCTTTAATAAGATCAGACAATTTTTCGCGGTACTGTGGCGCCACACGTCGGCATCGCTGGGCAATCGGATTGGCATCACCCACGTCGATGTCACAGATCGCTCCGCGAGCTGCAGGGGGTAAGGCGTTGCCTTTACCGATCAGCAGATGTTTCTTTTTCCATATGATCTTCTTTAGCCGATCGATCTGATCGGGACTGTTGACATCCCGACCACCCACTTGCAGATCGTCCAAGGTGACTTCGCGCGGGTCAGCAGACACTTCAGGGAGGACTGCCATCTGGATCTCCAGATCCTGAATATATTGATACCCGCCCTCATGGATACAAACTTGGTCGTATTCCGGGGCAATGTCACACAAACCGTCCGGATCGGTTGAACACTGCTGTTCCCGATCGGCGGGCTGCCTTTCAGCGATATCGACCTGCTTAGGCGCGCCATCGTGGTCTGCCCCAGCAATGCCATGTTCCCCTTTTTCTATTCCCGGCTCCTCTGTCGCCCGTTCTTGTGACGCCACCACGTTGACGAGCCTTGGCTCATCTGCTTGATGGTCCACCGTGTCCGGCGACTGCGGTGCCTTTCTTCGAACTAACATCTTCTTTGGGGTTACATAGATGGGTCGTTCCACCATAGGTGAGGTATCTTCTTCCACCGATCCATCATCGCTAATCAGATCGGTGGTCGCTTGGTATGCCAAGTTCTGCCACTCAACATACCATCTCTATCCGATCGAGACGAACCCCATCTTTCTTGGCACTTTCCCTTCCGCCAGCCACATGCCAACAATAGTATTATTGTCGAGTGTAAGCGGCTTGTCACCGATATTAGTTACTCGAACATAATCATATCGGCCGGCGCTCTTCACAAAGGTCGGCACCCACCGATCGCCCCTGGTCACCCATAACTTCCTTGATTGAAAACCTTTGTCTACCGGGGCATCAGCGGATTGGCCGACTGTAATGGTGACATCTTGGTCCTACCTGACCAGATCGGTGTGCGATCAGTATAGGGGCCGCCGACCAGCTAACTGGATCTAAAACTCATCCGGGAGTGTAATCACTCCATGAGACAGATCAAGGCGAATACCCGCCGGCACCATGAAATCCATGCCTAACAGGGCATCCTGACCGGCCGGCTTGCCAACCCAAGCGATGAAGAAGTAGACCAACGAACCCGGTAGAGTGATCTTCACGCGCGTCCTTCCTTGGGTCATGTCAGAACTTTCACCGATTCCGACGCATTCTTGTCTCTTACGAGCAAAGGCGGAGTCGATAATTGAGACTTCAGCCCCAGAGTCGAACAACATCGTTGCCTTCTGGTTGTTTATCTTACCACAGGCTTTCGCCTGCTTGATCCATTTGCCTGCTTGATCCATTTGTCGGGCGCATGATACTTCCAGTATCCGCGAGACTCCCCAGGCAGCAGATCCAACTGCATGACCACCTTCGATCGGGAATATTCATCGGTCGTAAGATTGTAGACCGGATGATCCCGATCTATGCAATTGAGAACAGAACATGTATTGTCGGTTTTATTATCCTTGCCGACATAAGCATAGATGCCAAACGTAGATCGCTCGGCTCGATCCAGATTCCAACCTGGCGAGCGTTCTAGTTTAACATCTTCTCAACGTCAGGTGGAAGCATCCCCGCGTGCTTACCCGGCACATACCACTTGCGCATCAGATTGAAGAACTCTTCGATCTTGCACTGGCCAGCCACGTGGATCTCTCCACATGACTTGCACACGAAGAGGCAGTGATCGGTGGGGTGGCCGCGTCTTTCGCACTTCTTGCATATCAATTTCTTCCAGCAGTCCCCACCGTCGTGCTTTCTTGACCCGCAGTGAGAACACTTCTTGCGAGGTCTGTCCGTATCGGACTTGTTCCCACTCCTGCCCTTCCGATCTGCCTGGTTAGGCGTCGATCTGGTTCTTGGGGCAGGTTCCGTGACGAATATGTGACGATATTGGTCCTCGTCTGACTCCCGACTGGACTGGCCGATACTTTCTTCTTCCGATACAGTGATGTCTTCAGTCGCGATCTCCTTAACAGCACGAGCCGATCTGGTCAGGGGCCTCTTCACCGGATCGGTCTGGGTTTCGATCTGTAGCGACCCGATACAACGGCGACCTTCGCCCTCATGCTGCGTGAGTGTTGCAACGTCCGCAACGTCTGCTCCACTTCCCCCACCTCTTTGAGGCGCAGCAGAGTGAGCTTATCTGCCAGCTCTTGGTCATCAAGGGTACTGATATAGTGACCGACGTGCTCCATAGCGGCACCGGTCGGCTGGTTGCCTTCCTTGATCACTATCCCGGCGCGAATTGCAGCCACGTTCAAATGGTGCAAGTAATCAATCGGCGTCTCGTCGCCCCGCTTCTGCATATGATGGTATTTGCGGGCGGTAGAGAATCCGGAGTTGAAGTAGTTGTAGCCGGTGCGTATACGCACGGTGCGGCTAGCGCACAGAGGAAGACTCTTCCTTAAAGCGGTAGCTACCGCTACTTAGCCGATACGCCCTTGTAAAGGGCTTAGAAGGAGAGTTCTCCTACTCGGGGCCAAGATTCCCGGGTTGGTTTACGACTTATCCTTAACGGCTGTGTTCCCTTTACGTGATGTAAATAAAGGGAGGGCTCCCTCTTACCTACGACACTCACTGCGCGCGCGACCGGTCGAGGTCGCACGTCCGCAAAATAGAGTGAAATGTAAACTGAATATATTTAATATGTAATTAGCCTAAATTAATTTAAGCTAATATAAACTATATGTAATACTAAGTAGAATATTCCTAATTCGTACCTAGCCAAAATGTAGTGTACACACCTGTGTACTGACACGTGGATGGCTGACACACCACCACACCAAGGGCCCCTGCCCTGATTGGTTAAAATAACCAAAGGTTCAAAACCTTTCAAACCCGTCGATACTGACCTCAACCGTGGTGTACTCATGTACAACAACATTATATGTCACTCGAATGTAACCCTGTTACATCCTCCCCCATCAAGACTATTGCTTACGCAATAATCAAAATCTTGTTGTAGTACTCCAACGCCAGTACCTCTGGATGTCCATTGTACACCTTCATCGGTGCTATGGACGCAAACTATTCCGACAACTCGGAATTGGACGCCCTTGGGGAGCTCTCCCCAACGGCTGGCCATGTTGATAGCGCCGAACGGCGCTATCAGTCATCCAACCCATTCCCCACACGTGGGAAAAACGCACTAACTTGTGCGCCATCGTTACCCGCTAGGGGTAATACCTACAGGTTGCCACAGGCAACCACCACCAATGAACCGTCCTTGGTTCAAGAGGCCCGACTTGCCGGACGGGCACGGAAGGGACCTCGCGACCCTCAAACGAGGGCTAAGAACGCGGTCAAGAGGGGTTTATCCTCCTATACCCCTGGTCCAGCGGCTATACTGCCGCGTGAAACTGCGCATCGGAACCAACTCCGGGCCCGGATACTAACGCCCAAACATTATTCCGTTAAGTCCTACCGGACGCGCCTAGGGAAGCAGGCACGCGGTGTCCTCGTGGATATTATCCGCGAGATTCCCATTGCTCTCCTGAGGGACGAAAGCGTCGAAGACGCAGAACAGGCGTTCCGCTCCTGGGCGGAAAGGGAGAAACGCCCCCCCCCCCCGTTTCGATGCGATGTACAACAGCTTTTCCGAACACGACGTTTGGGTAAAGAGAGCGCTACGCTTGGCCTATGCTCAGGCCAAAGCGCAAGGGCAATTACCTGCCTCCTATTATACGCGCTCTGCTCTCGACGTGGTGCTGGAGAGCAATGCAAGCACATCATCTGCCTCCGGTGAACTCCCAGCTACTGGGAGTGAAGGGGCTTCTTCAGCCCCTTTGGTCGTTGACTCTCAGTGGGATTCTCCAGCTCGAAAGCGTCAACGACGTCACGGCAATCCTGCCGCAGGGGAGTCTCGTACTCCCACGAGTTCTGGGAATGTGGATACCCTTTCCACTTCACCAGGTACTGGGTCTCACCCCGGTGATGGCGTCGTGCCATCAGGCGTTCCACATGATAATGTGGAGTACCCTCCGTATCGAGCACTGGAGGAGGGGGTCGCGCTATTGTGGCGTGACTTCCACGAGCGCTGTGATCGGAACAGCCGTCGCATCCAAGATGTTCAGGAGGGACTCCGCAACGAGGGGATTGCGAATCAACGCATCGAGGGGCGGCTTTCCTCTCTCGAGTCTCTCGTTGCGGAGCTTCAGGGTCGTATTTCAACCCTGTCGGAGATGTTCCGACCTGTTGCGCCTTTCGGCTATCCGGTTTCTCACCCTCCTCCGAGAGGGGACTCGCCTCCGGGTTCTGCTATGGCTTAATCATACCCACATAGAAGGTTGGATGCGTACGCATCACCTTCGGGATGTCTAAGGTGTACGACAAGCCCTTTCGGGCTAATACCTTAAAGGTCCCCCCAAACCTGGGGCGCAGTTTATTGCGCAACACGTTGGAAACTGCATGTGTAGGAAGATTTTTAGCGTTTAATAAAACACTTTCTCCTACTTTGTATACGTTTTCCTTACGCCTCCCCTTGCGGTCAGCTTGCTCCTTCTGCTTGTCTTGGCTTTCCTCCATGGCATTGCAGACGTGTTGTAAGACACTAAGGCGCGTCGATAAAAACTTGTCGATGTGCTTTCGCACAGATACAGGGCTGACATCGGGGAATCCTCACCCCTCAAGCCCTGGGCCACACACATGTGGCGTTAACGGAACCCTCGGATTCACCAATCCGTTCACGTAAAACGGGGTAAGACCCGTAGATGCATGTACCGAATTGTTGATAGCAAATTCGACCATCGGACGCATCTCACTCCAATCCTTTGGAGAATCCGGACATAAGCTCCGTAGAATATCCTCAACAACGCGATTAACGCGTTCCGTCTGACCGTCCGTCTGCGGATGATCCGCAGTGGACATGAGGAGCTTGGTGCCTAGCACCTTAAAAAACGCTCCCCAAAACTGTCCCGTAAAACGGGGATCCCGATCCGATACAACGGAATCGGGTAGACCATGATGTCGAAAGACACGGTCTAGGAACACTTTTGCTGTTCCTTGTCCATCAATGGACTCTGACACCGCCGCCAGGTGAGCCATCTTGCTCAAACGGTCTACAAAGACCAATATTCCTGTGTTCCCGGCCTTATACTTCGAAAAACCGAAGATAAAATCCATGCTAATGGATTTCCAACACTCCGTAGGAACGGATAAGCTCGCCAAAGGCGCAGCTGAACTTGCAGAGGGTTTAACCCTCTGACACGTCTCACAGCTGCGTATATACGCACCGACCCACTTATACATATTGGGCCACCAATACAAAGCGCTTAAAGCGCTGTAGGTCTTATCCCGACCTAAATGACCCCCGGTAGGGGCGTCATGTGCCTCAAAGAGGACTCTATACTTCAGTTCCTCATCATGAGGAACTACCACCCGCGGAGTGTCCTCCGCGCTCGTGCTATAAAATAGCAGACCGTCACAGTACCTGTAACGGTGTAAACGCTTTAGCTCGACTTGACAGGGTTGTCTCAGACAAGCCAAGACCGTTTCACCCAACGCGCTAATAAGCGCCGTACACTGTGGATCTTTCTCATACGCCTGGCGTATGAGATCCACCACAGACGTGGTGACGAATGTCGCGTGAGCGAGCTCGTAATCGGGACGACGCTACAACGCGTCCGCAAGCACGTTCTGCTTGCCAGGTTTATACTTAACCTCAAAGTTGTACTCCGCAAAGAAGGAGAGCCAACGGGCCATCCGTTGCGAGAGATGAGGCGACTTTGTCGCTGTCCGTAAGGACGCGTGGTCAGTATAAACCACGAACGGCTTTGAGCCGAGTAGGTGAACCCTAAATTTGACTAGAGCATACTTCATTGCAAGTAGCTCCTTGTCATGAACGGGATAATTCCGTTCCGCAGCTTTAAGCTGCCTCGACTCAAACGCAATTACGCGTTCCCTTCCGGCATCGTCTGCTTGTAACAAAGCACATCCGATTGCGAAATCGGAGGCGTCGCAGACGACACTAAATGGTTTCCCAGAATCTGGGAGAGCAAGAACGGGGTCTTTTAACAAGCTCCCCTTAACCGCTTCAAAGCGTTTTGGTGTTCGGTTTTCCAACACCAATCAACATCCTTCTTAAGAAGGTCGGTCAATGGATTCGCCATTTCAGCGTAGTTCTCGCTGTACTTGTGGAGATTGTTGGCTAATCCGAGCCACTTCCGTAAATCTCTAAGATTTACAGGCGAAGGCCACTCCACAATGGCTTTCACCTTCGCGGGACCCGCCCGCACTCCATTCTTACCGATGAAGCATCCGAGGAAAGGAATTTCCTCAGCACCAAATATACATTTGGATGCGTTCGCATATAACTTATGCTCTCGAATACATTCGAGCACAGCTTGAAGGTGTATAAGGTGCGTCTGAACATCAGACGAGTCGCCTTCCGCACGACTATGAATGAATATGTCGTCGAAGTACGTCTGAGCGTACTTTCTATGAGGGCGGAAGAGTTGAGTCACCAAGCGATTGAAAGTCGCTGGTGCATTCGAAAGCCCCTGTGGCATAACTAGCCACTCCCACAGCATGCCACTAGGCGTTCTGACCGCTGTAAGCGAATTATCGGATGCTCGCATGAGCACCTGATAATACCCGTCCACCAGATCTAAGGCACTGTACACAGTACAGCCCGCCATATTGTTCTGGAGGACATCCTTCCGAGGAATCGGAGTCTGCATGGGTACAGTAGCTGCATTCAGCTTGTTGTACTCATGCACAATGCGCCACTTTCCGTTCGGTTTACGAACACAAAAAGTGGGAGATGAGTGGGGAGACTTGCTCTCCCGTACCATCCCTGCCTCTTCTTTCCCCTTGAAGAATGCGTCGATGACGTCGCATTGTTCCTTGGGGAGAGGCCACTGCCTAGTGACGCAGTATTTGGTTCCAGGAACCAAATCAATTTCATGTCGGACTCCCCGATCCGGTGGTAACCCCATGGGCGGGTTGTCACTAATGACATCTCCAAATTCCTTTAATAAGGAATGGTAAGGGTCCTCAGGATCCGCGAGGATCTTGAGGCCGCTTCGGGCATTTAATGCCTGTTTGGTTTTCACCAAAACTGACTCGTCCATCGTGGATGAGGAGTTCAACTCCTCATCCGGACGTAATGTGACAACCTCGTCGATTTCATCTGCTTTCAAAGCAGCTTCAAATTCGTTGAAGGACATCTCCTCCAACGACAACAGTTCGCCTACCCCAGACAACCGTTCCAGGCTTACGCCTTCTGTGACAACACCTGTCACACTATTCAGCATCCTGTAGGACCGCTGACTACTGGCCTCGGGACTCATCCCGAGACCCAGATGGGGGAGTCAATTGCCCCATCTATTGGAAGCGCCACGCGCCTATCCACAGAGGTATCTACCTCTACCACCGGTGAATCGCCGGTCTAACCTATAACGGCGTAGTCGGAATCATTTCCGACGTGCGAAAGAGACAAACTTCGGGTCTCTTCGCTTGGAAGCGCCTCGCGCTTAACCACAGGGGTCTCTACCCCTACCACTGGAGTCGCAACTTGTTCGCCGGACACGGCGTGGTCGGAATCAATTCCGACCTGTAGAAGAGACCAACTTCGGGTCTCTTCTCTAAGTGGCTCGCGCTTACCCTCAGAGGAATCCACCTCTATCACTGGCGACTCACACCAGTTTCGCCTATATCGGCGCGGGGATTAACCGCCGAATCCCCCTCGTTAAGGAACTCTTCCTTAACGCCATTGGGAATTATCATTTCAGACATCCCAATCTCTGGCATCTCACGCCAGAATCGCTTTTGCGATCGAGCAAAGGTGGGTTCATGACTCGCCAATGCTTCACCCGAACGCGGGTGCGTTGAGCCAAAGAAAGGACTTAGACTTCCAGTCTATCCATAGCTCGTGGCGTTCCAGCCAGCCACTTCATGCCCAGAATGAGGTCATACCTCGAGTCCAAATCCAGGAATAGGCAACGTTCTAAGCTGTCGAAGTCTGCAAACTTCAGCTGAAGGTCAATCGAGACCTTGGGTACAGAAACATGTACGCCCGTCGCAAGACGGACCGTGACAACGTCACGAGAACGTGCCTCTAGGGCCTCGGCATACAGCCGACTTTTCTCAACAGAAGCCTTTCTGACATAATTGTCAGACGCTCCATAGTCTATCAAGACTCTCCAAGGCTTATCAAAGCCTTTCACGTCCGCAAGGACTACCAGCAAACCTGTCTGGTACACCAACTCGGTGCTAGAAAGCACCAATTCCCCCAGTAGGGCGCCCCGCACCTACTGGGAGCCGTCGTTTCCCGACGGCTTGGACAAGGGCTTTTCCCCACCCTTGGTCCCTTGTAGCGAGTGTCTCGCTGGGGATTTTTCGGACATCTGTTCCTCAGATGATCCGTGCTTCCACACAGGAATCATCTCAGCGGCCCATGCCACTGCAACATAGCTAAGAGCTCTGCCTCGAAGCTCTTTGAAAAAGAGTCTGAATGAATCTTAGTGGGAGGTTTCTCCTCCGCTTCGACCTGAATCAGGTCATGGGTTCGGTACCCACCTTAGAGGAACGGAAATTCCTCTCGGCGTTAAACGCCATCTTGAACGCCTCCCCCAGGGATTGGGGTCGGCATCGGAACAATTCCGAACGTTCTTGCCCTTCTCTTAGGCCTCTCATGAAGACGGGGATGGACACATCGTCCGAATACGCTTTCGCGTACATCCCTACCAACGGGGTTTTAAGCTCCTGGATATAAATCTCCAGGTCCTTAGTGCCTTGACGGCACCTCAGGAACGCCAGTTGATTCTGGAAAACCAGATCAGGCGTTGCGTAAATGTCCATGAGCTTCTGCATAAGGACCTTCCATGTTGGGAACACGTCCGTGACTGACTCCGAACACGTAAACGCCTATATATGAGCTTTGCCCGTAAGATGGGTCATTGCAAGTCCCACTTGCAAGTGATCAGCGGTCATATTCACTGTTGCGAAGGCCGTTTCGACCTCTCGCAATCACACTTAAAGGTTGTCACCCTTCTCCCCGGTGAACTCCTTTATCTAAAACGATAATGGAGGGCGCACCCCCGTGGAATGACCTCCACTACAACTCGCTTCATGAGCGATGAGGGCATTTACCCTTGCCTTTACGGTCTCAAGGCCCTGCTCCACTAGGAGCTTCATGCCTTCTTCCCCCGTTAAGGGTAACAGCCTTTTAAAGGCTTCCTGCTGGACGAGGGTCAAACTATCCCAATCGTCCTGATTCATCCTTTGCAGAGGATTCCTAGTCCACCCACACAGGTGTTGGATGGACTAACAAGTGCTACCAGATGTAGCCGGTGCGTATACGCACGGTGCGGCTAGCGCACAGAGGAAGACTATTCCTTAAAGCGGTAGCTACCGCTACTTAGCCGATACGCTCTTGTAAAGGGCTTAGAAGGAGAGTTCTCCTACTCGGGGCCAAGATTCCCGGGTTGGTTTACGACTTATCCTTAACGGCTGTGTTCCCTTTACGTGATGTAAATAAAGGGAGGGCTCCCTCTTACCTATGACACTCACTGCACGCGCGACCGGTCGAGGTCGCGCGACTGCACTTTAGAGTGAAATGTAAACTGAATATATTTAATATGTAATTAGCCTAAATTAATTTAAACTAATATAAACTATATGTAATACTAAGTAGAATATTCCAAATTCGTACCTAGCTAAAATGTAGTGTACACACCTGTGTACCGACACGTGGATGGCTGACACACCACCACACCAAGGGCCCCTGCCCTGATTGGTTAAAATAACCAAAGGTTCAAAACCTTTCAAACCGGTCAATACTGGCCTCAACCGTGGTTTACTCATGTACACCAACATTATATGTAACTCGAATGTAACCCCGTTACAGTAGTGCCCCTAAAGTTCTGAACATAGCAGATCCCAGTCAGATCGGAAATCCCGACTCAACTGTTGGATCCAGTTCGCAGCCGGTCCTTTCAGCAGATCTCTGAAGATCAAACACCGTTCCTTTTTTGGTGTCTGATCCCGCAAGAAAGCAGACTTGACCCGACCAAACCACGATCTGGTTTGCTCCTCGTCGGCGTCCTTTCCAGTGAAATCCTTGAGATCAGTGGTCGCAGCCATGCGTATGCGTGGGATCGCAGTAGATCCAAAATCAAAGGCGTTCTTAGAGGCTAGGTTAGCCCTGCGCGTTCTGCCCACACCTGCACCGTCTGAACCATAGTGGTCATCCGGATCGCCGATCGACTCCATGTCGCAATCGCTATTTTTGCTTGATCGTCGCGGTAGGGCTGGCTGCGGCTTGCGCCTTCCTCTGCCAACTGGTCTGCCACCTCGGGTAGCCTTATCCGTTGATGCCACTGACTCCATATCAACATCCCGGCAAGTATTGACATTTTTCCGGGCAGATCAGTCCTGGGCATGCGGGCTCGAAGGATATCGTCTTCGGTCTTCCATAAAACTCTCCATCATTGCCTCAAACATGGCTTGGACGTTAGCTTGGGTCATGGGCAGCGTGTTGGCATCCTCCTTTGGAGGTAATGAAACCTGTGGGTGCTCCTGGGACCCTGACCGGAATGTATCCCCATGCTGCCACATGTACTTTTTATGCTACCATGGGGGTATGACCCACCCCCATGGTCATCCGCTCAACACCGACCTCCAACTCCGATGAGCTATTAGAGGCAGGTGGAGACTGATATAGCGATTTATCATCGGAACACACATCATCGTGTGCTGCCGTGGCCTCAGCGACCTTCAATGCCACGGTGGGAGTTGGGAGGCAAACCGCCCCCACCAACGGCACCAAATGAACATGGATGGTCGACATCGACATCTCCAGCTTCCAAGTGTCCAGATCAAACAGCTTATGTACGTTGGCGAAGTTTTGCACTTTTATGCCGACCTCAGCAAACATCGCCAGCAGGTTCTTCACCAATAGCAATGACCGATCGCTTTGGATCGTCTCGGTGGTGGGTCCGAGAAGGCGATCGGGGATCTGGGGGTTTAAGATCTGCATGACCTGGTCTTCACGAATAAATCGCTTTAACTCGTGGACTTAATACATCCTGGTCAGGTCATCTTCCTTGATAGCCCCATCCCCGACCCGCGACTTTTCTTCCAAGTCATATTCATCGGGTGGCATTCCCAGTCTTTGCTTGGGAACCTTTGGAAGGTGGATCTGATCGTTCCGATCAGCCTCCAAGTCGTTTTCATCTTTTATTTTTCATCAAAAAACGTTCATTCAAATGCATAGGATCAGGACAAAAGTCCTTATCCTTTCCGGAACTATAGCAAGACTTGCTAAAGTCCCGATCGGCTCCGGTGGGAGCCTCATGGGGAGGAAAAAACTTATTAATCCCGATCTGGTCCTCCACCCGGCCAGATCGGACATCGCCATCCTTATCGACAACGAAAACATAAGGCGATAGCCGTTCCTTATGTCCTCTCCAGAACAATTCCACATTTAATTCGTTATAATCAATCCTTGACGAGATATCATCTCGGTGATATCCGCGATCATCAAGTGATCCGGGCACGCGCACCATTGTGGTGGAGTCAAGTTCAAAATCGAACACAGTAGTGTTGAGAACCTGACCACCATCGTGCCCAGCCTTCCAACTGACGGGGGGGGGGTACCCCGCGAATCTTCGCCTACGATCCGATCTGATCGTCCGCTGCTAGCAGACGACCGATCATTAGCATAGGACGCCTGGTCCGATTTCTGCGTCTCCATCTCACTTTGTGTACCCGATGGAATGGGCTGTTTACACACTTGGTGGATCGTCGCTGTAAATTGACTCGGGTCTTAAATGGAAGACCGTGCTGGGTAGTGTACCCTGGGAGGAACTCTTCATCCTGGGTACGGGCAGACCAATTATACTCAGAGTAAATGTACTCCAAAGGGCATATCGCTTCACCGATCGTATAGCCGAACCAATGCGAGAACAAAAGACCAATATTCCAATATGGAGTTCCAACGGGAACGTAACAAACTCCACGAACGATATCTCCACGTAGCAATCCAAAAACTTGCTTACACGTTCCAAACGTGTGTGACTTGGGCTTGCGAAGCCGACCAATGCGTACTCCCGTCGAGGGACTTCCGGCGGGCCAAGTGCGTATGAAACGCGTCCGGCCGGGTATAATGAGCTAGAGGGGATTACTCGACCCTCTGCTCCCAAACACTCCGCGGCGTGCAGAGGCGACTGATGTACTTGGCAAAGATGTTAACGACTTCCTTGTTGTGAGTTAAAGGCCAAAAAATAACTAACCAATCCTATCTTCCTACGGTCCATAATATGTACAAACATGAAATATGTAAGTACACGCAATAACATAATCTGTGTTCTTGACACTTCTCGCACACGATAGGCTTAAAAGCCTCCTTTTTTTCACCAATCCGATCGCCGATAAGCTGATCGGCGTGCCGCTGACACAAATTGACTGAAATTATTGAATCCACTTCACCACACAATCTCTTGTCGGAAGTTTGCTGTAGATTTCAAGATGCACAAGACAGGACATATCATACGCATAGCACAAGGCTACAAGATGAATTCATGCACCTACAATCACGGATTGAAATTTGGCGAAGAAGATTACGAGGTACCTTAAGGACTTAACTGACTATGCGGAAATCTGAAGACTCAAGTGATGGTTTAAGGTCAAGGCTAACAGTGATGCAGACTACGGTGGGGATAAAGAAGACCGAAAGTCAAATACGGGTGAGCTGGTTTTCGTTGATGGCATGTTGGTGAGCTGGATTTGCAAGAAGCAAGTTGGAGTCGCTTTCGACGATGGAAGCGGAATATTATGTAGCGTCGACTAATATTGTGCAATTACTCGGTTTCATGGAATTGCTCGAATACAAATCAAGATGAGTTACCCGTGCGGTTTTGCAGGGATAACAAAGCAGAGACCAAGATTTTCAAAGGACTCGAAGGAGCTCAAAAACGAAGCATGTGGACATTCGACTGGAATTTATTATTTCAAAGTTACAAGAAAACACTATCGAGCCTGTCTATGTTGGAACGAAGGAAATTCTGGCTGATGGACTTACCAAGCCATTGGCTTTACCAAGATTCGAAGAATTGCGAAGCGCGATCGGCCTGCAGGTGTAATTGACGAAATTTACAATGACGAGGAGTGTTGAAAATATTCGTTATTTTTTCGGTTTGTAACAAAAACCGGGTATATACGTTTATTTTCATTATAGCATTGATATTTTCGTACTTTTAAGAGATAAGATAGCGTACTAAAGGATTTGAGTACCTATTATTAGGTACGGATAAGTAGTGTAGGACACACGACAGATATAAGATCGCTATAACTCTAACTCTTATGCATATTACATGTTAGGATAGATAAACACTTCTCACTATACATTCAATTGAACAAGACCCTGACTTGGTTATCTTCACATCTTGTCTTGAACTCTTTTGGGTGTTGCTTTCATCGTTAACGTACGTTTGGTTGCGATAAATTTCAGCGAAGACGAGTTCAGTAAATTGAAGGTATTAAACGACATCTACGACTCACGTTTCTACAAATCTTCGCAAGTATGAACAACGAAACATTTCGACAATTATTACTTACGAGTCAAAAAATGACACGCAAATGCGGCGGAAGCGTTATGATTGATCGACGGTAGCCCTAATAACGCAGTCTAGCAACTCGAGTAGTTAAAAGATAAAGCCACTTGCTCCATCGAGTCTGCTGCATCTCAACATCGGACCATAACATATATATACTGTAAGTTAATTAAATAGAAGCCCGAGAATACCGGTAATCATTTCACAAAACACATGGTGCAAAGCTCACACGCTAGCACACATGTTCGGGCTCTAGCGCAGAAACGCCGAGAGTTGGGATTCAGTTTCAACTAATTGTAGGGAACCTCCAATCATCAATCGCCAGTTTGATTTATAAGTTCGGCTTGATGGACTACACGAGACTGCGCTCGATCCTCCGCACGGCATGTCCGCTAGGCGCCTCAATTAGCATCCTCGTGACGATGGTACTCTGTGTTATCATCGTCAAGGCAAAGCATATTTGGGTTGGTGGTCTCTCATGGCCGTTTCTCTCAGATATGGGGCGAGGTGCGACGAAAATTTTCATGTTTTTGGCTTACTGAAGCTGACACTCTTCACGCGCAGATCCTCCAGCATACTACGTCTTCACCACGGGTCTCACGCTTGTTGCCATCATGCTTGTATTCACATGGACATTCAATTGGCGCTACCAAGTGTCAGCACTGCCAGAAGAGGCTACCGTCTTCCGGGCAATCTCCTTAATCAGTTTTATAGCGGGCGTCATCGCTAATGCTGGTCTTCCAGTACTTGTACGTGAGAACAAAGACGGTGGATGAGAATTTCGCTCGTTGATCTTTTTCTACGATCAACAGGCTTTCTTCGACACGTCCAAGCACGCTAAAGTCCACCTTGCTGGCGCTGAGTGGTTTTTTTACATCGAAACTATCGCCGTATTTCTCAACGTAGGTTCATCCATTGGTTCGCAGTGCGAGCTGTAGTAAACAGTGCTCACCTTAATTGCTAATATTGCAGACAATCGTGAGCTACAAGCTGTATAAAATGCTTACAGGTCTGCAGACGGATCTACAAAACACGTGCTCGACGATTGGAGCCAAAGTTCAAAGGCGAAAGAAAACGCTTACCATTCAAGTAATTTTCTTCTCGCTGTTTTTCATGGCATTCCTCATATATATGCCAATCGGACTAGCAGTATCTCCACCGTCGCATCGTCTCTCCATTAGCGACTGCATTAACAAGGGCCTCGGCGAGAACTATTGTGCGGTGACAATGCGTCTCAATTCGACATCTACCACGTTGTACGACAATGGTACGTGTAGATTTGCGTTGCGGTGTTATATTCTCAACCAACATTTTTCTATACTGAATCACAGAGAAAAGTTTCGGGACAAGTCAAATGCGAGCTCTCGCTCAGCTAGCTTGCATCCTGACGCTTGTGGGATACTCAGCTTCATTCATCACAAATGATTACGACGAGGAAGAGGGCAAAAATTTCACTCCTGACGCTAAAGTTACTATGCTGCAGTAATTGACAGGTCGCGGTGAAAATTAGGAAGCACTGTGCTGTTCCTCTTGTGTTCTTTTTTGAAGCCAACTACGTATTTTGTGTTCAAATTTGGAGGAAGGCAACATAGGCAGTATATTTGACAATGGTCTCTTACGTCCCTGTCGACAGATTAAATACCACTATTAAGCGTTTGCTTCTTTGATATCTCATTCGATAACGAATGCATTTTACCAGTCTACACGCTATTCATAGAAAAATGTGTAAGGGTCATGCACAAGCAAGCACATAA
>CM047583.1:12755559-12802059 GCA_026184515.1 Peronosclerospora sorghi | reverse complement strand
CTATTCATAGAAAAATGTGTAAGGGTCATGCACAAGCAAGCACATAATCACTGCACCACTCTCACACTCCGCATCAGTGAGAGACCTCAACCTCATCTTTGCTTTTTCGTTCAACATCGTCCTCACACAGTCCAATCTTCTCTTGCAACTCATTGATCCTTGGTCGACTTAGTGCCTTGGTCATCAAATCTGCAAGTACTTGATCTTGACATTTAATGATTCGCTTTAGCTGAAGTCTTGTCGCCGTCAAGTTGTTTAGTCGCCGCTTGATATCCACCAAAGGCACCATCGGTATTTAACCTTTTACTTTTAACTTGCCCAAATCCGAACAATCCCTCCCAACAATGCGCGTCGCACTTTTTCGGCAGATAAACACACTTGTTTTTGTACGTCGAAAATCGTCATTTTACCAAATGACTTTCCATCTGGCATGTTGGCAGCAAATTCCGCATCTTTGAAATTTTCACCTCAATTCTGTCCTCACTATGCTCCATTCTCCCATGTAGCGCGTAGTTCTCTCGGCAAGCTTCCAGTGTGCAACACTTCGCTGCGTGTGCACCGCGAAAACTATGTCGGGTCTCTTACATTTAGCCGATGATAAGTTCCTACAATTAGCACAAAAACTTGACTTACTTGTACTCACCGCATCTGCTATTTTGTCACTACAGTCGTTTTCTATTCGTTCCCATCCAAATGACAATCGGACGATTGGCATTTTTGCCCCGTTTGGTTCTAGCGCGTATTCGTGCAAATGTCACGTATCATGCCATACTGGTCCAACTTGTAGCCTACTTGCTCAACCTAAGAAATTACGCGTCACTCCTCTTGATCGATAGAGACGTTAGCCCTAAAAAATTGTCCACGTCTTCTTGATCAGTTCCAGTCATCAAAATTGTCTACATAGACACCAACAACAAGCAAATTGTCCTTTGCGCTTCTAATATACATTTGTAAGATTCTGCTGAACCAATCGATTTTTAATTTCTTGTGCAGCAGCTTGTTGCATAATCTGCTTCAGATCATAGAGGGGCATTTTTTTGCTCTAGCATAATCTGCCCTTCACTTCGTGCAGCCAATTTAACCATCATCTTTCGCGAGATTTCTCTTCTTGGGGTTAAACCAGGCCTCATAATTTTCGGCAAATGCCGAATTCACCAAAAAACGTTAATTTCGGTGCGCCTGGCTAACGTAAAAGATGTAATATTACGCATTCTAAAGGACTAAGGAATCAAGGAGACCCCGCTGTTTAGCTTGGAAGATGCCTTCCAACGTCAGATTCGTCATTGACTGCCGGAAACTGTCGTTCTCCCATTTTAAGACAGTGAAATCGCTTTCTACGGAAGTGGCATTGGCAAAAGCCACTGCCAGCCCACCCGAGAATCGACGGAGAAACGTGAAGCGATTGCCAATCGATGCCCAAGCATCGTTGAAGTTGGTTTTAAGCGTGTGCTCGTCAATCAACGCCTTTGTTGACGGCTCTTGGTTATAAGCATTGACCAAACCTACATCATTGACTACCTGGTTAGAAAGCAATTCAAGCGTTTGTTTATCAAAGTTTCACTGGCGACCAACTACTTACCTCTGTGGTCAGCTTCTACTTGCTCAACATCCTCAGCGCTCCAGTAGAGGCCGATGTGAGCTCGGTATTTGTCTAAGACATCAGAAATGAAGGTGCCAGTCCGCAGTTTCACAAGCTGCGCGGGAAGCACTGGTGGCGCAATGCTTCCTGCGTTGTTTCGCTCATCTCGTTCCGCCTGGACGTCAGACCAACCGCAAATGAGTTGCAAAGTGTATTGACCAACTTCATGCAACACATGCGATTGGTCTTCTGCGGAAAGAGAATTGAACAGATCGCCGGCCCATGATCCCTGATCATAAATGTGCTCCCACACACTCTGTGTTTGGATCCAGTATTGCCCCCGAACGTAACATAAATCATCCGGAGGGTTCCCATCTGCTTCCACATCCATTGCCATTACCAAGTCGCCAATCATACTTTTGATCTCGGCCATTGTTGGCAGAGGATCATGTCATGCGACTGGAGGATGGTCATCGTGGTGTTGCAAAGTTCCGCCAACGGTTGCACTGAAGCGCACATCACCCACCAGGTGGGTGATGGTGCAGATACTGGCCGTTTCTCTTCAATCCACTGCTCCAATCGGCGACGATGTTTCAGCATGAATGAAAGGATGCGCTCGAAATAAATCCATCTGATTGTATCTCTGGGGCATTGCATATCCAAATTTAAGGATTGTGACATGTAAGACGAAAGGTGTAGCCGGTGCGTATACGCACGGTGCGGCTAGATCACAGAGAAGACTCTTCCTTAAAGCGGTGACTACCGCTACTTAGCCGATACGCCCTTGTAAAGGGCTTAGTAGGATAGATCTCCTACTCGGGGCCAAGATTCCCGGGTTGTTTTACTAATTAGCCTTAACGGCTGTGTTCCCTTTACGTGATGTAGGTAAAGGGAGAGATCCCTCTTACCTATGACACTCACTGCACGCGCGACCGGTCGAGGTCGCGCGACTGCACTTTAGAGTGAAATGTAAACTGAATATATTTAATATGTAATTAGCCTAAATTAATTTAAACTAATATAAATTATATGTAATACTAAGTAGAATATTCCAAATTCGTACCTAGCTAAAATGTAGTGTACACACCTGTGTACCGACACGTGGATGGCTGACACACCACCATACCAAGGGCCCCTGCCCTGATTCGTTAAAATAACCAAAGGTTCAAAACCTTTCAAACCGGGCAATACTGACCTCAACTGTAGTGTACTCATGTACACCAACATTACATGTAACTCGAATGTAACCCCGTTACAAAAGGTAAGATCCGCTTAAAAAAACATTATCTGCTGGAGGGTACTGCTTGCATTTCCAAGATTAGATTCTGTTGTTGCCGCAAGTGTACAGAAAACGCATGCGGTGTTTTATAAAACGCCCCGTTGTCCATTTCGTTGGTTGCGACGAGAATGACAATGTCTCTTTTGGTGAGGCGCACACCAGACACGCATGAGTTGATGTGTCGCCATCCGGTTCAGACGGGCAACAACACCATTGCGCCAGCCAGTGTTGGTGTTTTCACCGTCCGTTGTTATGGAAATAATCTTGTCCTGCCACGGCGCGCAGACCGTCTCAAGTAACGTGGTGATGAGCTTTACCGTATTTTCGGCAGTGTGCCGATCGAAGAATGGCACGACAACTAAATGAATGTTATGCAAGTTGCCATTGACACAAACTAGGATGCGCATGTCGAGGAATGGGATGCCATTATGCGTCGAACCATGACAGGCCAAGGCGAATGACCACACGTCTTGGTCGCTCAGTATCGATTTTATTTTCTGCAAGTTGATGGCGACAAGCACGCGCACAAATTGGCCGACCATATGGTCGTTCAGACCAGAGAGTTTCGTTTTTTTTACGCATCTAGGTTCTGTTTGATTACTGCTGACGTCTGCCGCATCGAAAGGCCCACCGACGTGTGGTCGAGCGCCAAGTTGAATCGGTATGGGTTTTTGATTGTGACCAAGTAGGAGCTGTCAGACTCCTTCCTAAACAACTTGAGCGCGTTTGCCTTGGTGATCGGCTCTCCTTTTTCCTCTTCGTCGTACACAGGAGTAAAAAAAATCGTCAATGATTTTATCCACAATCGATGCATCGATTCTGAATTCAAGATGCGCATTCGACGTGTCAAAATATCCATCCAGTGTGGTCTTTGGCGACTTGCTTTCAAAAAAACGTTTTCTTCTCCGACCCAGGGAGCTTTTGATACTCTTGCCAAGCAATGGTGTGCTGTTTCTGGTTATGAGTACGATAATTCTCCTTCCTGAAAGGTGGCTGAAAGAAGTGAACATTCCCTGTTCGTTGCCGTTTTGCTCCAACTGACGCTTTTTCACGCCCGTGGACCGCGCAAAACCGCATCGGACTGAGCAGAAAACTCCTTTTGAGTCCCGTGCCGCAATTGAAAAGCCAAACTCGACAAGATGTGCTACTTTAAACGGCGTCTTGCGTTCTGACATTCTTTTATTTGAACGTGAACGTTGATCTGAGGCACGTATGGAGGTAGGAGCGAGAGCGAAAACGGTGGCAGAAGTAAAGCAAACTTGTAATGGGAGTGGACGGTGGCAGAAGGGAAAGTAGGAAGAAACAGGACGTGGACGGTGCAAAATCAAACAGAAGAACGAAGAAGAATGTGGACGCGCTTCGAAGTCTTAAACACGCGCTTCAAAGTCTTAAACGTGTGGTCTATGCATCAATAAAAAAAGGGTAGGGCTTATTTTCGGCGTCAGAATTTCTTTGTTATCGGTAAAATTGGCGTTTATTTTTAGAATGCCGAAAATTATGAGGCCTGGGTTAAACCTACTATTCCTCCATGTTAGCCTTTTTACGTACGTGTTTGGCACGTCTCCATGCTTAGCTGGTACACGCCAAAGCTGAGGAAGCTCCAAAATCAACTTCACACTCGCCATATATATAACACTCGAAAAAAGTCATGTTGTAATCTTCCCAGAACATGTTCGTTTCCACACGTCACGAGCCCCAACTTTTACATGCTCATCCACATACCATCATTTGATGCAAGTACCGATAATATACATCGGCACATTATTTACTTATTCTTCCAGTCCCGTTATTTCGGCGCCGGAAGTTATCACAGACCAATACGGAAAATAACACTCCCTACGTCAGTCGTGGAATGCTTTTGTTGACAATTACAACAGAAGTCCAGAGGATTACTTGCGCAATGTGCAACTGAGGGATCGGATGGGGAACAGGTACATGATCAATTCATAGATTACTAAAGCAATTGCGTGCGGATATTTCTGGCAAAAACCAAGGATTTGGTGGCTAAAAAATTTGAGCATTTCTTAGCTTTTTTCGAAAGGAGATTGATTGCTAGATTTACGTGTCAAGGACCGATGGAGGTGCTGAGTACAAGATACTGGATTATTTTTGCAGGAGTACCGGTATTTCGAGACAAGTTGGCGAGACAGGCAACCAGGCGATCAGCGGAAAGGCGGAGCGCATGCATCGGGCCGTGATGAATATGACCCGATGTGTGGTGGAGCGGCTGGCCAAATTTTGAGGCTTGGACAGTCGTTCCCACAGCGCTCGGACTACTGACTAACGAAGGGGGTACTCCGGTTGTCCTGTGACGGGCCTATGTCTTGTTCACCTTGTGTACCTGACGGTTTGGGCGTGGGTCGCTCTCCAGGTGTCTGGGGACGTAAATCAGTGCAATTCCGATGAAGATCGTGTGAATTCGTAGCATAGTAACAGGTGTCGATCTGGTGGAAAATCGCAGATTACAGATCCCGGAGAGAAACTGGGGGTCGAAGATTGCAGATAGCAGATCGATGATCGATGATCGCAGATCTATCCAGTTGATCTAGTGCGAGTTGGAGAGGTTGCGGATCTGTAGATCGCAGATCGATGATCCCTGATCGACGCTGTCGATCTAGTGGTAATCAGCGAAGGGGTACTTGATCACGCGGCGGAACGCCACTTGATCGTCGAGCCTCTTAAGCCTAGATCGATAAGGAAATACCCAATATATTTGTATTCCTAGCCTAAACGTAAGAGGAAGGGGGTCGATCTGCACTTTATATGTGCAGATCGACGGATTTTACAAAAATCCACCTAGAGTTCCCAATAGGCGCTTAAAGCAGCTGAGCTTCTAGAGGATTGGTGTAAACCCATGGGGGAAGAGGTGAGAATACTTGGCTCGATCACCCTCCCAGTAGCCTTTACAAAAAGGGGCCGCTGACACAGCGGGCGGAGTTGAGGGCGAGTTCTGTGGAACTATACGTCTGCCGGTGGGCCCAAAAGTGCACTACGTTCTCCCTCCCGGGACGTGTAAAGGTGCGTATGCAATAAAAGGGAGGCGCAAAGTTATCACGCCGTCCCAATCGATGATCTAGTTGATCGGACGCAAAAATAGAACTTTATTTTTCCTTATATCCTAAAATTAACCAATTACCTAATATCGACCAATCAACTCTACCCATCCTGATATGCATCATCGACCAATAAACCTGATATATCATCCTTCTGTCGCTTACCATCATGTACCTGTACCCTGCGTCGCTTTTGCTCCGGATGGCCCGTCCATGTTTACAACAGTTGACCCCAAAATCTGCCATACGCTTCTCCACAGATGCATGCTATTTGCAAGAAGATTAAACCTATCTTTTAGGGGGATGCAGCCGAGTACGCAGCGTATGTGTTGAATAGTACGCATACAAGCGCGAATACGAAGATAATGTCGCCGCTGGAATTGTTGACTGGTGTCAAACCAAATCTTGGAGAAATAGTCACGTTTGGTTCCCCGTGTACAGTGTACAGGAAACCGGGAACAAATTCATTGGCGCATAGGGCACAAACTGGGATAATTATTGGCAAGAGCGAAGAAACGAAGGGTTACAAGGTGTACCTCAAGCAAGATAACAAGGTGACTGATACGCAGCACGTCCGAAATGTGGAGACGCTGAGTGAAACGCAAAACCAGCAACTGAAGGACCTTTTTTCAGATGTGTGGTGGAGTCAAGTTCAAAATTGAACACTGAAGTGTCCGAAACTCGACCACCATCGCGCCCAGCCGACCAACTTACGGGGGGGGGTACCCCGCGAACCTTCGCCTGAGTGCCGATCGGGCGACCGATCAGCACTGCACGACGCCGAGTCCGATTTGTCTTTAATCATCTACCCATTGGTATGGGTGGCTACGCACTCGGTGGACCGTCGCGCCTTAAGGGTCTTGATAGGTACCGATATGGGTGGTACCTACTTGTTCCAAAAACCAACGAAAAGATAATCCAATATTTCCGATCTGCAAATGAAGCGGAAATCGTCACTCCAAATGCGAAGAAAAAACTTAGGCAGACCGCGTAGCGGTGTGGAGACATAACCAATAGAAATCTGGGTCATACTGCGTGCAGCAGTGTGGAGACACAGCCAATAGAAATTTGTGGTGGACCGGGAGAACGGCGCGTTGACCCAACCAATAATCTGGGGTAGATGCTAGATGCGATGTGGAGGCCCAGCCAAAACAAAGATAAGAACATGTTCCAAACGTGTGGGGCTTGAGGGGTGAGTGAACGAAGTGAGATGCTTCCCGTCGTGGGACTTCCGGTGGAGCTATGTTTCCTGTCCAGGAAAAAATGATCTAGAGGGGACCGTGTTAACCCTCTGCTCCCAATAACCCCTGCGGTAGGAGCGGTGACTTATGCAGCCCAAAGAAAAACTAAAACTATATTTAGTATCCTATTTAAAATCCAATATGTAAACTACATGCAAAACCGTGTGGTTTCCTTTAAATATTCGTAGAAAACACTCCAAGCACACGATTGGCCCAAAAAAACTCCATCCTTTTAGCCAACCTGATCGCTCTAACTTGGCGACTGGTACACTGGTTCATGCGGGTCAAAACGTTTCAGTAGCCTTTCACCACAGCCGCTCCTGAGTCTGGTCGCAGCCGCACAACGGTAGTGGCCTGATCTCACGAACAGTCTCCAATTCCATGCATTCATCCGAGTCCATTGAACCAGGTAGTTCCACTTGATCTCCGATCGCCACATTTCTTCTTTAAGACTTGTCTTCGTAGGCGATCGGGGTTCGCACTCTCCACATATTCCCTTCCTTGGCCGATCTGACCATTCCGACGACTCGGGCGATACTCAGACTGTCAGTGAACAGGATGAGCACCGAGGCGAGGTCGATCGTACTCAGAAATAATTGACGAGCTCCGACATGAGTTGAAAGTCGAACGCAAGAAGCGGATCGTGGTCAACGCCGCGTTCCAGAGAATGAGCAAGGACGTATAGCGGTTCTCCAAGCTGATCGACGCTACACATCTCACACTCTTGATAGCCGAGATTAAGCATCTCAAGGCCTCGGCTCCGCAACAAACCAAACCAGGTATGTCAATCCATCGTTAGCTCTATTTTGAGCTTGTCTTCACTTCCTTCTGTATGCAGATCCATTACCAATAAATATAATTCAAACCGTCCACACACTGATTGATGCCGATCGGCAGGTGCACAACTGCTTCGATAAGCTCCGACCGGTGTTGGAGGGGCTGATTGGCTCTCGTCACGACATGCGTCGCTTCAAGATCTACCGATCGCATCTCCAAGAGAAGCTTTCGGTGGTCTCTCAACAGAGTTCGGAGAATTGGCCCGACTGGTCGGTTTTGTATTATCAGAAGCGCGAATTGGATCGGCAGTTCGCCGAGTTACAACTCACGATAGACGATCACACCGAGATGATTGATGTCTTCCAATATCTTCTCAGCGTTTGTACCCAAGAGTCGAATCGACTCTGGGGAATTGTCCATTGGTGCCGCAATGAGCTGGCTACGTTTCTGTCCAGTTCTCCAGTTGCTAGCTCCATTCCTTCTGGATCAGTCTCGAGCGCCCTCGCGGACATGCAGTCGCATACAAAACTCGGGTGGAATTTCTCGCCATTCATTGGCTGAAATTCCTCCCCCCCAAATTCGCACGCACAGCAGGAAACGCAAGGGCGCGGCGAGAGGCACGAGGGCGCGGGGAGTAGCGGCCGATACAACTACACCAGTTCAAGCCACGAAAACTCAAGCGCCCTTGACCCCTCATAACGTTAGGCTTAATTCAACCTTATCCTCGCCTGGAGCGGATTCGGAGGGTGGATTGATGGGTTCGAAGGAGCTACTTCTCGCTCTATCTTAATCCTGATCCACCCAGCGTCGTCGTTCCAGTGCTGCAGCCGAATTGCCAGCGCTACGAGGCGACCAAGTGGTGCGCCCGAAGGACGGCAAGGTTAAAGAACCATTGAAACCGTCTGGCAAGGCACCTGAACCATCTCTTATGCCCGGCAATTCTGGTCTGTATCATCATGCATCGTTGGGGGCATTGAAGGTTGACGTTCCTCTCCCTCCATTAGGTCTGGCTGCTGCCTACCCTTGGTCACCGGGGCAGATCGATCTCCTGCGGCGATCCGTCCCGACCAAGCAGCAGCTGGCGCGCTCTTTTTCGCGTCCGGACTTCTGGCTCTTCCAGCTGGCGATCTGTCAACTCAGTTCAACCTAGTGGCGACCTGATCTTGTTACCGGACCGCAGATTGCCCGCCAGTACGAGACCAAGCCATGGAAAGTTTTTCTCCGCCCCGACTTTCACACCATGTTAACGCTGACCCCGTGGAACACCTCGTTCTTAGGTCTTCTCGGGAAGTAACTCAGCACTCATTGCCAAGCGATCTGGGAATCAGCACACTGTCTGGTATTTCCCGTCGGTCGAGTGAAGCTGGCCAAGGACCTAGCAGCTTTCCAGAAGCAGAGAAAGCAGCGTCGGAGTCGGGCTGGTGAAGCCTGGTTGTCCATCTGCCAATTCGTATTGGAGGGCATGCGAGCAAGGGAATGTGACATCAACATCTTCCTATACCCAGTTGTCCTCCATATGGCCAAGCGTCGCGGGGAGAAATCCGGGGATTTGATCGAAGACGGAGCTTCGTACCCCAGCTACCACTGCGACACAGTAATCGACAACTTTATGGACTCCTTGACCCAGCTTGGCAAGGAGCAGACTTGGCGAAACCAGTTTCGACAGAAGATCGCATATCACCCAGCCATGATTGTCAGTCAGCTATGGGAAGATCGCAAACTCTGACATTGTAGACGCCAATCGGGTAATAATTCGTGCATTCATCATTAATATTTTTTTTTCAGATTACCCGATTGTACCATCTGTCGTAGCATTTAATCTCGTTAATCAAGGTCCACCTTTACCGCATCCAACTGCATCCACATTCGAGAATCGTTGCCATTATCACCGAAAAATATCCACATCCTCAAGTCACTTTGTTACCATCGAAAAATCACCAGTTCATCGCAGTTAGTCACGCACTCGTAGTCGTAATCACAATAAAAATCACAAATATTCACGCCGATCGGTATACATGCTGATCGACGCTGTTGTAAATCTTGATTTTCCACTTCGTGAGTCTGCGTCGCTCCATAACAATTCCGATTAATTCGATTTTGCCCGGACTTCCTTGGAAGAGCGCCACAATTCAGAACGAATTCACCGATCCAAGTTGCTTCTTCGCAGTACTTCGAGCGGATGATATACTACCGGTGCGTCTGACCAAAACACGACTTCTTGACCGATCTGGCACCCAAATGGGCAGTCGGATTTACATCACCACTGTCGATATCAGCAGCACACTTCCCGATCAGCCAATATTTCTTCTTCCATATTAATTCCTTGAGCTGATCGATCCGTTCAGGGATGTTGGCGACTTGGTCACCTGCTTGTGGATTATCCAGAGTCACTTTAAGCGAATCGGCTGATACTTCGGATGGAGCCTCCATCTGACGCTCCGATCCTTCAACGCACTCCTCTCCGCCCCCGTCCGCCCCCGTGCATACACACCTGGTCATCCAGCGAGGTTACTTCACTCGGCCCGTCCCTGTCAAACGGGCAATATTGATCTCCATCGACGGTCTGTCCTTCTGCAGTATCAACTTGGGTGGATGCGCCATCATACTCGTCTCCAACAATACAAGATATTCCCCATCTACCGTCGGTTCCACTGGCACCCGATCTAGTGATACAACCGCATTGACGACTCCCGGCACATCTGCCTGTAAGTACACTGTATCGGGTAACATTGCTGATAACCTTCGGCACATATTGGGTGTTGCGTGATCCGGCATTTCCGTCCAAGGTGAGGAGTCTTCTTCGGCGGATTTGTCATCGCCGACCCAATCGGTGGTGGATTTACACGCAAAGCTTTGCCACTCAATATATCGTCTTGATACGATCGAAATAAACCCCATCTTCCTTGGTACTTTTCCTTCGACCAGCCACATACCAACGATCGTATCGTTGTCTAACGTAAGTGGTTTGTTACCGATGTTAGTAACTCGTACGTAATCTCTTCGGCTTCCGCCTTCCACAAACGTCGGTATCCAGTGATCGCCCCTGGTCACCCACAACTTCCTTGTCCGGTAGTCCTTCTCCACCGAGATATCTGCCGATCGCCCCACAGGAATGGTGATATCTTGCTTCCACCTTACCAGCTTAGTGCGTGATCCGTATAAGGGGAGCCGACCGGCCGTTCGAGCTGGACTTCGTACGGAAGCGTGAGTACTCCATGAGACAGATCGAGACGTATGCCTGCTGTCACCATAAAGTTCATGCCAAGGATCGCGTCTTGACCGGTCATATTACCGACCCAAGCGCTAAAAAATTAAACCAATGAACCAGATAGAGTAATCTTCATACGCGTCCTCCCTTCGGTCATGTAGGAATTTTCACCAATTCCGACGCATTCTTGCCTCTGTGCATAGTCAATGTGACATCCGACCTTACGAGCAAAGGTGGAGTCGATAATCGAGACTTCTGATACAGAGTAAAACTGCATCGTCGCCCTTTCATTGTTGATCTTCCCGCAGTCTTTCGCCTGTTGGAACCATTTATCGGGAGCGTGATATTTCCAGTACCCACGTGACTCGCCAGGCAACAGGTCCACTTGCATAACGACCTTCGATCGGAAATATTCATCAGTCGTGAGACTTTAAATCGGCTGATTTCCATCGCCTGTCCTTTTTTGCTGTTGTATTGATGTCTTTTCCAACATATGCATAGATGCTAAACGTAGATCGCTCGGCTCGACCCAGATTCCAACCTGGCGAGCGACCTGGTTTAACATCTTCTCCACATCAGAAGGCAACATTCCCTCATGCTTGTGTGGCACATAACACTTGTGCATCTAGTTGAAAAATTCCTCCATCTTGCACAGTCTAACTTCGTGAATGTCTCCACACTCCTTGTATCCAAACAAACAGTGATCGGTGGGGTGGCCTCGTCTTTCACACTTCTTACACGTAATTCTTTTCCATCATCCCCGTTCATCGTGTTTAGTCGACCCGCAGTACGTGCACTTCTTGCGTGGCGAATCTGGTTCTGACCTGTTACCGTTTCTTGCCTTCCCTTCGGGTCGGCTGGACATCGGCCGGTCTCTTGGTGCAGACTGTGCGACGAAAATATGACGGTACTGTTCTTCGTCTGAGTCCAAACTGGACCAACCACTGCTCTCCCCTTCTGACCCGGTGCTTACATCAACCGCGATCGCTCAGATAGCTCTGGTCGGTCTGGTTGCAGGTCTCTTCACAGGACCATCCTGCACCTTCGATCGGGATCGGTTCGATCCGACAGCAACCTTCGTTCTCATACTGCGGGAGTGGCGCAACATATAGTAGCGTCTGCTCCACTTCTCCCAAGTTCTTGATACGCAGTAAGGTAAGCTAGTCGTCCAGCTCCTGATCATCCAGCGTGCTGATGAAGTGACTCACATGTTCCTGGGAAGCGCCGGTCGGCGGAACGGTCTCCTTGATCGGGATCCCTGCACGCATCGCGGCCACGTTGAGTCGATGGAGATACTCGATCGTCGTTTCATCGCCCCTTTTCCTCATGTTTTGGTATTTCTTTGCGGTAGAAAAGCCGGAGTGGAAATACTGCTCTTCAAATTCCGCACATAACGTCTTCCAATCAGACCGGACATACCGACTTAATTGTTGGATCCAGTTTGCAGCCAGTCTCTTCATCAGATCTCGGAAGATCGGAAATCGTTCTTTATTCGGCGTCTGACCGCAAAGGAAGGCGGACTTCGTTCTGCTGAACCACGATCGAGCTTTCTCTTCATCAGCGTCATTGCCCGTAAAATCTTTCAACTGAGTGGTTGGAGCCATACGAATCCTTGGGATCGCCGTTGAACCGAAATCAAACGTCGTAGTCGAGGCGAAGTTCGCCTTGCGCGTCCTGCTTATGCCTGTACCACCGTAGTCACCATCAATTTCGCTAGTAGAATCCATGTCGAAATCGCTGCTACTTGTCGATCGGCGAGGGCGGGCTGGATACGACTTGCGCTTCGCCTTATGAACAACTCCATCACCTTCAAACACCTTGTCCGCTGATGTTACCGACTCCATATCAATGTCCGCGTAAATAGTGTCGTTTTTCTGGACCGGTCGTCTTGGTGCATGAGGGCACTGAGTCGATCGGCCCTTGTTTTCGATGAAACGCTTCATCATGACTTTAAACATGGCCTGAATGATTCCTTCCGATGCGGGAGAGGTGACTGTGTCGCTTTTGGGGGGTGCCGATGCCTATGGGCGCCCCTGGGGCCCCAAATGGCATGCCTCCCCACGCTGACGTACGTCCTTTTTTTGTTCCGTGAGACTGGTATCATGACCCATGGTCATCCGCTCCACACCGACCTCCAACTCCGACGAGAACTTATAGGGAGGCGGCGACCCATACAGCGAGCTGTTATTGGAAAGGGGCTGTTCAGCAAGTTATGGCACGAGTTTTGGGGCTTACAGCGCAATTGTGGGAGTTGGGCGGCGTACCGCCCCCCCCCCCCAATGGCTGTCAAATGGTCATGTAGAGTCGACATAGATAGCTTTAGATTCCACGTATTTATTTCAAACAACTTGCCAAAACCAATAACGTTCTGAACCTTCGTCCCGACATTGGCCAACATCGCCAGAAAATTCTTCACCAGCTCCAGCTGTCAATCCGAGTCGATCGGTTCGGTTGTACGTCCATGCAGACGATCCGGATTTAGGGGTTTGACGATTCGCGTGACCTCGTTTTTGCGAATGAATTTCTTCAACTCATAGTTGTAATACGTCTTGGTCACCTCCTTGTCATCCACAACCCCATCACCGATCGACGACTTTTCTTCCAAGTCGTCATCGTCTGAGAGCATCGCGAGCCTCTGCTTTGGTTTCTTCACGGGTAATTCGGGCAGATCAGGGTAATCCTCCCCTATAGTGTTTTCCACATTATGTAATTTTACGTCGAAATACATGGGATCAGAAACAGAGTCTTGATCCTTTCCGGAACTATAGCAAGACTTGCTATAGTCCCGATCGGCTCCCGTTGGAGCCTTATGGGGAGGAATAAACTTGTTAATCTCGATCTGGCCCTCCACCTGGCCAGACCGAACATCACTTTCCTTTCCCACGACCACGACACAAGGCGATAAGCGCTCCTTGTGTCGATCGCCTCCGCCAGGAGCGGTATTAGAGTCGTAAATTCATTAGTTTCGATCTGATCGTCCCCTTGACCAGATCGAACACATCGCCATCCTTTCCAACCAATAGCACACAAGGCGATAATCGTTCCTTGCGTCCTCTCCAGAGGGAATCTATATCGAAACTTGCATAATCCAAACTTTGCGAGAAGTCGCGGTGATATCCACGGTAACCAAGTGATCCGGGCATGCGCACCATTGTGGTGAATTCAAGTTCAAAATCGAACACCGAAGTGTCCGGAACCTTTACCACCATAGCGCCCAGCCGACCAACTTACGGGGGAGGGGTACCCCGCGAACTTTCGCCTGAGTGCCGATCAGGCGACCGATCAGCACTGCACGACGCTGAGTCCGATTTGTATTTAATCATCTACCCATTGGTATGGGTGGCTACGCACTCGGTGGACCGTCGCGCCTTAAGGGTCTTGATAGGTACCGATATAGGTGGTACCACTTCTGAGGTACTTGTACCAAAAAACCAACGAAAAGATTAATCCAATATGTCCGATCTGCAAATGAAGCGGAAATCGTCACTCCAAATGCGAAGAAAAAACTTAGGGCAGACCGCGTAGCGGTGTGGAGACCCAACCAATAGAAATCTAAGGCATACTGTGTGCAGCAGTGTGGAGACCCAGCCAATAGAAATTTGGGGCATACCGGGGGAACGGCACGTTGACCCAACCATAATCTGGGGCAGATCGCTAGATGCGATGTGGGGACCCAGCCAATAAAAAAGAGAATAACACGTTACAAATGTGTGGGGCTTGAAGGTGAGTGAACGAAGTGAGATGCTTCCCGTCTTGGGACTTCCGGTAGAGCTACGTGCCCTGGCCGGGAAAAATGAGCTAGAGGGGACCGTGTTAACCCTCTGCTCCCAATAACCCCTACGGTAGAAGCGGCGACTTATGCAACCCAAAGAAAAACGAACACTATATTTAATATCCTATTTAAAATCCAATGTAAAACTACATGTAAAACCATGTGCTTAACCTTAAATCTGCGTACCAAACACTCCAGACACGGTTGGCCCAAAATCCCCCCCCTTTTAGCCAAGCCGATTGTTCTAACTTTGTCACTGGTACACTGGTACATGCTGGTCAAAATTTTTAATCTGCACTTCACCACAGATGATATCGATGAAATTACGAATGAAGGTAGAAATGGAGCGATAGAAGGAGGTGGCAGAACGTCAGAAGAAAATGACGCAAGTGAAGGCACTTAAGGGTTGCAAAGTCAAAAGAAGGGCGCACCGTGAACGCGAAAACAAAGAAAAAGTCCCGGTTGTAGCGTGACTGGCAAATTACACGCAAATATTCAGAGCAAAGGGCTGCAGAGAAGAAGTAATTCAAAAGGAAGCCAGGGAAATTCAAGACAAGAATTAAGATGATCATTGAAGGCGATCTTAAAATTACCGAGATGCATTTAACTGAGAGAACAAGGAGCAGTGGATGCGGCGATTAAGGATGAAATAACGGCGTTAGAAGACAACCAAGTGTGGGATGCTGTGCGCAAGCCGGAGTATGGAAGGTCACTGCATACGAAGTGGGTCATCCAAAACCAAGACCGATGTAAACGGATATTTGGAGAGATTCAAGGAGTGATTAGTCGCATGCGAACGAGCAGCATTTCGGTGCGGATTACGAGTCAACATTTGCCAAGGTGATGTAGATGTCGACTGTAAAGTTTATGATTGGTCTCGCAAGAAAATGGAGGGTAAGTGCGTTGCATGGGGATATACCCAACGTATATGTAAAGGCTTAAGAGGACGAGCATAAAATTTTCCTTACGTGCCAAATGGAATGAAGATTACGAAAGAAAAAACTAAGTGAATTGCAGGTGGAAAGCGTAAAAGGATGGTAATGAAGTTAAAAAAGACGCTTTACGGAATAAGGCAGGCAGGATGTGTAATCGCCTGTTGCATGGAAAATTACTCAATAGTGGATATAACCAAAGTAACACGGATTTGTTTCTACTACAAGTAAGTTGATAACGAGATCGTGGTTGTTGGAGTATATGTAGATGATCTACTAGTTAAAGGGACGAACATTGGGCATGTAGAAGATTTCTTTCATGACATGAAGTATTGAAGAATAAGAAAATTTTGAGACACAAAAAGAACAAGAACAACGAATACAACTGGCCCGGAAGCGGCGTGATCGAGAACGTACTCTTGAGACACAAGAAGAACAAGAAAAGTGACGCAAAGCTCATAAAGCGGCAAGACGTTCTCAGCAAGAACGGCAGCTTCTGGAGGACCGCTTACGCGCCGCGCAACCGGAGTTTCCCCTTGCACGTCAAGAGATAACCACGAATTCCGCCTCGCTGCGCTTTGTTCTCAACCAGGCTAACGTGTGTAGAAAGGTGTCCAAGTTTCTAGGAATGCGTGTTACGTATGATGAAAAGTATGGATATTTTCAGACCCGGAAGTTATGATCAACGACTTACTAGTTGTATACAAGTTGAAAGACGCAAATGGAACTAAAAAACCCATAAGTGACGTTTAAGAAAACAAAATGCTCAAGGAGCACAAACTTTTGGGTGAAAGTGAGGTTAAAGGGTGTGGTGGAGTCCAGTTCGAAATCGAACACCGAAGTGTCCGGAGCTTGACCACCATCGCGCCCAGCCGACCAACTTACGGGGGGGGGGGTACCCCGCGAACCTTCGCCTGAGTGCCTATCAGGCGACCGATCAGCACTGCACGACGCTGAGTCCGATTTGTCTTTAATCATCTACTCATTGGTATGGGTGGCTACGCACTCGGTGGACCGTCGCGCATTAAGGGTCTTGAAGGTACCGATATGGGTGGTACCACATCTGGGGTACTTGTACCGAAAACCAACGATAGATAATCCAAATGAAACCGATCTGCAAATGGAGCGGAAATCCTCAATCCAAATGCGAAGAGAATCTGGAGCTGACTGCTCACAGAAGTGAGGGGACCAGAGCCAATAGAAGTTCTGGGGCAGACCGGCGGAACGGCGCGTTGACTCAACCAATAATCTAGGGCAGATCGCTGAACGCGATGTGGGGACCCAGCCAATGAAAGAAAATAAAACGTTTCAAATGTGTGGGGATTGAGGGGTGAGTGAACGAAGTGGCTTGCTTCCCGTATTGCGACTTCCGGTGGAGCTGTTTCCTAGCCGGGCAAAATGAGCTAGAGGGGACCGTGTTATCCCTCTGCTCCCAATAACTCCGTAGGAGCGGTGAATTACGCAAACCAAGAAAAACGAGCGCTATATTTAATATACAATTAAAATCTAATATGTAAACTACGTGAAAAACCGTGTGCCTCACCTTAAAACCGCGTACCTTGCACTCCAGACACACGATTGGCCCAAAACACTCCATCCGTTTAGCCAACCCCATCGCTACAATTTGGTAACTGGTACACTGGTACATGCTGGTCAAAAATTTTCAATAGCACTTCACCACATATCCAGTACCAATCAACGTCATCCAAACCGTGCAAACACTGGTTGATACCGTTCGGCAAATGCACGGCCACTTCGATTTGCTCTGACCGATGTTGGAAGGGCTAATAGGCACTCTTCACGACATGCGTCGTTTCAAGATCAACTGATCGCACCCCCAAGAGCAGATCGCAGTGATGTTCGACAGATCTCGGAGCATCAGGCCGACAGATCGGTCTTATATTCCAAAAAGCGCGAGTTGGATCGGCATATCTCAGCTTCGTATGCTGCACCCTTTGGCGTTTTGCAGATTTTCTATTCGATCTTCGGCTCTGTGAACCACTTATCATCTTGATCGCATCTTCTGACTTCTGTTCCTTATTATCCTCCATAGTTGGCGCTCTTTCTGTAACACCATCTTCCTTCGCCTCGCATATATCGCCACGAGCCAGGTATTGAGTGATCTGTTCACACGTCTTTTGATCTAAAATCTCGATTTTGCCACGCCATTCACGCGGCGTGATCGGTACCTTTAAATCACTGCATATGTCGCCACGCATACGGTCTATTGGCGCGTTTTTGCCGGGATCTTTTTTTAGAATGAGGCTTTCTCTCCCTCTTACCCTCGGCACAGGTCAGGCATTTCGGCCGCTTATGGTCCGAAGCTGTATTCCTGACCTGGAGTCCCTAGCCATCCTTTCAATGGTGTCGTAGGCCAGGTGACCCTGTCGTAGGTGGAAATGGTACATGATTCCCCCCTTTGTGCCAACATCACCTCCTTTTTCAGTAACATTCATCACGGTGTCTTTAAATTCCTAGAGCATATATAATACTTCGATAATTTTTTAATACCAAATTCGCCTCAAAAATCAAACCACAGACGTCAACATGGAACAATACCTCCCGATTCAACGTAAGCGACATGTTCTTTCCATCGTCGACTAGTATACACCCTTTATTATCTATACACCCAAGAGAAATAATGTTTCTTGCCAACTTGGGAGCGAAATAAACCTCCGTGAGTGTGATGGTCGAAAATGGGTCGTGGGAGCTCTTCAGACACACCCTTCCAACCTTCGTGACCATATGGGAACCTCCATAGGGGAGTATTAAATACTCGCCAGTTCCACAGTTCTTTGCTTCATCCAAGAACCCTTCATAGGACACTAAGTGACGGCTGGCTCCACTGTCAACTATTCATTTTTCGCCGGTCGACAACCTATTTTGGGCGACGATTCCAGCAAAATCTTTCACCGACTCCGTGGCGGTCAGCACATATTGCATTCCATTTCAGCTGATAGTCTTTTGCTCACCTCCTTTACCTTTATTGGGGCTTCTTTTTGGGCAATCGCAACGCTTGTGTCCTTCGTCACCGCACCCATAACATACTAACTTGAGCCTTCCTTCATTTACGGCATTTGATAATATTCTTGACGCACGTTTACCTTTGAGACTGACTTCTTCGATCTCTTGCGCCCATGCCATCAATTCATGGGCGTGAATATAATCCACCCTGTTCGGATCATACCGAACCATCATAGCGAGCTTCAGGCTTGGTGCAGCGTACTTTACAAGGTTTTGGACTAATAGTCTCTCACTTGATTTTTTTTTCTCACGATCTAGTATGACCAAGTACAGGAAACTTTCGTTCCAGGTCCTTATCCGCTGCGAACAGTGCACTGCCACCAAGTGCCAATATGTGGTGAAGTGAAGATAAAGGTTTACTACCAGTTTGTGCCGGTATACCATTGATCTGTTTGGAGCGATCGGGTTGGTTGAAAGGTAAGAGTATTTTGGACCAATCGTGTGTCGTAGTGTCAAGTACGCAGTTTTAGGTAAATCACACGATTTTTCATGTTGTTTACATATTAGTTTTTTAATTGGATATTAAATAGCGTTCGTTTTTCTTTGGTTTACGCAAAAGTCTCCCCCTTCTGCTACGTAACCTTTGGGAGCAGAGGGCTAACAAGTTTCCCTCTAGCTCAACTTACCCGGCCGGAACGCGTACAGACGCACTTTGGCCCGCCGGAAGTCCAACGACGGAACGCGCAGCTCTAACGATACTCACCCTCAAGTCGCACACGTTTGTAACGTGTTATCGATGTATTGGTTGGTTCTACACATCGCTACGCGCGGTATTCCCCAAAAGTATTGGTTGGGTCTACACATCGCTATACGCGATTTGCCCCAAAATTATTGACGTATTTGGAGTGACGATTTCCGCTCCATTTACACCCCAGAATTATATTGGATTATCTATATCGCTGGACATTGACGTGTTTAGGGTGACTTTCTACCCTTTACATATAATGACCAGAAATGGTACATTTCGTATTGATCCCCATCGAAATTCATATTGCGCGACGGCCCACCTAGTTTGTTGCCACCAAAACCAATGGGTACACAAGGTGAGAAGTATGAAGATAAATGGGAACAGGCGTCCTGCAATGCAGATCGATCATCCGATCGGGATGCAGGCGAAGATTTGCGGGGTACCCCCCCCCGTAAGTTGGTCGGCTGGGCATGATGGTGGTCCGGTTCAGGACGATTCGGTGTTCTATTTCGAACTCGACTCTACCACAAATATTTTTTCTCTGAAATACTGGCCGGATGCTCCGTCAAAAAAATCTCCAAGCATGTTTGCCTTCAGACGTTCAATCCATGTAAAACCCGATGTCATTTCGGCAATTTCCGGGGCTTCTATCAAGAGAAATGCCCATTGCTGGAATCCAGACCCAATTCCAGAGTATAACTCTTCCACTGTGAACTTCTGAATCGTCCACTTTGGTATCTTTGCACCTGACTGATACGCAGCTTGATTTACGAACAGATTTTCAGGTGGTGGATTAATTTCATCCACACCACCATAAACAGATGTTCCAACTTGGCGTGCATGCTGCGCTCCCGCATGCTGTTTGCCTGGACGCTCAATTCCTTCTTCCCGGCCAGGTCATTCATGGTCATCTAACGACTAAACGGACCAAAAAATTTTAAGCTTTTCATGAAGGGACTATCTATCCTTGCTTTCGGCAAGCCCTTCCTCAAGACAGGCGATGTACTGTACGCTTGAGAGCGCTCTTCTTCCGTCACATTAAGCCTCTTACTCATCTGAATCATAATATCAATCACAAAAAAATACAAAATCGACAGCGATAACCCCTTAATAAGCAGGGGACTTCTATCTGAATCTCCACGAGAAAAAGATCAATCCAAATAACTTAGAGCGTAATATAACTTGGCCGTAACCTCCAATCAAGTAAAATCGTAAAATATCAATGCCCCCGTGTCTCTTTGGGCTCATAACCTGTGGGAAGTTGCCACGAGTTGGGGCGCGTGCGGACAATTTGTTTAAGCTCAAGCCGGTCAGGGCTTGGTTTCTTACGCGCGTGTAGGAAGGGCTCCCTGAGTGCAAGATCAGAGTGCGGGGCTGAGATCTTTGGTGGAGATAGAAAGTAAAAAGTGTATTAATATAATAAAGGACATGCATGCCCTCAATTTTTGCGAAAATTACATGCATGCCCCATATTTTATGAAATTTACATCCATGCCCCTGCCAGCTTGCCTGCGCCAACCGCGCCCCCACGCCAGCCCCTGAGTTTTTCGGAAATTGTATCTAAGCACTTTCCGCCCCCCCACGTCTTACTTTCCCCATCCGTCCTTCCATTTCGCTACCTTATGTGTCACTGTTCACTCAGTGGGATTACGGCACGTACGCTTCGAATGTCCCAGTCCATTACAACATGAACAGAGGAAGACGCGCTTCTCGCGACCCAAGTCTTCCGTTCGCAGACGCTTCATCTTGGGGCGTCCCGGAGGGCGTCGAGTAAGGGGTGGCAGGCAATGGTCTCTCGCCTCATGTTCGCGGTCCTCGTAGCTTCTGACATTTCCATTTATCCGGAGCTCAGCTTTTTCCAAATGAATAGTTTTTTTTCTATGGTTCTCTCGTATTTCAGCCGGTACGTGTCCGCTTTGTAGTATTGTGATGCAAATCTTTGCACATTGCTGCGACGGTGCATCAGCGCTGCGCAAGCGTGGGGAAATGGCAGACCAGAGATCTGCCGCATCTTACTCGTGCATTCGTCTCTGTCCACCTTGAGGACGTTGGTCTTGGTGTCCGACATGAGCTCGTACGTGGCTTCATCGGCACGGAAACCTTGGTACCGGCAGGCGCGAGCTATGTTACCTGCCAATTGACGCTCTGAGAAAGAGAACCAAGGCAATGGCAAAACTGTTACCGCGGGTACGACGCTCGTCGAACCAATTCATCAGGCCACGCCGGTTTGTCTGCAACATGGTGAGGATGGGTTTGTTGCTGGCTCCATCATCCAGGCATTCAGTGACTCCGCGACGTTACTCGTCATGTGGCCGTAGCTACAACCACGAAAGTGCACTGCGGACCAGAATTTAGCCTCATCATGGCTCTGCATCTAGGTGGGAACCTGCAAGGAAAGGGGTGCGTAAGCTACCACAAGTCATAAGCGCAACTGACAAACCTCAGCATTTAGCTCATCGATTTGGCCAATGTAGTCATTCTCAGATATGGTGGCAGCCCGAGCAGCTTTCCAAAGCAGCTCCACAATTTGGACGCTCTTGAATTCACGTCTCACGTTCTCTGCTAGGTGGCGCATGCCAAAGGCATGATGCGCTTCCGGAAATGCAGCACTTACACCCTCAATCAGTCCCTTTGCCTGTCCGACAAGAAGGTAAGCTTGGCGCCGTTAATGTTGTCGTCGAGAGAGTCTCGAAGCATACACATTAACCACAGACAATTGCTGTCGTTTGCCGCATTCACCACACCAAACGAGAGTGGTAACAGCGAGCCCTTAGCATCTATAGCTGTGGTGCACGACAGAATGCCAAGATACTTCGACTTGAGATGTGTTCCATCAAGGCCAACAAGTGGTCGACAGTGGCGGAATCCTATGAGAGAAGAGGAAAGTGCTAGTAACAGGCGCGTGAAGTTGTTTTCTGCGTCTTTCTAGAGAACGATCTGACTCCCATCCATCACGTCTGCACCTTTGTGCAAAACGAGTGCAGGAGTTTCTAGGCCGTCTCAAGCGAGACATCTCGCCTTCACGCAGCTTCCTCGCGTGCTCGAAACGCCTTCATGTAGTTTACCGTCACTCCCTCTTCACGACGCAAGTCGTTGAGTATATCCTTGGGACGGTAGTAAAGCGTATCTCGCAACTTGTTGTAGATGCGCTCTACGATGTACATAGCCGTGGCGTGCTTGTTGCCGAGGTGTTCCGTACTGGTGCAGTTGTGCTCGTCCGTTAACAGTCGAATTTCGACGTTTCCGCTCGGCTCAGCAACCGTGGACGCATGGAGACGCGAAGGGCAAGCATCGCGCGCACAAGATTATGTAACGGTTTTTGTCAGCTGTCATGGTTCGGAACTCAAATGAACTCGAAATCTCCACCTTTTGCACGCAATTTGCGAAGCGCCTTCATTTTCGCGTGCCGCTGCCCTTCGGCTAGAGGTCCAAGAACGGCTTCGGAAGCTCGGTATCCATTCGATGCCACGATCGCGATCTTGATCGTAGTTTACCCCTGCCACAATTAGACCGCTGTTCTTTCGAAAAATGTCGACCACTCAGGTGATCGCGAGGAAAATGATTTAGACTATGTCTTGATTCACCATTGTAAGCTTCCTGGTGCAACCGCTACGAACGAAATTGGCGTGTCCATACCCGTTTCTGCTCTCACCCTCACTCCCAGACTGTATCCGGTGCGTAAACGCACGGTGCGGCTAGAGCACAGAGGAAGACTTTGATTAAGCGGCGATACGCCGCTACTTAGCCGATACGCCCTAATAAAAGGGCTTAGCGTGAGATTAATCTCTCGCTCGGGGCCAAGATTTCCCCAGTTTCCTGTTAGCGTATGCTAACGTATAAGCTTAACGCTTTCCCTTAGTAGGGAAAGCGTTAAGCTTAAACGGAGTAGCTAGGGAAGGTACTCCCCTACTACATCACTCACAGCACGCTCGACCCTTGCGATCGAGCGTCTAGATGGGTTTAGTGTTAAATGGAAACTGATTTATATTTAATATGTAATTAGCCTAAATTAATAAACTAATGTAAACTATATGTAATACTAGGTAGAACTTACTTAATTTGTACCTAGCCGAAATGTAATGTACACCACCTGTGTACCAACACGTGTCAGGCTGCCACGCCTTCACCAAGGGCTCCCGCCCTGATGGTTAAAACAACCAATAGGTCCGAACCTTTCGGACCGGTCAATACTTGACCTCAACCGTTGTGTATTTACGTACAACAACGTAACCAAATGTAATCCTGTTACATCCTCCCCCATCAAGACTATTTCCACGCAATAATCAATTATTAGTTGGAGACCCTAACTGCCAGAACTCTGGCCTTCAATGAGCACCTTTAGTGGTGACGATATGTCTCCTCGAGAAGAGGATGTCGACTATTCTCACTCCGATATCTAGGAGGAGGGTGCCCTTGGGGATAGCACCCCTAAGGATGACCACTCCGACAACGCCGAACGGCGATGTCGGCAGCCTAATCCTTTCCCCACACGTGTGGAAAATGAGCTAACCAGCGCTCCACCATTACCAACCTCGGATGAAAAACCCGAATCGCCGAAGGCGATTATTACCAATTAAATGGACGAGACTCAAGAGTCTGATCTTTCCGCACAAGCACAGAAGGCTGCGTTACGCGCCCCCAAACGCCCGTCACGGGCGGCATATAATTTTGCGGGTCCTCATGACCCCCAAAAGTGGGCTAAGAATGAGGTAAAGAAGGGTTTAGCCTTCTATATCCCTGGCCCTGCGGCTGAACAGCCGCATCAATACAAAAGCCGGTAACAACTCCGGGAAAAACTGCTCACGCAGAAGAAGTTCACTGGCGCTTCATACCGAGAGCGCCTCGAGAAACAGGCACAAGGTGACCATGTTGAGAACCACCTCGAGGATCCTTTCGTTCTCCTACAAGGAGAGAATGCCGAAGAGGCAGAACAAAAGTTCCGCGCTTGGGCGGAAGGGGAGAAACGTATCCCTAGCTTTACTGGGCTGCACAACAGCTATTACCCCCGTGATGTTCGGGTGGAGAGGGCGTGGCGCTTGGCGTTTGCCAAGGCCAAAGCGATGGGGCAATTACGTGCCCCTTATTACACGCGCTATGCCAGCGTCCCTTCCCTCGACGCGGTGCCGGAGAACGGTGTGAGCGCCGCATATGTCTCCGGCGAACTCCCCGCTACTGGGAGAGAAGGGGCTTCTCCCGCCCCTTTGGTCGTCGACTCGCAGCGGTATTCTCCCGCTCGAAAGCGTCAACGTCGTCTCGGAAATCCTGCCGCAGGGGAGTCTCGGACTCCCACGAACTCTGTGAATGTGGATAACCTTTACACTTCACCAGATACTGGGTTTCACCCTGATGATGGCGTCGCGCCATCAGGCGCTCCACATGGTAATGTGGAATACCCTCCGAATCGAGAACTGGAGGAGGAGGTCGCGCAATTGCGACGTGAGGTTTACGCGCGCTGTGATCGTCACAGCCGTCGCATCCTGGAAGTCCAGGAGGGTCTCCACGATGGGGGGAGTGCGATTGACCGCATCTAGAGGCGGCTTGACTCTCTCGAGTCTTCCGTTACGGAGCTTCGTGGTAGAATTTTGACCCTGTCGGAGTTACTCCGCCCTGCCGCGTCTTACGGCTCTTACGGCTATCCGCCTTCTCAACCCCTCCAAGAGGGGACCCGCCTCCGGGTTCCGGTATAGCTTAAGCGTACCCACATAGAAGTTTGGATGCGTACGCATCGCCTTCGAAAAATCCAAGGTGTACGCCAAGCCCTTTCGGGCTAGCACCTTGAAAGGCCCCACAAACCTGGGGCGCAGTTTGTTTCTTAAGACAATAGAAACTACATGTGTAGGAAGGTTTTTAGCGTTTAATAAAACACTTTCTCCTACTTTATACGCCTTTTTGTTACTCCGACCCTTGCGGTCGGCCTGTTCCTTTTGCTTGTCTTGGGTTTCCGCCATGGCGTCGCAAACGTGTCGTAAGACACTAAGGCGCGTCGATAAAACCTTATCGATGTGCTTTCGCAAAGATACAGGGCTGACATCGGGGAATCTTCCTCCCTCAAGCCCTGGGCCACACAAACGCGGCGTTAACGGAACCCTAGGATTCACTAATCCGTTTGCGTACAACGGGGTAAACCCCGTGATGCATGAACCGAATTGTTTATGGGAAATTCAACCATCGGGAGCATCTCACTCCAACTCTTTGGAGAATCCGGACATAGACTCCGGAGAATATCCTCCACGACGCGATTAACGCGTTCCGTCTGACCGTCTGTCTGCGGGTGATCCGCAGTGTACATGAGGAGCTTGGTGCCCAGCACCCTAAACAGCGCTCCCCAGAATTGTCCCGTAAAACGGTGATCCCGATCCGACACAACGGAATCGGATAGACCATGCTGTCGAAAGACACTGTCTAGGAAACCTTTTCGCTGCTCCTTGTCCATCAATGGACTCTGACACCGCCGCCAGGTGAGCCATCTTGCTCAAACGGTCTAAAAAGACAAAATTCCGGTGTTGCCGGCCTTATCTTTCGGAAAACAGAAGATAAAATCCATACTAATGGATTTCCAACACTCCGTAGGAACGGGTAAGCTCGCCAAAGGCGCTGCCGAATATGCAGAGGGTTTGACCCTCTGACACGTCTCACAGGTGCGAATATACGCACCGACCCACATATACATCTTGGGCCTCCAATACAAAGCGCTTAAAGCGCGGTAGGTCTTATCCCGACATAAATGACCCCCGGTAGGGGCGTCATGTGCCTCAAAGAGGACTCTATACTTCAGTTCCTCATCATGAGGAACTACCACCCGCGGAGTGTCCTCCCCGATCGTGCTATAATAAAGCAAACCGTCACAGTACCTGTAACGGTGTAACCGAGCTTAGGTCGACTTGACAGGGTAGGCTCAGACGAGCCAAGTCCCTTTCCACCCAACGCGCTGATAAGCGCCGTACATTGTGGGTCTTTCTCATACGCCTGGCGTATGAGATCCACCACAGACGTGGTGACGAATGTCGCGTGAGCGAGCTCGTAATCGGGACGACGCGACAACGCGTCTGCAAGCACGTTCTGCTTGCCAGGTTTATACTTAACCTCAAAGTTGTACTCCGCAAAGAAGGAGAGCCAACGGGCCATCCGTTGCGAGAGATGAGGCGACTTTGTCGCTGTCCGTAAGGACGCGTGGTCAGTATAAACCACGAACGGCTTTGAGCCGAGTAGGTGAACCCTAAATTTGACTAGAGCATACTTCATTGCAAGTAGCTCCTTGTCATGAACGGGATAATTCCGTTCCGCAGCTCTAAGCTGCCTCGACTAAAACGCAATCACGCTTTCTCGTCCCGCTTCGTCTGCTTGTAACAAAGCACATCCGATTGCGAAATCGGAGACGTCGCAGAGACACTAAATGTTTTCCCAGAATCTTGGAGAGCAAGAACGGGGGATTTTAACAAGCTCCCCTTAACCGCTTCGAAGGCGGTTTGGTGTTTGGTTTCCCAACACCAATCAACATCCTTCTTAAGAAGGTCCTTCAATGGCTTCGCCATTTCAGCGTAGTTCTCGCTGTACTTGTGGAGATAATTGGCTAATCCAAGCCACTTCCGTAAATCTCTAAGATTTACAGGCGAAGGCCACTCCACATTGGCTTTAACCTTCGCGGGATCCGCCCGCACTCCATCCTTACCGATGAAGCATCCGAGGAAAGGAATTTCTTCAGCACCAAAGATACATTTGGATGCGTTTGCATATAACTTATTCTCCCGCATACGTTCGAGCACCGCTTGAAGGTGTATCAGGTGCGTCTGAACATCAGAAGAGTAGCCTTCCGCGCGACTATGAACGAATATATTGTGGTGAAGTGGATTCAATTTTAAGCCTATCGTGTGCAAGAAGTGTCAAGAACACAGATTTTGGTAAGTCACATGATATTGCGTGTACTTACATATTTCATGCTTGTACATATTGGTGACCGTAGGGAGATAGGATTGGCTAGTTATTTTTTGGCCTTTAACTCACAACAAGGAAGTCGTTAACATCTTTGCCAAGTACATCAGTCGCCTCTGCACGCCGCGGAGTGTTTGGGAGCAAAGGGTCGAGTAATCCCCTCTATCTCATTATACCCGGCCGGGACGCGTTACAGACGCACTTGGCCCGCCGGAAGTCCCTCGACGGGAGTACGCATTGGTCGGCTTTGCAAGCCCAAGTCACACACGTTTGGAACGTGTAAGCAAGTTTTTGGATTGCTACTTGGAGATATCGTTCGAGGAGTTTGTTACGTTCTCGTTGAACTCCATATTGGAATATTGGTCTGTTATTCTCGCTTTGGTTCGGCTATACGATCGGTGAAGCGATATGCCCTTTGGAGTACATTTACTCTGAGTATAATTGGTCTGCCCGTACCCAGGGTGAAGAGTTCCGCCCAGGGTACACCACCCAGCACGGTCTCGCATTTTAGACCCGAATCAATTCACAACGACGATCCACCAAGTGTGTAACCAGCCCATTCCATCGGGTACACAAGGTGAGATGGAGACGCAGAAATCGGACCAGGCGTCCTATGCTGATGATCGGTCGTCTGCTAGAAGCGGACGATCAGATCGGATCGTAGGAGAAGGTTCGCGGGGTACCCCCCCGTCAGTTGGAAGGCTGGGCACGATTGTGGTCAGGTTCTCGACACTTCGGTGTTCGATTTTGAACTTGACTCCACCACAATATCGTCGAAGTACGTCTGAGCTTACTTTCTATGAGGACGGAAGAGTTGTGTCACCAAGCGATTAAAAGTCGCTGGTGCATTTTAAAGCCCCTGTGGCATAACAAGCCACTACCACAGCATGCCACTAGGCGTGCTGACTGCTGTAAGCGGAATATCGGATGCTCACATGAGCACCTGATAATACCTGTCCACCAGATCTAAGGCGCTGTAAACATTACAGCCAACATTACAGCCTGCCATATTGTTCTGAAGGACATCCTTCCGAGGAATCGGAGTTTGCATGGGTACAGTAGCTGCGTTCAGCTTATTGTACTAAAAATCACAATGATCCACTTTCCGTTCTGTTTACGAACACAAAAAGTGGGAAAGGAGTGGGGAGACTTGCTTTCCCGTACCCTCCCTGCCTCTTCTTTCTCCTTGAAGAATACGTCCATGACGTCGCATTGCTCCTTGGAGAGAGGCCTCTGCCTAGTGACGCAGTATTTGGTTCCAGGAACCAAATCAATTTTATGTCGGACTCCTCGATCCGGTAGTAACCCCATCGGCGGGTTGTCACTAATGACATCTCCGAATTCCTTGAGTAAGGAATGGTAGGGTCCTCAGGATCCGCAAGGATCTTGTGACCGCTTCTGGAATTCAATGCCTGTTTGGTTTGAACCAAAACTGACTCGTCCATCGTGGATGAGGAGTTCAACTCCTCTTCCGGACGTAATACGACAACCTCGTCGATTTCACCTGCTTTCAAAGCAGTTTCAAATTCGTTGAAGGCCATCTCCTCCAACGACAACAGTTCGACTACCCCAGGCAACTGTTCCAGGCTTACGCCTTCCGTTACAAGACCTGTCACGCTATTCAGAATCCGATAGGACTGCTGACTACTTGCCTCGGGACTCATCCCGGGACATAGATGGGGGGAGTCAATTGCCCCATCTATTGGAAGCGCATGGCGCCTATCCACAGAGGTCTCTATCTCTACCACCGGTGACTCGCCGGTATCACCTAATAAGGCGTGATTGGAATCAATTCGACGTGCGAAAGAGACGAACTACGGGTCACTTCGCTTGGAAGCGCCTCGCGCTTAACCACAGGGGTCTCTACCCCTACCACTGGAGTCGCAACTTGTTCGCCGAACACGGCGTGGTCGGGAACCCCGACCTGCAGAAGAGACAAACCTCGTGTCTCTTCTCTAGGAAGAGCCTCGCGCTTAATCTCAGAGGAATCCACCTCTACCACTGGCGACTCACCGTCTCGCCTATATCAGAGTGGGGATTAACCGTCGAATCCCCCTCGTCAATGAACACTTCCTTGATCTCATTCGGACTGATCATCTCAGACTTGTCAATCTCTGGCATATATCTCCAGAATCGCTTTTGAGATCGAGCAAAGGTGGGTTCATGACTCGCCAATGCTTCACCCGATCGCTGGTGCGTTGATCCAATGGACTTAGCCTTCCAGGCTATCCTGGCTCGTGGCGTTCCAGCCAGCCACTTCATGCCCAGAATGAGGTCATACCTCGAGTCCAAATCCAGGACTAGGCAACATTCTAAGCTGTCGAAGTCTGCAAACTTCAGCTTAAGGCCAATTGAGACCTTGGGTACAGAAACCTGTACGCCCGTCACTAGACGGACCGTGCCAACGTCACGATAACGTGCCTCTAGGGCCTCGGCATACAGCTGACTCTTCTCAACAGAAGCCCTTCTGACATAATTGTCAGACGCTCCACAGTCTATCAAGACTCTCCAAGGCTTATCAAATCCTTTCACGTCCGCAAGGACAACCAGCAAACCTGGCTGGTACACCAACTCGGTGCTATAAAGCACCGTTTCCCTCGGGCTTTGTGCTGTCGTCCCATTTTATGGGGCTTAACAGCACTGAGGGATCCCCCAGTAGGGCGCCCCGCACCTACTGGGAGTCGTTGTTTCCCGACGGCTTGGGCGAGGGCAGGAAAAAGGCCCTCGGCCCCTTATAGCGAGAGTCTCGCTGGGGTTTTTCGGACACTGTTCCTCAGATGTTCCGTGCTTCCATAGAGGAAGCATCTTAGCGGCCCATGCTGCTGCAGCATTGCAAGGAGCTCCGCTTCGAAGCCCTTCGGAAAGGAGTCAGAGTGAACCCTAGCGGGGGGTTTCTCTTCCGCTTCGACCTTGCTAAGGTCCATTGGTTCAGGACCCACCTTAGAGGAACGAAAGTTCCTTTCGGCGTTAAACGCCATCTTAAACGCCTCCCCCAGGTATTGGGGTCGGCATCGGAAGAGCTCCGAACGTTCTGGATCCTCTTTCAAGCCTCCCATGAACACGGGAATGGACGCATCGTCCGAATACGCTTTCGCGTACATCCCTGCCAACAGGGTCTTCAATTCTTGGATGTATGTCTCCAAGTCCCTAGTGCCCTGACGGCACCTCAAAAACGCAAGCTGATTCCGGAAAACCAGATCGATCAGGCGTAGCGTACATGTCCATAAGCTTTCTATTAAAGACTTCCCAGGTCGGGAACACGTTCGTGACCGAATCCGGACACGTAAAAGCCCATGCACGGGCTTTGCCCGTAAGATGGGTTAGTGCAAGTCCCACTTGCAAGTGATATTCGATCGCATTCGCTGTGGCGAAGGCCGTTTCGACCTCGCGAATCCACACATAGAGGTTATCACCTTTTTCACCGGTGAATTCCTTTATCTTAAAGGATAACGGAGGGCGCACTCCCGTTTGACGATCTCAATGTGTTCGCACAGAAATGCATCACTAATAATCCGAAAGGCTACAATGAGCTAAGACTATCGAGGTTTTGAGCTACTGCGTCCATGCATTCATTATGCTTCTCAGAATGCTTCGAGCTCGCATGGCAGCTCTGGCGAGAAACGTATCATAAGAGGCTACGAAAAGCATCGCGTGACGGAAATCGTGGTGAAGCTCAAGGCAAAGATACTGTCGTAAAGCGTGCTATAATTAGGCCTAAATTAAGGGCCTAATTATAGCTCGGATTACGGACAAAAACCTGGTACGTAATTGTATACGATTGTGTGTGCCACGGTGTATACAGTTGCGTGTACTACCGTGGTGCACATAGACAGGAAAAGACGGGGCATGGGAAGATGGGACGATTACGTACAGGTACTCAGCGAACACCGACGAACATCGGAGGAATCAAGTGGACTGGTGGACGGAGGACGCTGGAATGGACGGTTCTGATTGGTTGAAATTAAGGGAAATGGTAGATCTTAGGCTTTAAGTGATAATGAAGTTCTCTTTTTGCGTTCGATCAAGCAGATCGTTTCAGGGACGGCAACTTTGCGCCTCCCTTATTAATATACACCTCTACGTCCCGGGCGGGAACACTTTGTGCGTTTTTGGCCCACTGGCTGACGTAGAGTGTTGAGAACTCACTCTGCAACTCCACCCGCTGTGTCAGCGGTTCTTCTATAAATGTTTTTTGGTCTTGAGAGTGTGATTGAGCAGTGCTCTCACCTCTCCACGTTTGGTTCACGTTTGGCCCCTAGAGTTCGGCTGCTGTAAGCGCCCCACGGGAACTCTAGGTGGATTAAGTGAAATTTACCCCCCCCCCCTCGAAGGTCTAGGCTAGGAGTACAGATATTTGGGTGTTCCTTTAGCTGTTTAAGACTCCAGAGGCTCCGTGATCGGTCAGTGAAGACTTCCGCTGCCTGATCAAGTACCCCCTTCGCCGATCAACACCTGATCGACACTCTGCAGCTAGTGACCCGCGATCAACTACTCGCAGATCGCACCAACTTGTACCTGAGCGACTTTTAGCACTTTATCAAGCCTGATCAAGTCTGATCACAGCTGATCAACTACTTTTGGTGCCTGATCAAGCCTGATCAAGTCTGATCTCAGCTGATCAACTACTTTTGATGCCTGATCCAGCCTTATCAAGTCTTATCTCAGCTGATCAACTACTTTTGGTGCCTGAACAAGCCTAATCAAGTCTGATCTCAGCTGATCAACTACTTTTAGTGCCTGATCAAGCCCGAGCAAGTCTGGTCACAGCTGATCGACTACTTTTTTTTATTGCCTGATCAAGCCCAATCAAGTCTGATCACAGCTGATCAAGGGCATTCACCCTTTCACACACGGCATCGAGGCCATGCTCCACTAGATGGCGCATGCCATCCTAACCCAAACTACTTTTACGCGCCTGATCAAGCCTGATCAATCCTGATCACGACTGATCAACGACTCTTAGTGCCTTCCCAAGCCTGATCACTGCTGATCAAGCCTGATCACACCAGATTCGAGCTTGATTGTACTTTATCATGCCTGATCGGCACATAGGTCAACTCGTTACAAGTTCCCCAATCTTGCATCAAGGAATTACCGTGTTTACATCCCCGCCACCTGGAGAGCGACCCACGCCTAAGCCGTCGGGTACACAATGTGAGCAGAAACACAAGCAGTCAAGGACAACTGGAGGACCCCTTCGTTATTCGGCAGTCCGGGCGCCGTGGTACCGCCTGATCAAGCGTCAAAAACTTTGATCAGCCGCTCCACCACAATACCACTATCAGCAGACTGCGGGATTTCCGCGCTACCAGCATTTGATAGATAGAGTAGCTCAGCATGTCGTTTCTCATTGTTCACGTCTCTTAGGAAGTTTGGCGTTGAAGAACAAGATCAGGCAGTGCAGGCAAAGCGAAGGAGATTATAAGCGAGTACGGAACTTGTTGCGTACGTTTCGGTCATTGCGGCCATTGCTTCTGCCAAGTCATCGTTTCGTGCAGATCAAGGGAAAAGACCTGCTTCACTGCACAGCCCTCACGACACAATGGAGAACTGGATGCATGTAGCTTACGTGGACACCGAGCTAAAATACTAATGCCAGCAATGCTCATGGTACCAGTCAAACCTGCCGTGAAGCTACGACATCGTACCCTCAAATTGACCGTTCGCCTTCACTCAAGACGCCCACGAGTTCACCTACTAGAAGTCCAATGGCTGGAAGATGTCTCCTGCCGACGTGCTTGAAATGCGATCTAGAGCACGGAATTCTTTTCTGAGATTTTATGATTATGAGCTCGGTGAGTAGTTTCCAGCGGCAATCAGCGGAGTTCTCGCGTCAACACCAAGATTCAAAGGGCACCATCTTTTCTGCATGTCATTAAGTCATCGGTTTTATGTCCCATACTTTACCTGAAAGGGCGCCACTATTGCCACAGACGTTGTTGTCTATTTCCACAGACGTTCTGTCTATTGCCACATATGTTTTGTCTATTTCCACAGAAACCACCACCATAGCCAATCGGAAGCCGCCGTTGCCTCGGTTATAAACATAAGTTGATATTTTTTTGTTTCTTGACATAAACTTTATCAGAAGCCGAATTAGAAGATGGACGACGATGTAAAGTCCGCGGCAAATGCCATAAATGTACGTGAGTATCAGTGATTACCATAATGTACTTACTTTCATTTCCTATTTCTCATTTACATGCTATGTATAATACTTATGAACACAGTCGACGAGTAACCATAGAGGCACATGAGAAAATGCAGAGTCATGGGCACCTGGAAATATTTGTCCACGATCCAGATGAGCATCGGTAGGCCCAAGAAAAATATTACAACGAGTGTGTAAGCGGAAGCGAGACGACTAAAATCATACGACCAGTCTTCTGTTTTTCCATTGCAATCAAGGAAATATGCCGCATTGGTGCACGATTCCAAAGAAAAGATGAGAGTCGTTGAGAGCCAAAACGGCCCATACGCATCTGGTGACTTTAATGCTAGCTCAGCAAATGTCGGATCTTTTCTGAACGGCAATATTGCTTGTATCAGACGTTGCTGAATGTCCGACGTATCGTCCAGTCTTGTTGTCTTCAGAGCCAATAAGTGTACTAGTATCTCGAGCCTATGGCGACATAAGTCCATCCTCTAACTCGTCGACATCGACTACTGAAACCTCTACTACTCAGAAGCACCCAAAAACAACGTTACGGCACGTAGAATTTCTGCGTATATATATAGACATACCGAAGTCCAGGTTGACACCTCGGTCCTGAACGGAAAGATAAAAAAACGAGAAAGTATTATACATATCATGTAAATGAGAAATAGGAAATGAAAGTAAGTACATTATGATAATCACTGATACCCACGCACATTTATGGCATTTTCCGCGGACTTGACATCGTCGTCCATCTTCTAATTCGGCTTCTGATAAAGTTTATGTCAAGAAACAAAAAAATATCAACTTATGTTTATAACCAAGGCGACGGCGGCTTCCGATTGGCTGTGGTGGTGGTGTCTGTGGCAATAGACAAAACATCTGTGGCAATAGACAAAACGTCTGTGGAAATAGACAAAACGTCTGTGGCAAAAGTGGCGCCCTACTTGAAAAAAAGGGCCTTGACGTGACGATTACTGTAACTGTGTTGATTTTGTTATAAAATATCATGGCTATAAACCGGGGGGGGGGGGGCAGTTTACGGAAATGGGGGGTCGGTACACGCTGACCCGGAATCTATGATTAAAGTTTAGGACTAAATCTTTAATTATATGGAAAATTACATGCATGCCCCTGATTTTATGAAAATTACATCCATGCACTTGGCTGCAGCTTTTAGGCTAATGAAATTGCTCAATGTATCTAAAAACGGTGGAAACGAAATAGTAGCGAACGTCCAGTGATGACTCCATTACCCCGAAGCGACTGAAAATCGTGGTACGAAGAACTCAAACAATTCTGTTAACAGCGACGCCGACGCGCCAGCACGGAAGCGAGCTCGGATATATTCCAGAAACCAGCAGCAGTTTTCATTTAATGGAAGCAGGTACGAACCAGTAGAAAACGACGATGGAGAGATGCAGAGAGTGGATCGAGTCAATGGCCCAAGACGACCGATATATCCAATGCGGTCTGTGTAACAGGTTTACATTTGGTTACGTTGGTGTACGTAAATACACAACGGTTGAGGTCAAGTATTGACCGGTCCGAAAGGTTCGGACCTATTGGTTGTTTTAACCATCAGGGCGGGAGCCCTTGGTGAATGCGTGGCAGCCTGCCACGTGTTGGTACGCAGGTGGCGTACGTTACATTTCTGCTAGGTACGAATTAAGTAAGTTGTACCTAGTATTACATATAGTTTACATTAGTTTATTAATTTAGGCTAATTACATATTAAATATAAATCAGTTTCCATTTAACACTAAACCCAGCTAGACGCTCGATCGCAAGGGTCGAGCGTGCTGTGAGTGATGTAGTAGGGGAGTACCTTCCCTAGCTAATCCCTACTAAGGGAAAGCGTTAAGCTTAAACGTTAGCATACGATAACAGGAAACTGGGGAAATCTTGGCCCCGAGCGAGAGAGTAATCTCACGCTAAGCCCTTTTATTAGGGAGTATCGGCTTAGTAGCGGCGTATCGCCGCTTGAGGAAAGTCTTCCTCTGTGCGCTAGCCGCACCGTGCGTTTACGCACCGGCTACATCTGGTAGAACTTGTAGTCAATCCAATACCTGTGTTGGTAGACGGCATCCTCTGCAAAGGATGAACCAGGAGGATTGGGTTAAGCTAACCCCCGTCCAACAAGAAGCCTCTAAGAGGCTTTTATCCATATTGGGTGAGGATGGCATGCACCTCCTAGTGGAGCAGGGGCTTGATGCCGTGCGTGAGAGGGTTAACGCCCTCATCCCCCATGAGGCGAATTTTCGTGGAAGTCACTCCACGTCTACACGATCGTTTGCAATACTAGGATCTTGACAGTGCTTGACGAGAATCCGACTGCATGTGTAACGTTCTGCTTCCTGTGCATCCAGGCTGCAGTAAGGCACGGATCGCTGACGGGGAGGACACGGATTGAGAATACGTCGGGCATATCCGAAAATCGACGGTAGCCTCAGCAAGAAGACAGTTTATTTGATGTGTACAGTGCTGTAAAGTCGGCATAGCTAAGGCTACAAGGTGGACCCGCTCGTTGCAATTGCATCGATAAACCACTTGACGTAGAAGACGTATCGGAAGATACGCAAGTTGCTTCGGCTTCGCATATTTTGCATATTCTAAGCCAAGTGGTATTGTCTCTGTTTTCCATGCGACGCAGTAGTTTGAAAGCGGGATAACACATGAGAGGTAAAGCCTCGGGGAGTACCAGATGCGTATCTGTCAGGCATATTTACTCGAGATTCGGGTCAGAGTATATTGACCCCCCCATTTCCGTACTAAGTCATCAGTTTTATATCAAAGAATTTACTTGAAAAAATAGGGCCGTGACGTGATGGTTACTGTAACTGTGAATTTGTTATATAATCTCATGGCTATGCACCGGGAGGGGGGGTCAGTTTACGGAAATGGGGGGTCAGTATACGCTGACCCAAAATTCCATGCATATAAACCACTTTAAACCACTGCGGTTTCGTCCAATGAAAATGCTACTGGTACCGGCCAGAACAGTACAGTACCGGCCAAATACCGATACCAATCAGGTACTACCGGTACCGACCTGCTTTTCCAACAGACGATTACTGGTCAATGGAACTGATCAAGAAGACGTGGACAATCTTTTGAGAGCTAAAATCTATCGATCAAGGACCTAGGAGTCACGCGTAATCTCTTACCTTGAGCAAGTAGGCTACAAGTTGGACCAGTATGGAATGATACGTGACATTTGCAAGGAGTACGCGCTAGGAGAAGCAAAGGGGGCAAAAATGCCAATCTGACTGGAAGGGAACGAATAGAAAACGACTGTAGTGACAAAATAGCAGATGCGGAGAGAGTACAACTAAGTGAGTCAAGTTTGCGCTAAGTGTTTAGGAACTTACTTCGGCTAGATGAAAGAGACCCGACATAGTATTCGCGGTGCACACGCAGCCAAGTGTTGCACACTGGAAGATTGCCGAGAGAACTACGCGCTATCAGACTACTCACGGGGGAATGGAGCATAGTGAGGACGGAATTGAGGTGAAGATTTCAACGATCCGGAATTTGCTGCCAACAAGACAGATGGAAAGTCAGTTTGGTAACTCTCGAAGGAATGACGATTTCGACGTACAAAAACAAGTGTGTTTATCTATCAATGGATGCCGAATATAGTGCGACGTAGATTGTTGGGATATATTGTTCGGATTTTGGGCAAGTTAAAAGTAAAAGGTCAAATGCCGATGGTGCTTTTGGTGGATATCAAGCGGCGACTAAACAACTTGAGGGCGACAAGACTTCAACTAAAGCGAATCATGTAGATGTCAAGATCGAGTACTTGCAGATCTGTTGACCCAAGGCGCTAAGTGGACAAAGGATCAATGAGTTGCAAGAGAAGATTGGACTGTATCAGGACGATGTTGAACGAAAAAGCAAAGATGAGGTTGAGGTCTCTCACTGATGCGGAGTGTGAGAGTGCTGCAGTTTTATGTGCTTGCTTGTGCATGACCCTTACACATTTTTCTATGAATTGCGTGTAGACTGGTAAAATGCATTCGTTATCGAATGAGATGTCAAAGAAGCAAACGCTTAATAGTGGTATCTACACCTTTGCCCGTCCAAAACGAAAAGTTTTGCAACCAAAGTGAAATAGGTAGCGAAGTAAAAAATATATTTAACAACTTTTGCATCCAAAGTGAAATAGGTAGCAAAGTAAAAAATATATTTAACATTTTTTGCAACCAAAGTGAAAAGCCTTGCAACCAATGTGAAATGGAACAATTAAATAAAAACAAAGAAGAAAAATAAGCCTCAATTTTATCAACGTGGTGAATTTGATTAAAAATTATCGTGTCGCCGTGTCGCCCGATCAGGTCCCGAATTTTATCATTTCTTTTACATTTTGGGATGTCTCGTGTCCGCAAGGTCCAAGATGTGGAAGCTCACAAACGTATTCTTGAAGCTTTCATCAAAGGAGAAGACTGGAAGACCATCGCGAAACACAACGGTGTATCAGCCACAACCGCCTGGCGCATAACGGAGCGTGGTACGGTGATGTGTAAGCCTCGTGGTGGTGCGCGAGCTCGAACGACAAAAATTACCCCAGAAATCCAAGAAGCCATGGAGGATTACATCAACGAATACTGCACCATAACGCTGAAAGATATTGTTGCGATAATCTTTTTTGATTTCAACGTGATGGTATCGGAATCAACGGTGAGCCGCCACCTATACGGCTTACTATATTTTATAAAAAAAGGTAGGCTATTATCTATTGAATGTACCATCTTACAAATATGGTATTTAATGTATTATGTAGGTCCGCTTCGAGCCAATTACGTGCAACGACGAGTTCAACAAACGAAAGCGGCAGATTTTCGCCACGGCTCTACTTAATCACATCACGGACGGTGCATTTATCGTGTACTTAGATGAGACTAATTTCAATTTGTACTGCGCCCGTGATCAGGGGCGATCTAAGATTGGAAACCGAGCTATCGTCATGCAGCAACCATCCCAAGGGCCTAACTTGCAAGTACAATGCACTGCATCGTTTCTTCCTCGTTGCTCACGCACGTGCACCGTGTCGTCTCCAGTCTCTTGCTCTGCTTCGTGGGCTCTCACGTATTCTTGCGTCCAAGAAGAGAAATAAGCCTCAATTTTATCAACGTGGTAAAGTCACCACGCTGATAAAATTGAGGCGTATTTCTCTCCTTTGTTTTTATTTAATTGTTCCATTTCACACTGGTTGCAAGGCTTTTCACTTTGGATGCAACAGTTGTTAAATATATTTTTTACTTTGCTACCTATTTCACTTTGGATGCAAAAGTTATTAAATATATTTTTTACTTCGCTACCTATCTCACTTTGGTTGCAAAATTTTTCATTTTGGACGGCAAAGGTGGGCATTACTATTTGAACGCCCCCCATAAAAGGTCATTTGTTAATTGGAACGGTGCATGATGTACTTGAAAACTGGGTCCGGTAAAAACATTAGTAATTTATTTAGGGAGAGCCTTCCCCATTAATATTTAACGTAAGGTATCTAAGAAAGTCGTTTCAGACGTTATTGCGAGTAAACATCTTTTCTCACATACAGTAAGACGATTTGTACCACGTCTGGGAGCTGTACTGACCCGTCGTGGAATGCCTCGGGACAATTCGATCCCGGGATCCCTTGGCTTTATAAACGATCCTACGCTACCTGAGTCTCTTGTCTTCACTATCAGGACTGAATTTTGGACATGAAAGAGTAGGAATAGAACATGTAAGAGTCATTTATCCGTAGTATACTGATCACTTCATAAAATGCAAGAAATACCATTGCTGACTACGAACCTTCATTTCTAAAAGATTAATAGAAAAATGGTTTTGTTACGGATGGCATGTACTGTAGATACCATCGGTCGATCTGCAGAGCTCTTGTATCATACATACGATATTGTTAGGCTTATGTGAGGCCATTTTGTCTTCTGGGCCTCTCCAATATGGTGAAAGCCCATTGGCTGAAATGGATAGGTACATTTTCAGGTTGCATTTTGTATATGGCACTTTGTATGGTTATATTTGTTTAGATAACCTTATATTACCGCAAGCTCTCCCTAAATATAATAGGAAGTCATGATCCGGTAAATTTTTATTACAATTAGGGAATAAAATTTAACCGGTTCATGACTTCCTATTATATTTAGGGAGAGCTTGCGGTCACACACACCCTTTCTCCGGTTGCTCCACACCCCCTCTACCACGGTCACACACACTCCTCACATACAAGGGGGAAAGCTCTCCCTAAATAAATAAATACTGTTTTTACCGGACCCCGTTTTCAAGTACATCATGCACCGTTCCAATTAACAAATGACCTTCTATTATGGGGGGCGTGCAAATATCAATTTTGGGGCTGTTCGTTGTATTCGCTCATCCAAACGTATGTACTGTATCACACGTGTTCCAAATGCCACGTACTGACGTGCGAAATTCCACTACAATTAGACAGCGCGAGGAAGTAACGTAACAGCAAACAATAAAGTAACAAACGTAATTTATTATCCACAGTCCTTACGCAACTTAACGTGAAGCAGCGACCCAAATTAACAACCACGTGATACGAGAAACCAAAACGTAAAGACAAATCCAACTGCCACTGCAGTGTACCAATTCTTCGAACGTAAAAGTCATAAAACAAGCTGCGCACTGTAGCGCACTTGTTCTCCACTCAATAATCACACGAAAGTCAATAATCAAATTCAGAAGTGATTTATTAGTGTTAAGTTTATACCTAAAACTAATAGGGAAAATGTCATGCATGCCCTCGCTTTTTGCGGAAATAACATGCATGCCCCTGATTTTATGAAAATAACATCCATGCCCATGCCACAGATTAATGTTGCCAACCCAAAGAGAAAAAAGACGCTAGCTGGATCGACGTTGTTTATGTATGTGTACACTTAAAATCGAAACAGGCTCACGTGAAATCCATATGTTCACTGCTACTACCCTCATGTTTTAACACGTGCGATATCGCTTCTAGGATCTGGTGACTAACTTCTATAAATATATACTTAAGTCTTTTTACGAGCATAAGAACAACGGTTGTACGCTGACCTCTTGATATGAAGAGGCAAATCGAACCGAGTAGTTCATTTGTTGTGATACGAGATTCATCTTCTAATTTCAGCCACACGTTGTTCTCGTCATATTCTATAGATCGAGTTGCCCATAAGCGCATTCGTTGTGATCTGTAATTAAACAACATACTTAAAATCATCTCTATCCCAGCGAAATGATAACGTCGCACACGAACATTTTTTCAGGACTAGAAATACATGACCGTGACTTCTATTGAGGCTCTCTACCAACTAGGTCTCGTTTGATGCCTTTCATCCACTAGAGCAGATCGAAATCTACCACGAGTTTTCGTTGGACTGAAGCGTCTCTCATCCAAACCTTGGTCAAAGTAAATTGACATAGTCATAAGACCTGTTAGCACCTGTTTGCAGTCTCGCTAGAGCACAAAACTAGCCAAAAGTGCTCACACGACCGTGCATGCCAGCCAAGAAAGTGCAACGATAAATCCACTACAGCAGAACTAGTACTGGTGGCCCGCCGATTTCTTCTTTTCACCAAGCTCGAAGTGTCGTGCGCTTCATGGGCAACTGCTTCTTAGCCTTGCACTCCTTGCATTCCATCCGGAGCGTAATCTTCTTGGTCGTTTTGGACTTTTTGTGAAAAACAGGCTTTGTCTGACCACCAGAACCTTTCTGCTTACCGTTGTAACGACGCGCACCCTGAGCGTACTTGGAGGCTTTGCCAGCCTTGTACTGGGTAATTCTGTGCACCGTGTGTTTGTCGTAAAGCGTGTTATAATTGGGCCTTATTACAGGCCTTATTATAGGGCCTAATTATTGGGCCTAATTTAGGGGGGACGATTACGGACAAAAATCGGGTACGTAATCGTATACGATTGTGTGTACCACGGCGTATACAGTTGCGTGTACAACCGTGGTTCACATAGTCGGGACATAGACAGGGCATAGGAAGATGGGACGATTACGTAAAGGTACTCAGCGAACACCGACGAACAGCGACGGACGACGGATAAATCAGGTCGACTGGTCGACGGAGGACGCTGGAACGGGTAGTTTTTGATTGGTGGATATTAAGAAATTGGTAGTTCTTAGGATTTAAGCAATAATAAAGTTCTCCTTTTGCGTTCAACCCCTTGGACACTACAGGGACGGCACCTTTGCGCCTCCCCTACCTCTACGCATCTCTACGTCCCGGGCGAGAGCACCTAGTGCATTTTTGGCCCACCGGCAGGCGTAGAGTGTCAAGAACTCACCCCGCAATTCCGACCGCTGTGTCAGCGGTTCTACTGTAAAGTTTTTTTTGGTTTTGGGAGTGTGATTGATCAGTGCTCTCACCTCTCCGCGTTTGGTTCGCGTTTGGCCCCTAGAGTTCGGCTGCTGTAAGCGCCCCACGGGAACTCTAGGTGGATTAAGTGAGATTTATCCCCCCCCTCGTAGGTCTAGGCTAGGAATACAAATATTTGGGTGTTCCTTTAGCTGTTTAAGACTCCAGAGGCTCCGTGATCGGGCAGTGAAGACTTCCACTGCCTGATCAAGTACCCCCTACGCCGATCAACACCTGATCAACACTCTGCAACTCGTGACCCGCGATCAGCAACTCGCAGATCGCACCGACTTGTACCTGAGCAACTTTTGGCACCTGATCAAGTCTGATCTCAGCTGATCAACTACTTTTGGTGCCTGATCCTGCCTTATCAAGTCTGATATCAGCTGATCAACTACTTTTGGTGCCTGATCAAGCCTAATCAAGTCTGATCTCAGCTGATCAACTACTTTTAGTGCCTGATCAAGCCTGATCAAGTCTGATCACAGCTGATCAACGACTTTCGGTGCCTGCCCAAGCCTGATCACTGCTGATCAAGCCTGTTCTCACCTGATTCGAGCTCGTTTATACCTGATCACGCCTGATCAGCACCTCGATCAACTCATTACAAGTTCTCAAATCTTGTATTAAGGAATTGCCGTGTTACATCCCCGCCACCTGGAGAGCGACCCACGCCTAAGCCGTCGGGTACACAAGGTGAGCAGAAACACAAGCGGTCAAGGACAACCGGAGGACCCCCTTCGTTAGTAGGCAGTCCGGGCGCCGTGGTACCGCCTGATCAAGCGTCAAAAACTTTGATCGGTCGCTCCACCACATGTTTCTGGCTTTGCCCTTGCAAAAGTGCCACGTTCCTTGGGCATGTTGGCATAGTTGCTGATGTCTAAGTATGTAACGAGCAAGTAACGTAGACTGAGGAATCGATACGGACACGCAACCATCTTCATCTCTTACCTGTCTTCTAGACCGTTTTCAGAAATTACTTGGCGACCCCAAATGAGAGCGCCGTATCTACCAGCCATTGGAACTAAGTTAGTCACCAGATCCTAGCAGCGGTATCGCACGTGTTGAAACATGACGGTAGTAGCAGGAACATATGGATTTCACGTGAGCCTGTTTCGATCTTAAGTGTACACATATAAAAACAACGGCGAACCTCTTGGCATACATTCGGGATTTCCATTGTGCACACCTCAACCCGAGTTTATATCTATATTTGGAGATATTATACCCTAAAAGGAACGACTCGTCGCCCAAGCAAAAGCGACTCGTCGATCCAGCTATCGTTTTTTTCTCTTTGGGTTGGCAACATTAATCTGTGGCAAGCAGGGGGCATGGATGTAATTTTCATAAAATCAGGGGCATGCATGTTATTTCCGCAAAAAGCGAGGGCATGCATGAAATTTTCCAAAGCTAATAATATGAAAATACACAATGTTTTGTACTTAACCTAAAGTTATGTACAATACATCATTTTTCACTGTAAAGTCGCTGCAAGTCCAAAATGGCGACGCGAACCGCTGCATGAAATGCGCGCGCTTCTAACAGGGGCGTGCAAATAGTAATGCCCGGCAAGTGTAATCTGTCGACAGCTAGGTAAAAGACATTGTCAAATACACAGCCTATGTTGCCTTCCTCCAAATTTGAACACATAATACGTAGTTGGCTTCAAAAAGAACAAGAGGAACAGCATTGTGCTTCCTAATTTTCACCGCGACCTGTCAAGTACTGGATCATAGGCCTCGTCGTAATCATTTGTGATGAATGAAGCTGAGTATCCCACCAGCGTCAGGATGCAAGCTAGCTGAGCGAGAGCTCGCATTTGATTTGCCCCGAAATTTTTTTTCTGTGATTGAGTATAGAAAAATGTTGGTTGAGAATATAACACGGGACGCGCTAAACAGCACCAAATGAAAGACTAACCAGCACCAAGTGAGGCTCCAAGTGAGTTTTAAGGCAGAAAGTACATATTTCGGCCTAAATGACGTGTTTTTGTCCAGTTGTGGTCAGCGCTAGACCGACGCCGTGGGACATGCGGAATCTAAACTCACTGGCCCTATAATCAAAAAAGGCTAAATTATGGCGCAGCCACACTGCACCTGGTTTTGGAACAGTATTAGTTTTGCAGGCCCAAAATGATAGAGCAGTCGATGTATTAATAGTAGCGTGTGACCATGGAGTAGGAGGACTTGTGGAAAGTGCCACACGTGAGTAGGAGAGTATGCGAGCATGCGTACATGGAATCCATCAAGTAGTCGCTTGCGTTCTCCTGAGTTTGGTGGGGGAAGCAGATCCTGCAAAATAAACTGGCGATGCAATGGCATTCGGGAAAGACAATCAAGAATGAAGGCATGCCGACACACTGATCTCTACGTATTATGTTTGAGATCCTGTTACCTCGTCATCTCACGGAACTGCATTTGCGACGTTAAGAAGGCAAATTTCTACATACCCTTTGCTGGACCCAAGACAGTGAGTTGTTTATTCGGTTTGCTTTTGACATTTGCCTCAAGCTCTTTTGTCTTGCTCTATAAATCAAGGCAATGATGAAGGAATATATGATCTGGATCATTCGCCTCCTTTTTCACTAAAACTCGTTCCTTTAACACAATGCTCCGTTCATGGCTACAGAAGGTCGGGTGTGACTGGATGCGGTAATGGTATCATTGACATCTTATGGACGTCTCGATGAAGCGCTTCCTTATATCTGTACAAATAAAACAACAGTCAGACCTCGCAATACAAACAATCAACCCCGAAACGATCGTACCAAAAGCGTCCTCCCCGTCGTGTGCACTAGAGTAATACCCTATCACACGCGTATAAACTGAGTAGAAAAACTTTTCGTAAATTTTGATCGCGGGCGAGTTGGACACTCGCACAAACAGATACACAAAGTAGTTTTTGTAGAGTCCTACCGACACGTTTTCCAAGTAGTCCATTAGTTTTTTTGCCAACCCAAGCCGTCGAAATTCGGGGCAACGGTCACTGCTGTCACATTTCCTTGCCAGTTTGTCCCTTGACCTTCCACTTTGCCCATGACTATAGAGAAAACCACACAACGCAAAAGGTAACAAGACCACACAGCCAAAGTGAACGTACACTGGCTACGCCATAATTTGGCCTTTTTTGATTGTAGGGCCAGTGAGTTTAGACTCCCGCATGTCCCACGGCGTCGGTCTAGCGCTGGCCGCAAGTGGACAAAAACACGTCATTATGGCCGAAATATATACTTTCTGCCTTAAAACTAACTTGGAGCCTCACTTGGTGCTGGTTAGTCTTTCATTTGGTGCTGCTTAGCGCGTCCCATATAACACCGCAAAGCAAATCTACACGTACCAGCGTCGTACAACGTGGTAGATGTCGAATTGAGACGCATTGTCACCTCACAATAGTTCTCGCCGAGGCCCTTGTCAATGCAGTCGCTAACGGAGAGACGTTGCAGCTCTGGGGTTACTGCTAGCCCGATTGGCATATATATGAGGAATGCCATGAAAAACAGCGAGAAGAAAATTACTTGAATGATAGGCGTTTTCTTTCTCCTTTGAACTTTGGCTCCAATCGTCGAGCACGTGTTTTGTAGATCCGTCTGCAGACCTGTAAGCATTTTATACAGCTTGTAGCTCACGATTGTCTGCAATATTAGCAATTAATGTGAGCACTGTTTACTATAACTCGCACTGCGAACCAATCGATGAACCTACGTTGAGAAATACCGCGATAGTTTCGATGTAAAAAAAACACTCGGCGCCAGCAAGGTGGACTTCAGCGTGCTTGGGCGTGTCGAAGAAAGCTGTTGATCGTAGAAAAAGATCAACGAGCAAAATTCTCATCCACCGTCTTTGTTCTCACGTACAAGTACTGGAAGACCAGCATTAGCGATGACGCCCGCTATAAAACTGATTAACGAGATTAAACGGAAGACGGTAGCATCTTCCGGCAGAGCTGACACTTGGTAGCGCCAATTGAATGTCCATGTGAATACAAGCATGATAGCAACAAGCGTAAGACCCGTGGTAAAGACGTAGTATGGCGGAGGATCTGCGCGTGAAGAGAGTCAGCTTCAGGGACCCAAAGACATGAAAATTTTGTCTCACCTCGCCCCATATCTGAGAGAAACGGCCATGAGAGACCACTAACCCAAATATGGTCTACCTTGACCATGATAAAACAGAGTACCATCGTTACGAGGATGCTGATTATCGCGCCAAGCGGACATGCCGTGCGGAGGATCCAGCGCTGTCTCGCGTAGTCCATCAAGCCAGTCATATAATTCAAACTGGCGATTGATGATTGAAGGTTACTTACAAAGAATTCTACTCTCACGTTTCTGCGGTAGAGTCCGACATGTGTGCTAGCGTGTGAGCTTAGCACCATGTGTTTCGTGAAATGATTACCGGTATTCTCGGTCTTCTATTTAATTAACTTACAGTATATATGTGGTGAAGTGTACCACAAATTTGGTCACTTTTGGTCAAGGCAGTT
>CM047583.1:12709737-12755549 GCA_026184515.1 Peronosclerospora sorghi | reverse complement strand
CACGTGGACATATTGGCTCATTTTAACATTGGTTGGAGTTTAGACCGCTTTTGGTCTTCTCTCATATTGTTCAGGGGCTAGACCGGTTGATTGGTCTACCCTCTATTATTTCGTATTGGTCAGGTATAGATCTTTTGGACGATCGACCTATTGGAATCTATCTTTCGGAAGTGTTTCTGGTCTGTACGTACCTGGGGTGAAGAGTTCCGCCCTAGGTACACTTAGCCAGCACGGTCTCATATTCAAGACCGAATCAAATCGATCTGCGATCCCGATTCACGGAGTGTGTAACTAGCCCACTCCAATGGGTACACAAGGTGAGATGGTCTTAAGTGAATCGGACCAAGTGTCTCTTGATGATGACCGGTCGTCTGCCAGCAGCGGACGATCGGACCAGATTTCGAATGGAGGTCAGCGGGGTACCCCCCCCCCCCCGTAAGTTGGAAGGCTGGGCACGATGTTGGTGGTCAGGTTGTCGATACAAATGTATTCGATTTCGAACTTGACTCCACCGCATATATATGTTCTGGTCCGATGTTTAGATGCAGCAGACTCGATGTCGCAAGTGCCTTTGTCTTTTCACTCCTCGGGTTGCTAGATTACATGTGTTGGAAGCGCATGTATCCGTATTGTGTTTGCGTCTCTACAGGATGGTGAAACCCCATTGGCTGAAATGGGTGGGTACGTTTTCAGTTACACTTGGCTCTATAGCAGCCCCAATTGTGTGGCCTAGTTTTGAAACCGACCCTGTGGTGCAGTGGTTTATACCCCACCACGGGAATGGGAGATCGCGGGTTCGAGTCTCACAGTGGACATGAATCCAAGGTCGGGTAGGGTCGGGGTCCAAGTGTAATGAAGAAGACCTTACAGAACGCGCATGACATGGCTTACACCCACCCAATTAAATAGAGAGGTTCTAGATATCTCTGGCCTGTTTTTGGCTGTTATACTGAATGGCTGTTATCCGTGTATAACAGCTTTAAGGACTCTGCCTCCGGATGGATTTTATATGCGGAAATCTAATTCTTTTTGAGCTTTCTGATACGGATTCATTGAGAGTGGTGTGAATGAGAGTGGGCTACATAGGCGGAAACTCCTAATTATGAGGTACAAAAAAGGAAAGGATGGTTCGCTGCCTGGCGTTGGAACTTTCGAGGCAACTATGAAGCGCTTGAATGAGCGGAGCAGTGTATCAACCTTTTCAGCCGCTTCAAAATTAGAGGCCTTCTCCTCCAGTCCTCCAAGGAGAACACCAACAGCATCTTCCATCTGTGAGCAAGATATGGGTGCAGGAGCTTTGCCAACGTCTTCGTCCTCCTCCATCTCAAGGGGAACTTCGTCCTGGATACGTACCTAAGCAATGATCTCTTCATCGCCGAGGGTCTTACCAACTGGAAGCGTAGCATCGACAGAAAGGTAGTCCTGGGCATCCATAGCGGAGTGGATCTCGTGCTCAGGAATCTTGCTGAGAAGCTCTGTAATGTTGGCGACGTCAGAGACAAGATCGGCCATTGTCAGTTGAACCAAAGTGTGGTGGAGCGGCTGATCAGAATTTTTGAGGTTCGATCAGGTGTTCCCACAGCGCCCGGACTACCGACTAACGAAGGGGGTCCTCCGGGTTTCCTGTGACAGTCCTATGTCTTGCTCACCTTGTGTACCCGACGGTTTGGGCGTGGGTCGCTCTCCAGGTGACTGGGAAGTAGATCACTGCAATTCAGATGCAAGATCGAGAGAATTCGTGGCAGATAGACGGGTGTCGATCAGGTGCAAAAAATCGTAGGTTGATCAAGTGTGGATCGGCGAGATCGCAAATCGATGATCGCAGGTCGATGATCGATGATTGATGATCAAGGGTCGATGATCGCAGGTCGATGATCGCAAATCACTGATCGATCTTGTTGATCTTGTACGAATTGGCGAGATTGCGGATCTTTGATTGCAGATTTCAGATTGCAGATCTCTGATCGATGATCGCAGATCGACAGTGTCGATCTAGTGGTGATCAGCGAAGGGGTACTTGATCACGTGGCGGAATTCTTCACCACTTGATTGCCGAGCCTCTTAAGCCTAGATCACTAGTAGAATACCGAATATATTATGTATTACTAGCCTAAATTTAAGATGAAAGTGGTCGATATGCACTTTCTATGAGTAGATCGACGGATTTCGCAAAAATCCACCTAGAATTCCCAAGGGGCGCTTAGAGCAGACCTGGTCATCTTACGGGGCAAAACACCCAAACCGTCCTGATCGGCTGAACACTGCTGTTTCCGATCGGCGGGCTGCCCTTCACCGACATCGACCTTCCCCCATTGATTGGAATCTTTACCCTAGAAGTTCGGCTGCTCCAAGCGCCCCTTGGGAATTCTAGGTGGTTTTTTGCGAAATCCGTCGATCTACACATAGAAAGTGCATATCGACCATTTCCATCTTAAATTTAGGCTAGGAATACATAATATATTCGGTATTCTAGGGATTACCGAGCCTATTAAGCCTAGATCGATAGTAGAATACCGAGTATATTATGTATTCCTAGCCTAAATTTAAGATGAAAAGTGGTCAATATGCACTTTCTATGTGTAGATCGATCGACGGTGTCGATCTAGTGGTGATCAGCGAAGGGGTACTTGATCACGTGGCGGAAGTCTTCACCACTTGATTGCCGAGCCTCTTAAGCCTAAATCGCTAGTAGAATACCGAATATATTATGTATTCCTAGCCTAAATTTAAGATGAAAGTGGTCGATATGCACTTTATATGTGTAGATCGACGGATTTCGCAAAAATCCACCTAGAATTCTCAAGGAGCGCTTAGAGCAGCCGAACTTCTAGGGGAAAGATGCCAATCAATGGGGGAAGAGGTGAGAGCGCACTGCTCGATCACGTTCCCAATAACCTTTTCGTAGAGGGGCCGCTGACACAGCGGGCGGAGTTGAAGGCGAGTTCTTCAGAACCTTACGTCTGCCGGTGGGCCAAAAAGTGCACTCGTGCTCCCACCCGGGACGAGTAAGGGTGCGTTTGCAAAAGAAGGAGGCGCGAAGTTAACACGCCGTCCCTATCGGGGATCTTAGTGATCGGACCAAAAGGAGAACTTTATTATTTCTTATATCCTAAAATCTACCAATTACCTAGTATCAACCAATCAAAACTTCCCATCCTGATGTGCTCCATCGACCAATCAACCTGATTTCTCAGTCTTCCGTCGCTTACCGTTAGGTACCTGTACCAGTCGTCGCGTCTACTCCGATGGCCCGTCCATGTTCACCACAGTTGGCCGCAAAATCTACGGTACGCTTCCCACAGTTGGCCGTAAAATCTACGGTACGCTTCCCACAGTTGGCCACAAAATCTACGGTACGCTTCCCAACAAAAGCTTAGCTTTGCAGAGATAATGCCCGTCTTGCGCCAGCAGTTCGCAATCGTCGCTTGCTGGATTTCGTTCCAAGACTCGACAAGCATGTCCATGGATTGGCGGATTGAAAACTTGTTGTCTGCGGAGAACGGATGAGTTCCCGTATTCTTGTATTCATCCAGGAGGTTATTGATGTAGTGGGCCTTGTACTTGACCTTGAAATTGGCGATGATTCCGGCGTCGGCAGGTTGAAGGTGTGAAGTGGTGCTCGGTGGTAAGAAGTGCGTCTAAAAAATTCCATTAGTTGTCCCAATCATTGTATTCTAAAATGTAACAAACAACTTTCTATACCTTCATATGAGTCAGTTGGTCTTCACATTCCTCAAAGTCATGAGGACTGGCATTGTCAAACAGAAGCAGAATACGCTGCTGGTGATGGCGTATGCGACGGTTGAGCCCAAGAAGGTATTCCTTGAAGATGTCACCACTCATCCAAGCCTTCCTGTGCGATGGTAGTAGTGTGGGGGAGATCATTCATGCTAACGTTCTTGTAGCATCGTGGTTTGGAGCTGTTCCAATGACAAGAGGCTTGAGTTTCTCAGTTCCTGCCAAAATAAACAACTGTCAGAATCCTAGCAAGAGGAAAATTCCAAAAAAAACACCCACCACTGGCATTGCAAGTCAACAGCACAGTGATTTGGGTCTTATCCGTCTTGAAGCCATGCTCAGGGGTAGTAGCCAAAAAAATTTTGGGAGTCATACCGTAGTACAGCCCAGTTTCTTGGCAGTTGAAAATGTCGTTCTTGTTGAAGTCTTTGTTGATACTACGCAGGTCGATACGAAAGGCTTCAAGGTTCTGCAATGGCGCACTGTTGGATTCACCGTGGAGAGGGTAGGACTTGATTTTTTCCGCTGCTTGAAGCTCTGCATCCAACCCTCAGAAGCGGTAAATTCCTTTTTATCCTTCCCTTCTGTGCTGATGCTCAACTAGAGTGCAAACTGGAGAGCCTTGCCGATGACAAGTGCGTCGCTGATCCACGACGTGGTTTTTCCTGGCCTTCTGAACCAAAGTTTTACAGCCGTGGACAGCTGGAAAGGCAGAAGAAGTGTGAAACACATGAACATTTGCATGCAGAAAAAATACAAACCTCTGGAAAGGAAGTATCACGGATTCTCTTCCGGTGGATATTGACGTTATCTTTGGTAGCCTCCTTCGCAGTTTTGGTGTACTTGTCCTTCTTGATGAGGATGTCAGTGATAGTTTTCCTGCTGGAAATACAGCACCAGCTGATCATGGGTGACAGCTGGGTTCTACTTCTTGTACTCTAGCAGATCCACCTTGGTCTCCAAGGAGACTCCCTGCCTTTTGGGGGCATGGGTGAGGGGACGGATGTAATGGCTGGTAGTGCTGCTGGTGCTGGGAGTTGTGGTTGTTATTGTGGCTTTCTTTTCTTTTTGTTGGTATGGTGGTGCTTTTGGTGGTTATTCTTGTTGAAAGGTATTTCCGTCCATCGTAGCACAGTAGTGTAGGAAACTCGAGTTGTAAACGTCGTATAATGTATGCAATAATACCAAATCGTGTCTTGTCTATATCTCGACAACCAATTACAGCTAGGTTGCGAGAGTCACACCCGTTTAGAGATTGTTAAGCTTCCGACGAAGTGAATGCAAGTAGATGGTTATCTAATGCAAAGTTTATTGAGAAGTGATTAGCTAGCCTAACCTGAATATACATGAGCAGTTGAAGGTATACAATACCTCCAACAGCTGTTGTGTTACCTACATACCTTATCAGTGCAAAAATAGGAAGTACTCAGAACCGTGTACGGATACCGTAATTTAAGCACCTAAAAGGTAAGAAATACAGATTGCTAACTAAAAACAAATAGACCTACCTAATTATAATAATTATGTATACATACTATTTTTAACACTCCCCCTCAATGTGTATAAAAAAATGACACAAGTTGAAGGCAGAGCGCGGCGCGTAGCTCTTCGAATCTTGATGCAGGTAGTGCCTTGGTAAGTCCATCAGCAAGCATATCTTGAGTCGAAACGTAGGTAGATTCGATAAATCCATCCTTTAACTTTGATACAATAAACTTGACTCGAATGTCGACATGCTTCATCTTGGCACTTGTTTGGTCGCCCTTGAAAATCTTGATAGCCGCTTGGTTGTCCATACAAAGTTGCATGGGCAGCTTCATCTTGACCTTGAACTTCCTATGAGATCCTTGAAACCCAAAAGCATCACCACGTTTGTCGAAGCCGCATAAAAATCCGCTTCCATTGTCGATAATGAGAGGGCATCTTGTTTTTTACAAAGCCAAGACACCAAAACGCCATCCAAAAAGATGAGTCCACCTGAGGTTGACTTCCTATCGATCTTGGAAGCTCCATAATCCGCGTCGCTATACGCCTTGATAGTCAACTCGTTGCTCGCCACCTCACCACGCCCCATACAAAATTTAAGATATTTGGTACCTTGAGGTAACGAAAATATTCTTGGCAATCTGCCAGTCAGCGGTGGTGGGGGCATGAGTACGTCGAGTAGCCTTATGAACGGCGTATACAATGTCGGGTCTGGTGCAGCGAGCGATCCAAAGCAAGCTGCCGACCAAAGACTGGAAATACTGATAGTCGTAGAACGATTACTATTGAGGGGTTCACTTGGTAGAAGCGAAATATCCTCAAAGTCGGTGCCAATCGGGGTTCGAACCGCGTTTACATCTTGCATCTTGAAGTCCTCAATTATCGCATCGATGATCACTTCTTGATCCAACTTGTATCTGGAGTTTCTGTCAAAACCACTCGCATTCCGAGAAATTTTGATACCATGCCGAGATTCTTGATCTCGAGGCATTTAATGTCTTCAAAGAATTGCTCCACGAGCTCCTCTTTTTTACCAGTTACTAGTAGGTCATCAACAAATATGCCTACTATAACGGTTTCACCATCGAAGTGCTTGACGTATAAAAACATGTCCGTCAAGCACTGCGTAAAATCCAGATCCATTAATTTTCCGTGGATCTATTTATTCCATAGTCGTCATGCCTTTTTCAGGCCGTAAAACGTCTTACTGAGCTTGAGTACTTTTTCGACTTGGTCATCTTGAGTGCACGCACTAGTTTTTAGATGCATACCTTGGGGGATGAAAAGAAAAATATCTTGTTCATTTTCCTCACCCTTAACATAGGCGTTTGGAATATCCCCGTGCCTTGCAGGCACCTGCCACTTGGTCGCCAATGCCAGAACCAACTTGACCGTATTCATATCGATAACGGCGGCAAACGTTAAGTTATAATCAATACCGAAACGTTGCTCGTTGCCACATGCAACGAGTCTAGTCTTAAACCGTTCGATTCACCATCTTGATCCAGTTTCGTCTTGAACACCCATTTGGTGTGAAGAGGCCGGAAATCTTGTGGTTTGGCGACGACGCTCCAAACTTCATTACGTTCCAGAGAGTTAAGCTCCTCCTTAACCGCAGTCATCCACTTGTCTTTGTTGGAGGACTTCATTGCTTCATTGAAGTTTTTAGGGTCCATTTCGGTGACGAAATTTACGACCCATCACCCGCGACTGCACTTGGAGTTTCAGTCGTATCTTGATCAATAGTAGATGAATCCTCGCGCTTGGTCTTGGAAACACTTCATGTAACGCAGCGCTCGCGTTGCAAACTCTTCTTCTTGCGGGGCTTCATGTTGTTGGGGGTTGGAGAAGTGGTTGCATCCCCCCCTGATTGACGATCTCCCACCATACTTTGTTGAAGTGTATGGTTTTGGTCGGAGGTCAAAGTTTCAACATTTTTGATGTGCTGAGTGACAACTACCTTGCGTTCACCTTTAAGGTAAACCTTAAAACCCTTGACTTCCTCACTTTCCCAACCACAACCGCAACCTGGGAGCGATCTGCTAGTGAATCATCTCCAGATTTCTTGCACGGTGCAGATCGAGCCGAAAGCAACGATCTCTCCGAGGTTTGGTTGTTTGTTTTTCAGCACCTCTAAAGGTGACTGACGTCGAGAATTCGAATTGCTTGGGCTACTGTTCAATATATACGCAGCGTATCGAACCTCATCTCCCCAAAAAGTGAGAGATAGACCACTTGCAAAAAGCATGCACCTCGCCATGTTCATGACCGTCTGGTTCATGCGTTCTGCTTTGCCGTTGCTAGACTGGTTTATGGCCTTACTTATTTGGCGATCAACACCATTCTGCACTCAGAAACCATCCAGAGTTTTGAATTCGTAACCTCCATCGGTACGCAAAATCCGTACTTTGCAGTTAAACTGCCTTTCAAAAAAACGCCATGAAGTGTTCAAACTTTTTGGCTGCAACATCTTTCGTTTTTGCAAGAAAAACACGCACGCAGTTAGATTTATGATCAACAAAGTTGATCATATACCTATTGCCGAGACGGTCTTTCGGTGTGATTGGACCCTTTAGGTCTGAACATATGACACCACGGATACGATCAATGGTGAGTTGGTGCCACTGTCCTTGACAGACCTCGGATTTTTCTTTGCTTGCCCTGAGAACAGGTCAAACAATTCATCCGTTTGTGGTCTGTCAACACAATCCCACTTGACCCATCCTTGGGCAAACGTTCTATGGAATCGTAATTCAGATGTCCGAGTCGTGCATGAAAATGCATTAATGACCCTTTTTGGACATCTGATTGCCGGGCCAGATCGGTGTCATTTTCATTGACGATGGCCATCACGGCCGGAAAAGTCTCATTGTCTGTCTAAGATCACCGATACATTCACCGTTAAGACCTTACTGGTCTTTTGCATATCGAAAATTTGAGATAGGGTGGATGTATGTAGTAATACACGGTTTCCTTTAACATAGGCCATCTCAAAACTTTCTCCTCCAAAAGACCGTACGACAAGATGTTTTTGTGAGATTCTCCACGTAATATACGTTGTCCACTCGAACAATCTTTGGTTTACCACTGGTATGGACTTTCAATAAGATCTAGCCTTTATATGTAATTTCCAGCTGTTTTCCATCAGCCTGGAAACACGTGCCGTCAATCGGTTTGGCATCTCGCAGATACTTCCTCTGATTTACCAAGTGCATACTAGAACCGGAATCGAGTATCCAAGTGTTTGCAACCGATTTCGGTGCAAAACTCGAAACAGCGAGCGATAAATCCACCTTTTTGTCAGGCTTATTAGGGCATTTCGGTCTAATATGACCTACTTTACCACAACCATGACACTTGATGATCTTTTTCTTGTCTTCAACCAAATTGACTGCTTCATGATTGTGCGACTTGACGGCTCTTGATTCGACTTCGACAACTTGCGCAAAGTGAGTTAACCCTTCGGCATGTCGAAGATAGTCCGTCCGTGTGTGGTCGTGCTTAACCATCATTACATTCCTCAAATCCGGTGAGGAATAATGGACCACATTGTCCATTGAGAGCGGCTCACTGCCGCTAACAGCATCCGAGGTTTGGACCAAGTAGAGAAAATGGTCGTTCCATGAAACCTTGGGACTCTTCCGACTGGTGAAGAGTTTCATCGCCTGTGCAAAAGGTGATGGTTGTATGGAACGCACTGAGCATATTGTTCATCACGTTCACGAGAGTGGGCGTTTCGTTCCACCATGTGTCGACTCGTCTGTTGTAGTACTTTTGGCAGTACCACCCAGGTAGTGACAGAGCAAATCAACCTTGATATCTTCACTCCAGAAGTATTCGAAAGCGGATTCGGCGATAGCAATTTGTCGAATAAATCTTGTATCCCAGTCCTAAAAACCAGCTCCGAGACCACGATACTGCTCGGTGCCGTCGAGAACCTTTAGGAGAGCTTGCACTCCTTTGCCGACGGGGTCTTTAATGCAGGGGGACGATTTTGCATAGGTGCACCCATACCAAAGTTATTATGAGGTATATTATGGTGCACCTCTGGTTTCTTCTCAGGGGTGCTTTCGAGCGACTCCATGCGCATGCGCGTCACTAGGCGCATTGAATTGTTTAATCCGAAGTTGTTCGGCTCCGGTTGGACCCTGGAAGCCTCAAGCTTGTCCATGCGATCGCATAGTTTCTTGAACATCTACAGAATATGCATCCCTTCGGATCCCATGGGGAACAGCTTCTCTTCAAGGGATCCGTCGTCACTTGATATGTAGCCGGGTGCGTACACGCATGGTGCGGCTAGCGCACATAGGAAGACTTTCTTTTAAGCGGCGTTCGCCGCTACTTAGCCGATACGCCCTTATAAAAGGGCTTAGTAAGAGAGAACTCTCTTACTCGGGACCAAGATTCCCACTTTGGTTTAATATTAGCTTTCGCTAATGCCTTAACACAAGGCTCCCTTACTAAGGGGGTAGCTAAGGGGAGAACTCCCCTTACGCTACTGCACTCACTACACGCGCGACCGGTCGAGGTCGTGCGTCTGGTAGTCGGTTGAGTGAAATGTAAACTGAATGTATATTTAATATAATTAGCCTAAATTAATTTAAACTAATGTAAACTATATGTAATACTAAGTAGAACTAAATTCTTACCTAGCTAAAATGTAATGTAGACCACCTGTGTACCAACACGTGGCTGGCTGTCACGCCTACACCCAGGGCCCCTGCCCTGATTGGTTAAAATAGTCAGTGGTCCAAAACCTTTCGGACCGGTCAATACTGACCTCAACCGTAGTGTACTCACGTATACTACCTACTAAATGTGACCCGAATGTAACCCTGTTACATCCCCCACATCAAGACTATTGCTTACGCAATAAATCAATTTTAGTTGGAGAACTCCAACTGCCAGAACCTCTGGCTAACCATGAGCACCATTAGTGGTGCTATGGAGTCTCCTCAAGAAGAGGAGGTAGACTATTCCGAGAACTCGGAAGTGGATGCCCCCGGGGATATCCCCCCAACGTCTGACTGTTACGACAACGCCGAACGGCGATGTCGGCAGCCTAATCCGTTCCCCACACGTGGGGAAAATGCACTAACTAGTGCGCCACCCCTGCCAATGTCGGATGATACATCCGGATCGCCGAAGGCGATCATCACCAATGAGCTGGACGCAGCTCAAGAAACCCAACTTGCCGCACAGGCACTAAGAGCTGCGTTACGCGCCTCCAAACGCCTGCCACGGGCGGCCTATAATTTTGACGGTCCTTGTGACCTTCCAAAGTGGGCTAGGCGTATGGTAAGGAATGGTTTAGCATCCTATACCCCTGCCCCAGCGGCTGAACAGCCGTATCAATGTGAACGCCGAGAGAAATTCCGGCAACAACTGCTCACGCCAAAGCAGTTCACTAGCGTCTCATACCGAGAACGCCTCGACAAGCAGGCACAGGGTGCCACTGTTGAGAACCTCCGCGAGGTTCCTATTATTCTTTCTCCCGGAGAAAATGCCGAAGATGCAGAGAAGAAATTCCGCGCTTGGGCGGAAGGGGAGAAGCTCTCCCCAGCTTCAATGAGCTGCACAACAGCTATTCCAGTCGTGACGTTTGGGTGGAGAGGGCGTTGTACCTGGCATTCGCCAGAGCCAAAGCGATGGAGCTATTACGTGCCCCATATCGCACGCGCTACGCCAGCGCCCCTTCCCCCAACACGGTACCAGAGGAAAGTGTGAGCGCCACTTCTGCCTCCGGCGAACTCACAATTACTGGGAATGAAGGGGATTATCGCTCCCCTTTGGTCGTTGACCTGCAGCGGGATTCTCCCGCTCGAAAGCGTCAACTGTGGTGAAGTGGAGTCTTTATTTACAACATGAAGAAGGTGATCTGCGGCAATTATTAATTGGTGTATTTTTCACGCCAAACTCTACACGTTAGCACAATGACGCTTTTTACGCTGGTGATTTCTTCAAAAACTGAATATTAGTGTAAAAGATTGTGTCATGCCTTCAATAGGTGAACAATATGAACACTTAGTGTATCATGGTGTTAGTAGTGCGATGCTTATGTCTTCTAGCAAGATGCTTCTACTCATCACTAGCACCAAGTGATGCTTCTCGCATTTTCACAATGTCTTGGAAAAGTTGTTTTGGCTCTAGCATCATGGCAGTGACGCTAGCGCTAAGTTGAGCGTCTTCAACTCCATAGATGTCCAGCAACTAGGTACGCTAGGGCACACGGGATAACAGAGTAACCAGACCACGAACACAAACCATCAGCAACGCCACAGAATGATAAGACAGGCGCAAAGTACCAGCACAACGGCGGATTCATACACAGCGGCAGATCCAACGAAAAGTTATGCGCCCTCGGATACTTAATGCATCACCAAATGGCGCTAGAGCACACGGGAGTACAGAGTAACCAGACCACGGACATAGAAAACATCAGTAACGCCACAGAAATATAAGGCATAGGCGCAACTTACCAGCACAACGGCGGATTCATACTGAGCGGTAGAGCCAACAAAAAGTGATGCGCCCTCGGCTTCATACTGCATCACCAAATGGCGCTAGAGCACACGGGATAACAGAGTAACCAGACCACGGACATAAACCATCAGCAACGCCACAGAAAGATAAGATATAGGCGCAACTTACCAGTACAACGGCGGATTCACGCAGAGTGGAAGATCCAACGAAAAGTTATGCGCCCTCGGCTGATTGAGTTGATCGCCTAGATGTTCCTGGATGTTCTCAAGTGGTTAAGTATTTTGATTTTGGATGAGCAATTTTGACCAATCATCAGCGACCTGCGACGGCCAGATCGCGACGGCTAGATCGCGACGGCAAATCGGATTTATCAAGTTACAGAGGGTGCGACGGCCAGATCGCGATGGCCAGATTGCGATGGCAAATCCGATTTATCAAGTTACAGAGGGTGTGACGGCCAGATCGCGACGGCCAGATCGCGATGGCAAATCTGATCAATCTAGTTCCAGAGGGTGCGACAGCCATATCGCGACGGACAGATCGCGATGGACAGATCGCGATGGCAAATATGATCAATCAAGTTACAGATGGTGCGACGGACAGATTGCGACAGCCAGATCGTATGGCAAATCTGATCAATGAAGTTACAGAGGGTGCAACGGACAGATCGCGACAGCCAGATCGCGATGGCAAATCGATCAATCAAGTTACAGAGGGTGCGACGGACAGATCGCGACAGCCAGATCGTATGGAAATCTGATCAAATCAAGTTACAGGAGGTGAGACGGCCAGATCACGACGACCAGATCGCGACGGCAAATCTGATCAATCAAGTTACAGAGGGTGCGACTTCCGTAACATCCCTTAGGCGCAGCAGAGTAAGCTGATCTGCCAGCTCTTGGTCATCCAGGGTACTAATGTAGTGACCCCATGCTCCATAGCGGCACCGATCGGCGGGTTGCCTTCCTTGATTACTATTCCGGCGTGGAGTGCAGCCACGTTCAGGCGGTGCAAATACTCGATCAGTGTCTCGTCGTCCCGCTTCTGCATATGGTGATACTTGCGGGCGGTAGAAAATCCGGAGTTGCAGTACTGCCCTTCAAATTCTGAAGATAGCAGATCCCAGTCAGAACGGACATCCCGACCCAACTGTTGGATCCAGTTCGCAGCCGGTCCTTTTAGCAGATCCCTGAAGATCAGACACCGTTCGTTTTTTGGTGTCTGATACCGTAGGAAAGCAGACTTGACCCGACCAAACCACGACCTGGCTTGCTCTTCGTCGGTGTCCTTGCCGGTAAAGTCTTTAAGGTCCGTAGTCGCAGCCATACGAATACGTGGGATCGCGGCAAATCCAAGATCATATGCGGTCGTAGGAGCTAGGTTATCCTTAAGTGCTTTTCCCGCCCCTGTACCGTCTGACCCATCGTGGTCACCCATGTCGCCGACCGACTCCATGTCGTAATCGCTGCTCTTGCTCGGTCGGCGCGGTCGGGTTGGTTGCGACTTGCGTTTTTCCTTTCCAACTGGCTTAACACCTCGGATAGGCTTATCCGCTGATGCCACTGACTACATATCCACATCCCGGCAAATATTGACATTTTGCCGGGCAGACCGGTCCTGGACATGTGGGCGCGGAGGCGATCGGCATCGATCTCCCAAGAAACGCTCCATCATCGCTTCAAACATGGCTTGGACGTTGGCTTGGGTCATGGGCAACGTGTTGGTATCCTCCTTTGGAGGTACTGAAGCCTTTGGGGGAAACTGGGTCCCCGACTGGCATGCATCCCCTTGTTGCCGCACGTCCTTTATATGCTCCCATGGGGTCTGGTCCGACCCCATGGTCATCCGCTCGACACCTACCTCCAACTCCGATGAGTTATCCGAGGCAGGTGGAGACTGATATAACGACTTATCGTCGGAGCATGCATCATCATCCATTTCAATAGTCTCAGCGACCTTCAATGCCGCGGTGGGAGTTGGGCGGCGGACCGCCCCCACCAACGGCACCAAATGGTCGTGGAAGGTCGACAACGACAACTCCAACCTCCAATTGTCCAGATCGAAAAGCTTCTGCACGTTGGCGGGCTTCCGCATCTTCGTGACAACTTCGGCCAACATCGCCAGCAGGTTAATCACCAATGGCAACGGTCGGTCGCTTCGGATCGGCTCGGTGGTGGGTCCGAGAAGGCGATCGGGGATCTGGGGGTCTACTATTTGCATGACCTGGTCTTCGCGAATAAATCGCTTCAACTCATGAATGTAGTACATCATGATCAGGTCTTCTTCTTCGATGACCCCATCCCCGACCTGCGACTTCTCTTCCAGGTCGTCTTCGTCGGACGGCATTCTGAGCCTCTTCTTGGGAACCTTGGGTGGTGGTGGCCTGGATCGTTCCGATCAGGCTCCATGTGGTTTTCGCTTTTTATTTTCTTCTCATCCAAACATTCATTCAAATACATAGGATCAGGACAAAAGTCCTGATCCTTTCCGGAACTATAGCAAGACCTGCTATAGTCCCGATCGGCTCCGGTGGGAGCCTTGTGGGGAGGAAAAAACTTATTAATCCCGATCCGGTCCTCCACCCGGCCAGATCGGACACCGCCATCCTTATTAACAAAGAAAACATAAGGCGATAGCAATTCCTTGTGTTCTCTCCAGAACGATTCCACATTCAATTCCTTGTAATCAATCCTTTGCTGAATATCGCTGCGGTAATATCCACGATCACCAAGTGATCCGGGCACGCGCACCATTGTGGTGGAGTCAAGTTCGAAATCGAACGCCGAAGTGTCGAGAACCTGACCACCATCGTTCCCGTCCTTCCAACTTACGGGGGGGGGGTACCCCGCGAACCCTCGTCTTCGATCCGATCGGATCGTCCGCTGCTGGCAGACGACGATAGTCAGCACTGGACGCCTGGTCCGATTCTTTTCGCAACTCACCTTGTGTACCCGATGGATTGGGCTGGTAACACACTCGGTTGGATCGGTGCTTGGGACTGACATGTGGTCTAAATGCGGTAGACCGTGCTGGGTGATGTACCCGGGCGGAACTCTTCACCCTGGGTACGGGTATACCGATTATACTCGATATTTGTATACTCCCGAGGGCAGATCGCTAACCCGATCGTAAAGCCCGGCCAATATGGGAGATAAACTCCGGTAATCCAATGAGGTCCAATAGTCCAATCCAATAGAAAGATCCAATAAGAACGTGACGTAATCCACGAACGATATCTCCACGAAATAATCCAATAGGTGAAATAACACGTTCCAAACGTGTGCAACTTAACGTTGGGGGTCGACCAAAGTACACTCCCGTCGAGGGACTTCCGGCGGGCCAAATGCGTCTATAACGCGTCCCGACCGGGTATAATGAGCTGGAGGGGATTACGCGACCCTCCGCTCCCAAAACACTCTGCGGCGTGCAGAGGCGACTAACGCGTAAGGTGAAAACGACCCCGGTTGAGCTGGGGGTCCAACGGTCACTTAAGCGAAGCTAAAAGCCAAAAAAACCTTTACGAAGCGAAACCCAAAAGAAAGCAAATTCCCAACTTGGCAAATCCCCAACTTGGCAAATCCCCAACTACTACCTACCCCCTATAGTCCCCAATATGTACCAAACATGAAAATATGTAGTACACGCAATCTCATGTGACCTACCCGAATTTGTGTCTGGACACCCCTTGCACATGACTGACCCAAAAACCTCTTGACTTTCCACCAATCCGATCGCCGACAGGCCGATCGGTCCATTGTTGACTGGAACCGACCAAAATTCTTGGGTCCGCTTCACGACACAACCGTTCAAGGCTTACGCCTTCTGTGACAACACCTGTCACACTATTCATCATCCTATAGGACTCTGACTACTGGCCTCGGGACTCATCCCGGGACCCCGATGGGGGGAGTCAATTGCCCCATCTATTGGAAGCGCCTCGCGCCTATCCACAGAGGTCTCTACCTCTACCACCGGTGACTCGCCGGTCTCACCTACAACGGCGTAGTCGGAATCATTTCCGACGTGCGAAAGAGAAGAACTACGGGTCTCTTCGCTTGGAAGCGCCTCGCGCTTAACCACAGTGGTCTCTACCCCTCCCACTGGAGTCGCCTCAGAGGAATCCACCTCTACCAATGGTGACTCTCCAGTCTCGCCTATAACGGCGTGGTCGGAATCCTTTCCGACGTTCGAAAGAGACGAACTACGGGTCTCTTTTCTTGGAAGCGCCTCGCGCTTAACCACAGGGGTCTCTACCCCTACCACTGGAGTCGCCTCAGAGGAATCCACCTCTGCCACTGGCAACTCACCAGTCTCACCGTTGACGGCGTGGGGATTAACCCCGAATCCCTCTCGTTAAGGAACTCTTCCTTGACCTCATTGGGACTGATCATCTCAGACATCCCAATCTCTGGCATCTCACTCCAGAATCGCTTTTGCGATCGAGCAAAGGTGGGTTCATGACTCGCCAATGCTTCACCCGACCGCAGCGGGTGCGTTGATCCAATGGACTTATACTTCCAGTCTACCCATGGCTCGTGGCGTTCCAGCCACTTCATGCCCAGAATGAGGTCATACCTCGAATCCAAATCTAGGACTAGGCAACGTTCTAAGCTTTAGAAGTCTGCAACATTCAGCTTAAGGTCAATCGAGACATTGGGTACAGAAACCTGTACGCCCGTCGCAATACGGACCGTGACAACGTCACGAGAACGTGCCTCTAGGGCCTCGGCATACAGCAGACTCTTCTCCACATAATCCCGTCTGACATAATTGCCAGACGCTCCAGAGTCTATCAAGACTCTCCAAGGCTTATCAAAGCCTTTCACGTCCGCAAGGACTACCAGCAAACCTGGCTGGTACACCAACTCGGTGCTAGAAAGCACCGCTTCACTCGGGGCTTTGTGCTGTCGTCCCCTACTCTGGGGATTAACAGCACTGAGGGTTCCCCCAGTAGGGCGCCCCGCACCTACTGGGAGCCATCGTTTCCCGACGGCTTGGGCAAGGGCTTTTTCCCCACCCTTGTCCCCTTGTAGCGAGTGTCTCGCTGAGGATTTTTCGGACACCTGTTCCGCAAATGATCCGTGGTTCCACACAGGAAGCATCTAAGCGGCCCATGCCACTTCAACATAGCTAAGATCTTTGCCTCGAAGCTCTGCGAAAAAGAGTCAGAGTGACTCTTAGCGGAAGGTTTCTCTTCCGCTTCGACCTGACTCAGGTCCATGGGTTCAGGACCCACCTTAGAAGAACGAAAGTTCCTCTCGGCGTTGAACGCCATCTTGAACGCCTCCCCCAGGGATTGGGGTCGGCATCGGAAGAGCTCCGAACGTGCTGGCCCTTCTCTAAGGCCTCCCATGAAGACGGGGATGGACACATCGTCCGAATACGCTTTCGAGTACATCCCTTCCAACAGGGTCTTAAGTTCTTGGATATATGTTTCCAAGTCCCTAGTTCCCTGACGGCACCTCAAAAACGCCAGCTGATTCTGGAAAACCAGATCAGGCGTTGCATACATGTCCATAAGCTTCTGCTTAAGGACCTCCCAGGTAGGGAACACGTTCGTGACCGAATCCGAACACGTAAACGCCCATGCACGGGCTTTACACGTAAGACGGGTCAGCGCAAGTCCCACTTGCAAGTGATCAGCGATCAAATTCGCTGTGGCGAAGGCGGTTTCGACCTCTAGTAACCACACATAAAGGTTATCACCTTTTTCACCAGTGAATTCCTTTATCTTAAAGGACGATGGGGGACGCACCCCCGTGGAACGACCTCCACCTAAATTCGCTTTATGAGCTATGACGGCATTTACCCTTGCCTTCACGGCCTCAAGACCCTGATCCACTAGGAGCTGCATGCCTTCATCACCCGTCAAGGGTAACAGCCTGTTAAAGGCTTCCTGCTGGACGAGGGTCAACCTATCCCAATCGTCCTGATTCATCCCTTGCAGAGGATGCCTTAGTCTACCAACACAGGTGTTGGATTGACTACAAGTGCTACCAGATGTAGCCGGTGCGTATACGCACGGTGCGACTAGCGCACAAGGGAAGAATTTACTTTAAATGGCGTTCGCCGCTACTTAGCCGATACGCCCTTATAAAAGGGCTTAGTAGGAGAGAGCTCTACTACTCGGGGCCAAGATTCCCACTTTGGTTTACAATTAACTTTCTCTAATGCCTTAACTTAAGGATCGCATAATAAGGGTGTAGCTAAAGGGAGGGCTCCCTTTACGCTACTACACTCACTACACGCGCGACCGGTCGAGGTCGTGCGTCTGTAGTCGTTGAGTGAAAATGTAAACTGAATGTATATTTAATATATAATTAGCCTAAATTAATTTAAACTAATGTAAACTATATGTAATACTAAGTAGAACTTACCAAATTCGTACCTAGCTAAAATGTAGTGTACACACCTGTGTACCAACACGTGGCTGGCTTCCACGCCACCCCCAAGGAATCCTTCCCTGATTGGTTAAAATAACCAATGGTTCAAAACCTTTCGAACCGGTCAATACTGACCCCAACCGTAGTGTACTCACGTACACCACCTACTAAAGGTGACTCGAATGTAACCCTGTTACATTAAAGTCTTAGATCTACCATTTCCCTAATTTCAGCCAATCAGAACCGTCCATTCCAGCGTCCTCCGTCCACCAGTCCACTTGATTCCTCCGTCGTTCGTCGGTGTTCGCTGAGTACCTGTACGTAATCGTCCCATCTTCCCATGCCCCGTCTTTTCCTGTCTATGTGCACCACGGTTGTACACGCAACTGTATACACCGTGGCACACACAATCGTATAAAATTACGTACCCAATTTGTGCCAGCAATCAGACCCCTAATTAGGCCCCTAATTAGGCCCTTAATTAGGACCAATTATAGCACGCTTTACGACAGCCGCCCCTGATCCTCGTCCCAGCCATACAGCGGTTGGGGAGAGGGTCGATCATGCCGTTGGATGGATCATGCTACTTTGGTCGATTTGTCCACACCCCTCAATCATGCCATCATCGACCTGGTAATCATCACTCATCACTCTGCCCTTTCTCCCGCCGATCAGGTCCCAATCTATCAGGCCGTTACCGTTTGTGGTAAGCCCCTCGCGATCCAACGTTCATCAACCACCAACCGTGGAATCTACGATCAAGCTATCTCAATCAGGCATTTCTGCATTTCCATCATGCAAGCAATAACGGACGGCACCCCGGCGAACACCGCCAAAGCCTCCTGCCCTGGGTCGGGCCGCAACTGATCAGGCCATCGCTGCCATCAATCAGGCTTACAGCTTACAAGGGGCCCTCCACGCGCGCGATGATCAGATCGCCATGTTATCCGACTCGCTCGCGATGAGCGCAGACACAATCGCGATGCTTCGGCAGCAGCTCGCTCGTGCCAAACGCGCCGTGGTGGAGCTAGATACTGAATTCAAGCGGGCCGCCTTCAAACAGCTCAAGCCATTGCGTGACTTCGTTGACACCACAGTCAACGATCTCCAGACTAAGTTGAAGACCGTCGAAAACGCTGTGGCCGATCAAGAAAAAACCATGGTCGATCAACGCGCCCAGATCTGGGATCTAGAGAGCCGTCGTGTCCGTGATCGTTATCTGCAATCGGTGCATAAGGACACTATCGCTGATCGAGCGCGAGAGCTGGATCATCTTCAGCAGCGCATGGCCAAGTTACAAGAGGAATACGATCGGGCTGCTTCTAGAAATCAGCGCTTGGTCGAACAGGCGTTCAAGCTCACCGCCGAGATTGATAGGCGCAAACACCAGTATAATCTCCTCCGGAAGAAGAATAAGTCCAATTGCATGGAGATGGACGAATATACCGCCATCATGTCCCAGACGCAGTAAATATATGATCGGGTTGAGGGAGTGTCTGACCTCCAAGCTGAGCTGGGTGATCTACACGCCGCATTTTCTCAGCTAGAGAAAGAGCTTTCCACCATGAAATGCCGCTTCGATCAAGTTTTCGCAGAACGCGACACGCTACACAATCAATTGCAACAGGTTCAAGACGAAGTCATGCAGTTGCGCTCGTTTCACTTGGACCTTCAGTCCCAGTTGGCTGGTATGTCGTTGCGGATGCAGATCACACCGGCTGTCCGCACCCCTCCGGCAGGTTCTGATCAAGCCACATCGCCAGCTAGCCTTCCCGATGCTTCTCCAGACGGCTCGATCAGCCGCGGCGCCCCTTCGCCTAAAAGGTGTATTAAGCGTTCCCGATCTTCCTCTCGGTCGAAGCGGCCACGCCTCCTTTCCCCCATTTTGGAGGCGAAGACGGAGGAAGATGATCCCCCAAGTCCTAATCAGGACGATGAAGGCGGATTTCCTGACCCGATCGCTTCCATTCTATCTACTCCCACAATTAGCGAGTTCGGGAGCGAGGATTTACCTGATCAAGGTACCGTCGGGTCTCTTTTTCCTCGTACGGGTAATTTCAAGACGTTGATCGCGGTGTCTGATGATGCCAGTGACGCCGACATCCTGCCGTGGACTCCATATCAACTCGGTGGGTTAGATCTGCGTAGCGTCACGGCTCAAGTGGTCTTTGACTACTTGACCCGCCCCGCAGGATGGTTGTTTCCGGCCTCCGTGCATGACCCTCCGGCTGATTCGTGGTTCAGTCATTTGATCACCCAGCCGGAAGTGGAGCTGTTATATTCTCAATGCCCTTGGGGCGTTTTAACGACCATACTGCCGCCCATTTCTTTCCGCTCAGTCGGCTGGTTTTCCGACTTTGAGACGAAGTACCGGTCGTTTCTCGACCATCACGCGCTGGCGAGCTGGGAGTCGACGCATTACCTCCCCATCGCGAAAGGCCTTCGCGATACGGATGACCTCTTCCGGGACTACTACAATAATCAGCGCCAACGCAAATGACATGCCGGGGCGATATGGAAGAGGGTTGTGGACTTTGTCCTGAGGGGAATAATCGACGGGAGGTTTGATCTCGACATTTTCCTGGACCTGTCGATCACCCATTGTGCTCGCAACCGTCCTTTGAAGTATGCCCCGGCCGACGATGGGTCGTGGTACGCCGGGTTCCTTTCAGACCCGCCACCTCGGACTCTATTGGACGCGTTGAGGGAGGTTGATGACTTTGAACCTTGGCGGGTTCAATATCGTTTTTCCCCCGAAAGCCACCCTGGCCGTAAAAATCCTCGTATTCGTCGCAAGTTCTTTGGGTCTGGTTAGTCGGTTGATCGTTTCTTCTTTAATCAATAAGCACTCTTGATCATTCCATTTCCAGTGTTGCTCCCGTACTTTTCAATGCATAATATAAATCGGTATTCTGTCGCCTCATCTGTCGTTGCTCCATCACCATGTCTTGCAATATCCATCGTAAACACACCACTTGAAGTCATTCATCATTTCTTCTTCAATTGTGAGTTTCATCAATCATTTTTCTTCAATCGGAGGTTCTTCGATCGTAATTCCATGATCAGTCCGCTGATCACGCATTAATTGGACTCTTCGTCCACTTGCATTACGTCAAACCGATGTATGTTGATCCTCTTCCTTTCAAAGTCCTTGAACAGAGCATCGCAGTTCAGATCTGCCTCGTCCACCCACGACGGCTCGGCATAACCTTTCCAGTAGACTTGATATTCGCGTAACGTCCTTCCTTACCTGGTCTTTCGACCAGATCGGACATCGGTGATACGATCAACTTCAAATTCATCTGGATCTAGCGTCCTTTCCAGGCTGTCTTCGGGTAACAAATCCTCATCGAAGTCAAAACGATCCTCTATCCCGACTGTTAGCGCAGTAGTAGGGCGATCTGGAAATTCCTTGACCAATTTTAACTTGGAAAGGTGCACTACTGGGAACATACAATAGTCGGTGCCAGCTGTAACCAATCTCGCCGCATGATTACCGATCACCACATCGACTCTGAAGGGTCCATGCCACATATGCGCCAGTTTCTTTGCGAACCCTTCTTTCACCCGATCAAGACTTAACCAAACCCTTTATCCCGTTTCGATCTTGTGTGGTGTCACTTGATCATTGTGCCTCTCAGCTCGCTCGGCTGTCCCACCCATACGCCAAATAAAATGGTGTCTCTCCGCGAATGCGATCAGGGGTCGAGTTCAGCGCGAATACCAGACGCTCTGCATACAAGCTCCAATCTTTCTGGCCGACATCTGATACATTCATCTTTATTTCCCGTGAATTCGTCTGCACCGTCCTTTCCGCCTTGCCGTTCGCCTGTGGACGGTATGCCATAGTGGCACTCTGACGTTGTCCCACGATTTTGTTGAACGCATGAAATACTTCCGACATAAAACTCGGTTCTCGATCATGCCGGATCACCTCACTAGCTCCGAATCGTCGAAACACACATTTTTCATAATTTTGGCGACTTTCTGAGCTGTGTGAGACGATCCAGCTTTCGCGATCACCATACCCGTTGACAGATCCGTCCAAATCATCAGTTCAGTATGTCCGTCCGTCGATCGGGGTAGTGACGGGATATGATCCATGGCTATCACTTGGAATGGGTACGTAGCCTCGATATTCCCCGGCTACATGCCCTTAATCGTAGGCTTTCCCTTCCCCGTCTCGCAATCTACGCATTGTCCAACAAACCTTTGTACACTTCGGAATAGACCACGCCAGTGTAAGTATCGTCTGATCCGCTGATATGTACGCCCTATGCCTTGGTGTCCTCCTTCCAAGCTCACATGATAATAGTGGAGGACATCTGCATGTAGTGTCCGGGTAAGACCAGCTTAATCGAAGAGTGTCGATCGTCTTCATCATCTTTGTCACCACTAGCTTTTCCTTTAGCCATATTCCCAAAGTAAATCAGCAATCCTTGTTCGTAGACGTCGTAGCTGTCAGCAATTTTCGCGCAATCCTTTACCTCGTCTGCGCTCAATTGTGAGACGTCACCATACAGATAACTTCGCAAATCGTGAATTCATTTCTCTTCGTCCTGCACCTTTATCACCCGTTCCGCCCTTATCCCGGCTATGGATATATCGTGCCACGTTGACGGTCGCGGCTGACGGAGATTACGTGATCGTGTCATCACTAGCACTTGTGGGGCAGTGGGATCTTCATTCCACGTGATCACTTCCGACAACCTGTTGAGGTCAGCCAATTCCTCCAGCTGTTTCTAGTCATCAATTTCAAATCTTGTTCCACCCTGCATGGCCATAGTGGTGATGTGATCTGCACTCTTATTCAACTCTCTTTTGACATGCACCAGATCATGATCAGTCCATTTGCGAAGGAGGTTAACGCACGCTGTTGCAACACTTGCGATCGCGGAGCTTTACACTCTTTTCACCGCGCATTTGCCGGATTACCAAATTCGAATCTCCACACACGACCATCCTTCCTTTGGGATATCTAGACAGTAGGTCCAAACTTAAAAGCAATCCATGGTATTCCGCTTCGTTCACCGTGATATCAGGTGCATGATCGGCTACCGCGGTCATAATCTTCCACTCCGGTAATTTCCATACGATAGCGCCGAACGCACCTACACGTCGCTTGACACTTGCAGATCCATCGAAACTAATCACGTAAAGTTCTTCGCCTTTATCAATCGTAGGAGGTGGTACTTCAATCATCTGCCACGGTTGCTTTTTCGGTGCGATCGCAATCAGTGCTTCATCGATTTCGGTGCGAGGAGTGATACTTGCAGCTAACGCCCCTAGTACCTCCTCTTCTCCCTGTACACATTTCTTGATCTCTAGGTCCCATTGTGATAAGATGGCAGCCCATCTGCCTAGTCGTCCGTCCAGCCCGTTGGATGTTAGTAACCATTTCAACGTGGATAAACGTGACAAGACAGTAATCGTCTTTCCGACCAGCATCGTGAAGTAAACATCCAAAACCCGTAGAAGCGCCATAACTTCCTTTTTGACGGGGCTGTAATTCAGCTCACCGTTCTTCAATGTTCGGCTGGCGAATACGACGGGACAAGACACTTGATCATTTTCTTCTACCAGCGCGGCGGATACCGCCCATTTGCTGGCGTAAACCACAATCACCGGCGTTTTGTTCTGATTAAAGTGGCGCAGGGTTGGGGCTGAAGCAATCTTCGCTTTTAGCATGCTGAATGCTACTTTTGACCTGATTAATCGATCGCCTTCATGATCCGTATTCTCCTTGCCCAACGATCGGCTCTTTAACTCCTGATAATCCATCTCCCTCAATTCGTAGAGCACAGCGGCATAGATCGCGAAATCTTCAATAAATCGACGGTAGTAGTTCAAGCTCCCCAAAAACGATTGCATGGCCCGTAAGGTTCCAGGGAAAGGCAAATAAATCAGATCATCCAAATTTTTTCAGATTTGTTTCCAAACCGCGGCTAGAGACGTGATGCCCTAAATCGCGAACTTCACTTCGCCCCCACTACGATTTAGCCACGCTGATCGACAACTTCCATTGATCACACTTTTCCAATAACGCTGCACCTTGTCACACATGGTAGTCCAGCTAGGTGCAGGGATCAAAATATCATCGATATATGACCGCCGCTGCAGCACAGACGGGCCCGGTGTTTGGTCGGGATCTCCCACAGTAAATACATCAGCCGATTCGTCAGCACCGTCCTTAACCTTGAGATACCCATATAATGCATTATCAATCAACCGCTGGTAGATTTGCGGAGCATTCTTTAGGCCAAAGGGCATCCTATTCCATTCGAACAATCAAACGGAGTGACAAACGCCGAAACCTGACGCGCTCGATCGGTCATAGACACGACCCAAAAACCACTCGCCATATCCACAGAGCAAAACCACACAAAGCTTTATCCAAATCTTCGAGTAGATCAGAGATCAGGGGCATTGGGTATACCATCAAACGCGTGAGTTGATTCACCGCGCGATAATCGATACATAAACGAATATCAACCCCATTCTTTTTCACGATGATCAATATAGGTGATGCCCAGGGTGACGTAGACGGATGAATGATCTTAGTAGCCAATAGCCCCTTGATCAAAGCCAATAACTTCTCGCGAAATTGTGGAGCCACCTTATGACACTTTTGGGCGATCGGGCGTGCATTGCCTACATCGATATCGCAAACAACTCCACGTGCAGCAGGAGGTAGCGCGTTCCCTTTCCCGATCAACAGATGTTTCTTCGCCCAAATTATATCGCGAAGCGGATTAATTTTTTCTGCCGTGTTGACCAAGGGGTCTCAGACTAGCAAATCATCTTTAGTCACCTCTTCGGTGCTTGCAGATACATCGGGCAACGTACCAAGCTGCTTCTCTAGTTCTTCCACATACAAATCTCCACCTTCATGGTAACAAACTTGATCATCGATAGGGATTACAACAAATTCGCTAGGATCGGCTGAGACAGGGTGATCACGCGTATCTTGAATAGGCGTATCTCTTGCAACAGGTTGTTCAACTCCGTGATCCAAGGTCGGACCTTTCGTCCCCGGCTCCTGATTGCACCGCTCTTGCACCTCTTGCACCATTTGCGACCCTCCGGTTACCAATGCCACATATGTGACGATCGGGTCCGTAGGTCGTACTAGAATACTTCGAGGAGTAGGATACTCCCTCTTCTCGACTAGGGGACCTTAATCGACACTTTCTTGATCGTCATTCGCAGAATCGGTAGACGATTGATACGCGAGATTTTTCCACTCCTTGTAACGATTAGACCCTATCGAAACAAATCCCGGGCGACGGGGCACATCATCTTTGTTCATCCAGATACCTAAAATCGTATCATCTTGCACGATGATCGGATGATCAACGAAGTTCGTAACACGCAGGTATCGCAAACTACCCACGCCCCTAGTTATAGTGGGGACCCAATCTTTTCCACGAGTAATCCACAACTATTGAGATCGCTGGTCATAAATCCGAACCTCGGCAGATCGACCTACTGGGATCTGTTCGCACTGATCTAGTTTCATGTAATTTCCACTCGATCCATACATCTGTCGGCGCTCCTCCAATGGGATGATCACCTCATCAGGCAAACTTAGCGCACCGTGGGCGATGTCTAATCGAACACCAGCTGGTATCATAAAATCCATACCCAGTATAGCATCTTGACCGACAAGCGTGCCCACCCATGCATGGAAATAATAAACCAACGAGCCTGCTAACGTAAAACGTAATTTTGATTTTAGCGCGCCCCTCCGTGAGATACGCACTTTCTTCAATGCCGACACATTCTTGTGTTTGACTCGTGTCGATCTGACAACTCAACTTACGAGCAAGTTGAGTCGATTATCGACACTTCGGAAACAGAATCAAATAATAGCGTGACACGATTATCGACACTTCGGCAACAGAATCAAATAATAGCGTGACACGTTCGTCCATTCGCCTTGGCTTGTTTAAACAATTTCTTTGGCGAGTGGTACTTCCAATATCCACGTGATTCACGTGGAAGCAGATCAACCTCCATGATCACCGGGGACCAAGAAAACTCATCAATACGGAAATCAGCCAAACGTGGTAAATCAGACTGATCACATTTATCATTATCTCTTTCTGCTGCTTGATCATCCCTCTTCTTATCCACATATGCAAAAATACACAAACCAGAACGCTCGTCTCGTACCAGATTCCAACCTGGCGAGCGTCCTAGTTTAACAAATCTTCAGCTTTCTTGGGCAGCATTCCAGCATGCTTGGTGGGATTGTACCACTGGCGGATGTGGTTGTAAAATTCTTCCATAGGGCACTTGCCCGCATCGTGAACCTCGCCGCATGCTCGGCAGACGTATAAACAATGATCGGTCGGATGTACCTTCTTGCCACACTTGATACAGGTCAGGCGCTTCCAGCAACGAAAATTATCGTGCCTGATCGACCCACAATGACTGCATTTCTTCACCGCCCCTTGATCAACTGCACTTGAATCACTTCGATTACCCGATCGGGACTCACCAGGTTGATCGAGCGCACCTCGTTAATCGCGTATAGCAGCAATCATGTAACAGCGCTGATCTGCATCGCTTCCACTGTCGTCGGCACTTGATTCTTCACTCCCAGACGTCACCTTGATCGCGAGTACTGCCTTGGGCTTTCGCGCCGGGGCAGGTGCCCGATCATCGCCGAATTTCTGGCGGAATCGGCTGGTACCTACCGCCGGTGTTGGATGATACCACATATTGTGTGCATACGACCGCAACGTCTCTTCCAGATCCGTAGCGGTATCCAACCGCAAAAGTGCCAGTTGATAAGCGAGCTCGCGATTGGCTAATGTATCCAGAAAATGCTGCACATGCTCACCTAAGGTCGTAGGCGATCCATCCTTGATCGGCAACTTGGCTCGCAGTCCCGCCACATTCAACCGGTGCAGATATTCGATAGGGCTTTCGTCCGACCGCTGCTTCGTGTAATAATACTGGCGGGATGCCGAATGACCACTTCCACAGTATTGAACTTCACACTCATCCACGAGACTTTTCCAACTTGATCGAGTGCCTCTACTCAGCTGGCGATGCCCATTGCGCGCTGGTCCTTTTAATAGATCACCCAGGATCAGAAACTTTTCATGATCAGACGCTTGATCCCGCATAAATGCTGACTTGAGGCGACTAATCCAATTCCGCGCTTGATCTTCATCTCCTTCCTTTCTCGAAATTTCTTTTAGATCACTTATCGAAGACATCCGGATCCTGGGAATCGTCTGTTGATAAGGCATCCCAGTGTACGCGGAAGCAACGGTGGCTCGTCGTGGCAGGGTGATCGGCTCGTCTGGGTCAATATACTCGCTCTGGGTTCGTTGATCGTGGAACGAATACACAGATTCCATGTCAACGTCCTTGTCCGTCGCCGATCTTCCTGGCTTCGAGTGCTGCTGACGAAGCGAATGCACGGATTCCATGTCGATATCCTTGATCGACGCAGCTCTTCCTGTCTTTAGCTGGCAGTTTTTTGCGCCAACGACTCCATGTGTCAACTTGCGTCTTTCCTCATCCGGAAAGTTCTCCATAGCATTGTCAAAGAATGTCTGCAGCTGTGGACTTTGCGATACTTGATCATCTTCTGCCTTGATCGATTGAGGTTCCATCTTAATAACCGAAAACTTGGATTCATCCCTCTGGCAAACTGTCATCCTGGTGATCTTGAGCTCTATACTCCCGGCACTACTCGACTCCACTTTAAGTTCATCGCCTTCGGAAGGGGCAGATTCGTAACACGATGAATCCCGTGTGTTCTGACACGTTTATCAACGGGACCACTTCAATCTTCGGCGGGGAGTGCGAGGGCTTCGCCTTAGTAGTTTGGCCCACGATAGGCATCAACAGATGAAACAACTGCTGGGTAGCTTCTGCCAGATCTTCTGGGTCCTGATCAAACACCTCTTCAACATCGTAAGCGCCTGTCGTCAGACCAGACTGCTTGATTAGGCGTGTTAGACATAGCACGATCGTGAGCTTGTCATTTACATCCGTAACTGGCTGATCGACCGGTCCGTTCAGCTTCCCGCTGATCATGACCCCAGGTAGGCTCATGATCGAGTTCGTCAATAAGAAATCTTCAAGTTTTCCTTTGTAAACCTTTCAGTAAAACATCTTCACCAGATCGGCTCCCGTTGGCGGCGTACTTGATCGACTTTCGTCGCTCTCCTACCCAGGTGTCTTCATCAACACCTTCGGCTGGTCGGTCTTGTAACACTTTACCACCGGGTCCCAATCCGGATCATTATACAAACATATATTTGGCGGATCATAACTTGCGTTATGATCCGCATGGGCTCCTGAAGGAGCCTCGGGAGGTGGTTGAGGCTTCTCCTCCTTAATCTCATCAAGATTACTCCCCAGGTCCTGATGACCAGCATTTCCTTTCTTCCTTAGGCATGGCGACGGCGAACTGCCTTCCATCGTCACAACCTCCTCCTCTTTTTCCACCTTATCTTCACTTCTGCTTCCGCTTCCGTTTTCACTTCCGCATCAGCGCCATCTTGCATAGAATAGCGGTGATATCCCGCGTCGCCCCAAGATCCGGGCACGCGCACCATTGTGGTGGAACGGCTGATCAAAGTTTTTGAAGCTTGATCAGGCGGTACCACGGCGCCCGGACTGCCGAATAACGAAGGGGGTCCTCCGGTTGTCTTTGAGTGCTTGTGTTTCTGCTCACCTTGTGTACCCGACGGCTTGGGCGTGGGTCGCTCTCTAGGTGGCGGGGATGTAAACACGGTAATTCCTTGATGCAAGATTGGGGAGAACTTGTAACGAGTTGACCTGTGTGCTGGTCAGGCGTGATCAAGTACAATCAAGCTTGGATCAGGTGTGATCAGGCTTGATCAGCAGTGATCAGGCTTGGGCAGGCACTAAAAGTCGTTGATAAGCTGTTATCAGGCTTGATCAGGCTCGATCAGGTACTGAAAGACGTTGATCAGCTGTGATCAGACTTGATCAGGCTTGATCAGGTGATAAAAGTAGTGGATCAGCTGTGATCAGACTTGATCAGGCTTGATCACGCACTAAAAGTAGTTGATCAGCTGTGATCAGACTTGATCAGACTTGATCAGGTGCTAAAAGTAGTTGATCAGCTGTGATCAGCTGTGATCAGGCTTGATCAAGTGCTAAAAGTCGCCCAGGTACACGTTGGTGCGATCTGCGAGCTGTTGATCGCGGGTCACTAGCTTCAGAGTGTCGATCAGGTGTTGATCGGCGAAGGGGGTACTTGATCAGGCAGCGGAAGTCTTCACTGCCCGATCACGGAGACTCTGGAGTCTAAAACAGCTAAAGGAACACCCAAATATCTGTATTCCCAGCCTAGACCTACGAGGGGGGGAGTAAATTTCACTTAATCCACCTAGAGTTCCCGTGGGGCGCTTACAGCAGCCGAACTCTAGGGACCAGACGTGAACCAAACGTGGAGAGGTGAGAGCACTGCTCAATCACACTCTTAAGACCAAAAAAACCTTTACAGAAGAACCGCTGACACAGCGGGCGGAGTTGCGGGGTGAGTTCTCAACACTCTACGTCAGCCGGTGGGCCAAAAACGCACAAAGTGCTCCCGCCCGGGACGTAGAGGTGTATATTAATAAGGGAGGCGCAAAGTTGCCGTCCCTGAAACGATCTGCTTGATCGAACGCAAAAAGAGAACTTCATTATCACTTAAAGCCTAAGATCTACCATTTCCCTTAATTTCAACCAATCAGAACCGTCCATTCCAGCGTCCTCCGTCCACCAGTCCACTTGATTCCTCCGATGTTCGTCGGTGTTCGCTGAGTACCTGTACGTAATCGTCCCATCTTCCCATGCCCCGTCTTTTCCTGTCTATGTGCACCACGGTTGTACACGCAACTGTATACACCGTGGCACACACAATCGTATACAAATTACGTACCCAATTTGTGCCCGCAATCAGACCCCTAATTAGGCCCAATTATAGCACGCTTTACGACATTCCCTTCGTTCTCCTACGAGGCGAAGATGTCGAGGAGGCAGAGCGGACATTCCGCGCTTGGGCGGAAGGGGAGAAACGCCTCCCTAACTTTGACGAGCTGTACAACAGCTATTCCGAACGTGACGTTCGGATAGAGAGGGCGTTGCGCTTGGCGTTTGCCCGAGCCAAAGCGCTGGGGCAATTACCTTCCCCTTATTGCACGGGCCCTGCTAGCGCTTCTGCCCTCGGTGTGGTGCCGGAGAGCAATGCAAACTCTGCATCTGCCTCCGGCAAACTACCAGTTACTGGGAGTGAAGAGGCTTCTTCCGCCCCTTTGGTCGTTGACTCGCAGCGGGCTTCTCCCGCTCTAAAGCGTCAAGGACGTCACGGCAATCCTGCCGCAGGGGAGTCTCGGACTCCCAAGAACCCTGTGAATGTGGATAGCCTTTCCACTTCACCAGATATTGGGTCTCACCCCGATGATGGCGTCGCGCCATTAGGTGCTCCACATAGTAATGTAGAATACCCTCCGTATCGAGATCTGGCGGAGGAGGTCGCACAATTGCGACGTGACTTCCACGACCACTGTGATCGACACAGCCGTCGCATCCAGGATGTCCAGTAGGGGCACTGTGACGAGGGGAGTGCGAATGACCGCATCTAGAAGCGGCTTGCCTATCTCGAGTCCGTCGTTGCGGAGTTTCATGGTCTCATTTCGACCCTGTCGGCGCTATTCCGACCTGTTGTGCCTTTCGGCTATCCGAATTCACAACCTCCTCCAAGAGGGGACCCGCCTCCGGCTTCTGGTATGGATTAAGCATACCCACATAGAAGGTTGGATGCGTACGCATTGCCTTCGGGATATAAAAGGTATACGCCAAGCCCTTTCGGGCTAGTACCTTGAAAGGCCCCACAAACCTGGGGCGCAGTTTGTTCCGTAACACGTTGGGAAGTGCATGAGTAGGGAGATTCTTATCGTTTAATAAAACACTTTCTCCCACTTTGTACGCCTTTTTGTTACGCCGACCCTTGCGGTCGGCCTGTTCCTTTTGCTTGTCTTGGCTTTCCGCCGTGGCATCGCAAACGTGTCGTAAGAAACTAAGGCGCGTCGATAAAAACTTATCGATGTGCTTGCGCTCAGATACAGGGCTGACATCGGGGAATCCTCCCCCATCAAGCCCTGGATGACACACACACGTGGCGTCAACGGAACCCTCTGATTCACTAATCCGTTCACGTAAAACGGGGTAAGCCCCGTAGATGCATGGACCGAATTGCTTATAACAAATTCGGCCATAGGAAGCATCTCACTCCAACGCTTTGGAGAATCCGGACATAAACTCCGTAGAATGTCCTCTACAACGCGATTAACGCGTTCCGTTTGCCCCTCCGTCTGCGGATGATCCGCAGTGAACATAAAAAGCTTGGTGCCTAGCACCTTAAACAGCGCGCCCCAAAACTGCCCCGTAGAACGGGGATCCCGATCCGACACAACGGAATCGGGTAGACCATGCTGTCGAAAGACACGGTCTAGGAACACTTTTGCTGTTCCTTGTCCATCAATGGACTCTGGCACCGCTGCCAGGTAAGCCATCTTGCTCAAACGGTCTACAAAGACCAGTATGCCGGTGTTACCGGCCTTATCCTTTGGAAAACCGAAGATAAAATCCATACTAATGGATTTCCAATACTCCGTCGTAACGGATAAGCTCGCCAAAGGCGCAGCTGAATCTGCAGAGAGTTTGACCCTCTGACACGTCTCATAGGTGCGTATATACGCACCGACCTACTTATAAATGTTGGGCCACCAATACAAAGCGCTTAAAGCGCTGTAGGTCTTATCCCGACCTAAAAAACCACCTTTAGGGGCGTCATGTGCCTCAAAGAGGACTCTATACTTCAGTTCCTCATTATGAGGAACTACCACCCGCGGAGTGTCCTCCGCGCTCGTGCTATAAAATAGCAGACCGTCACAGTACCTGTGACGGTGTAACCGAGCTCTAGCTCGACTTGACAGGGTTGGCTCAGACGAGCCAAGACCCTTTTCACCTAACGCGCGGATAAGCGCCGTACATTGTGGGTCTTTCTCATACGCCTGTCGTATGAGATCTACCACAGACGTGGTGACGAATGTCACGTGAGCGAGCTCGTAATCGGAACGACGCGATAACGCGTCTGCATGCACGTTCTGCTTGCCAGGTTTATACTTAACCTCAAAGTTGTACTCCGCAAAGAAGGAGAGCCAACGGTCCATCCGTTGGGAGAGATGAGGCGACTGTGTCGCTGTCCGTAAGGAAGAGTGGTCAGTATAAACCACGAACGGCTTTGAGCCGAGTAGGTGAACCCTAGATTTGACAAGAGCATACTTCATTGCAAGTAGCTCCTTGTCATGCACGGGATAATTCCGTTCCGCAGCTTTAAGCTGCCTAGACTCAAACGCGATCATGCGTTCCCTTCCCGCATCGTCTGCTTGTAACAAAGCACATCCGATTGCGAAATCGGAGGCGTCGCAGACGATACTAAATGGTTTCCCAGAGTCTGGGAGAGCAAGAACGGGAGCTTTCAACAAGCTCCCCTTTACCGCTTCAAAAGTGTTTTGGTTCCTAACTGTTTGGTTTCCCAACACCAATCCACGTCCTTCATAAGAAGGTCAGTTAATGGCTTCGCCATCGCGTCACCAAGCGATTAAAAGTCGCTGGCGCATTCGAAAGCCCCTGTGGCATAAAAAGCCACTACCACAGCATGCCACTAGGCGTGCTGACTGCTGTAAGCGGAATATCGGATGCTCGCATGAGCACCTGATAATACCTGTCCACCAGATCTAAGGCACTGTACACCGTACACCTCGCCATATTGTTCTAGAGGACATCCTTCCGAGGAATCGGAGTCTGCATGGTTACTGTATCTGAATTCATCTTGTTGTACGCATGCACAATGCGCCACTTTCCGTTCGGTTTACGAACACAAAAAGTGGGAGATGAATGGGGAGACTTGCTATCCCGTACCAACCCTGCCTCTTCTTTCTCCTTGAAGAATACGTCGATGACGTCGCATTGCTCCTTGGAGAGAGGCCACTGCCTAGTGACGCAGTATTTGGTTCCAGGAACCAAATCAATTTCATGTCGGACTCCCCGATCCGGTAGTAACCCCATCGGCGGGTTGTCACTAATGACATCTCCGAATTCCTTGAGTAAGGAATGGTAAGGGTCCTCAGGATCCGCAAGGATCTTGAGACCGTTGCGGGCATTCAATGCCTGATTGGTTTGCACCAAAACTGACTCTTCTATCGTGGATGAGGTCTTACGGACGCAACACGACAATCTCGTCGAGTTCACCTGCTTTCACAGCAGTCTAAAACTCGTTGGAGGACATCTCAACCAACGACAACAGTTCGCCTACCCCAGGCAACCGTTCTAGGCTTACGCCTTCTGTGACAACACCTGTCACACTATTAAGCATCCGGTAGGACTGCTGACTACTGGCCTCGGGACTCATCCCGGGACCCAGATGGGGGGAGTCAATTGCCCCATCTATTGGAAGCGCATCGCGCCTATCCACAGCGGTCGTTACCTCTACCACCGGTTACTCGCCGGTATCACCTAATACGGCGTGGTCGGAATCAATTCCGACGTGCGGAAGAGACGAACTTCGGGTCTCTCCGTTTGGAAACGCCTCGCGCTTAACGACAGGGGTCTCTACCCCTACCACTGGAGTCGCAACTTTTACGCAGAACACGGCGTGGTCGAGAGCCCCGACCTGCAGAAGAGACAAACTACGGGTCTCTTCTCTAGGAAGCGCCTCGCGCTTAACCTCAGACGAATCCACTTCTACCACTGGCGACTTACCAGTCTCGCCTATATCGGCGTGGGGATTAACCGCCGAATCCCCTTCGTCAAGGAACACTTCCTTGACCTCATTGGGACTGATCATCTCAGACATCCCAATCTCTGGCATCTCACTCCAGAATCGCTTTTGCGATCGAGCAAAGGTGGGTTCATGACTCGCCAATGCTTCACCCGACCGCAGCGGGTGCGTTGATCCAATGGACTTATACTTCCAGTCTACCCATGGCTCGTGGCGTTCCAGCCACTTCATGCCCAGAATGAGGTCATACCTCGAATCCAAATCTAGGACTAGGCAACGTTCTAAGCTTTAGAAGTCTGCAACATTCAGCTTAAGGTCAATTGAGACCTTGGGTACAGAAACCTGTACGCCCGTCGCTAGACAGACCGTTACAACGTCACGAGAACGTGCCTCTAGTGCCTCGGCATATAGCCTACTCTTCTCAACAGAAGCTCGTAGGACATAATTGTCAGCCGCTCCAGAGTCTTTCAAGACTCTCCAAGGCTTATCAAATCCTTTCACGTCCGCAAGGACGACCAGCAAACCTGGCTGGTACACCAACACGGTGCTAGAAAGCACCGTTTACCTCGGGGATTTGTGCTGTCGACCCCTACCCTGGGGTTTAACATCACTGAGGGATCACCCAGTAGGGCGCCACGCAACTACTTGGAGCCGTAGTTTCTCCAGGGCTTGGGCAAGGGCTTTTTACCCGCCCACGGCCCCTTATAGCGAGTGTCTCGCTGGGGATTTTTCGGACATCTGTTCCTCAGACGATCCGTGCTTCCACACAGGAAGCATTTCAGCGGCCCATGCCTCTGCAGCATTGCAAGGAGCTCCGACTCGAAGCTCTGCGATGTAGAGTCAGAGTGACTCTTAGCGGAAGGTTTCTCCTCCGCTTCGACCTGACTCAGGTCCATGGGTTCGGGACCCACCTTAGAGGAACGAAAGTTCCTTTCGGCGTTGAACGCCATCTTAACCCCCCCCCCCAGGGATTGGGGTCGGCATCGGAAGAGCTCAGAACGTGCTGGCCCTTCTTTCAGGTCTCCCATGAAAACGGTAGTGGACACATCGTCCGAATACGCTTTTGCGTACATCCCTGCCAACAGGGTCTTCAGTTCTTGGATGTACGACTCCAATTCCCTAGTGCCCTGACGGCACCTCAGAAACGCCAGCTGATTCTGGAAAACCAGATCAGGCGTGGCATACAAGTCCATAAGCTTTGGCTTAAGGACTTCACAGGTTGGGAACACGTCCGTGACCGAATCCAAACACGTGAACGACCATGCACAGGATTTACCCGTAAGATGGGTCGTGCAAGTCCCACTTTCAAGTGATCCGCAATCACATTTGCTGTGGCGAAGCCCGTTTGGACCTCTCGAAGCCACACATAAAGGTTATCACCTTTTTCACCGGTGAATTCCTTTATCTTAAAGGTCAGCGGAGGGCGCACCCCCGTGGACGTGGTATGACTTCCACGAAAATTCGCCTCATGGGAGATGAGGGCGTTCACCCTTTCACGCACGGTATCAAGGCCCTTCTCCACTAGGAGCTGCATGCCATCCTGACCCAATATGGGTACCAGCCTCTTAAAGGCTTCTTGTTGGACGGGGGTTAGCTTACCCCAATCGTCCTGATTCATCCTTTGCAGAGGATGTTGTCGTCTACCAACACCGGTGTTGGATTGACTACAAGTGCTACCAGATGTGGCCGGTGCGTAAACGCACGGTTCGGCTAGCGCACAGAGGAAGACTTTCCTAAAGCGACGGTATGCCACTACTTAGCCGATACGCCCTTATAAAAGGGCTTAGTAAGAGATTGCTCTCTTACTCGGGGCCAAACTTCCCTTGGTTTACTTGTTAGAATTAACTAACGCCTCGAAACAAGGCTTCCCTTAGAAACGGAGTAGTTAAGGGAAGGTATTCCCTTTCACTACTACACTCATTGCACGCGCGACCGGTCGAGGTCGTGCGCCCAGCAGTCTTAGTGTGATTTGTAAACTGAATATATAATTAATGATGTAATTAGCCTAAATTAATTAAACTAATGTAAACTATATGTAATACTAAGTAGAACTTACTACATTCGTACCTAGCCGAAATGTAATGTACACACCTGTGTACCAACACGTGGCAGGCTGCCACGCCTCCACCAAGGGCTCCTGCCCTGATTGGTTAAAATAATCAATAGGTCCAAACCTTTCGGACCGGTCAATACTGACCTCAACCGTAGTGTACTTACGTACACAACATACCCAAATGTAACCGAATGTAACCCTGTTACAATAAAAATACCTATAAATGGACCAGAGTTGGGTGTGAATAGAAGAATATAGACCCGAAAAGGTTTACACTAACAAGATGAAGTTACATGTATGCGGAAAGCAAATTTATCCCACTAGTGGATGGTACACGTCGTTCCAACGGATTGTATCATTGTAACTACATTATATCTACATTTACTTTGAAATAAAATGAAAAGACTTTTTCTGCTGTCAAAGACTGCGTGTGCAATCTCGGAAATTGACTGCTCTCACCATTGTAACATTTTTTCAACCTCATTCAACGTAGTGCCTCGTCAAAAACGATGTTGATCATTAGTCGTAGTTCTTCAGACTCAGCTTTCAAAAGCAAGGAGATGTTCTCCGGTGCTGTCGATCGTGAAAAGGCGACGTACAACTGGCCATGCGAGAAAACGTCCCTTGTGAGACGTATGTCAACCTTGTGCAGCGTCTGTCCTTGTGACTTGTTTCTCGTCAACGCATAGGCCAAAATCACAGGAAACCGCTTCCGACGGACCGTGTAAGGCAGGCCTCATTGATCAGTTGTTAATGAAATGCACGGGATAAAGCAAATGTACATGGCATCATCACCCGTCAAGGCTTCAGCCTCAACCACATGCGGAACACCGGTGGACAATGAGGCGCGTGCCGTAGTAAAGCTCGTTGGATACATTAGGATTCCACACGATCATGATTGGTGAGCCAACGTTCAGTGCCAGTAGATGCGGTGGCAATCCATTCACGTCGAGCCGGTTCAAGAACTCCGTCCAGCATGCGTTTACACCCTCCTCATCGTCTAAATTGTGGGCGCTAGCAACAGCGTGGTTCAAGGCACGTTAAAGTCGAAAGGTGTATACCCCTCCCTGCATAAAACTTTCATCCAACTTTGCACCCTGGGACGTGAACGACAGCGCGCTGTTTTACGCCCTGATATTGGTGCGGATCGACCGGTCAATAGGCGTTTGATCTCGTAGCAAACTACGTAGCGGCTCTGGTGGCTGTGCCAATGGTGGGACGTTAGCTACCTTGCCACGGTCGCAGCACATGGTGTAAAGTGGGAGTGCAAGGGTTGATCCAGGCCCCTTCACACGCTCCTCAATCCAATCGACCACTCCGAAGATGTGGCAGCAGACGTTATCCCGGTTGAGCACAAAAGAGTATCGAGGTGGAATTTGAGGGGATATCCTGACGTGCAAGGGGAAACTCCGAATCAGCGGTGCGCAATCGGTCTTTCAGAAGCTGCAGTGCACGCTGAGCACGTCTTGCCGCTTCCTGAGCTTGGAGTCGCTGTTTATATTGTTCTTGCGTCTCAACAGCACGTTCTTTAGCACGCCGCTCCCGAGCCAGTCGGATTCGCCATGAACGCGGACTCTGTTGCGTTGACATAAGAAGGTCGGGGAACTAATGCGGGGAAGGCAGGGTCTTCTATACTGCTGTTAGCGCTATAAGATCGTACTTATAGTGTATCACTCTTATAAGCGCTATTTGTAATAACCAAAAAATAAAGTAGACTAACAGTATAGTTCGAATTCGATTAGGTACGGGATCATGGCCATCATTCTGTTGTATACACAGATCTAGATATTCGATTAGATATGGGATCACGAAGACATGAATTCTTTTATTATATAGATATAAGATGAATACAAACATCAGATGGGTGAATACTATGAGGCATCGCGTTCACTCATCTACTGTTTGCTGTCGATGTATTATAAAGATTCCATAGATGATGTAATCCGATTACATTACTTAAGACACTCAATTTTATATTTTGTGACTAACTATACTTAGTTTAAGTCAAATATATTCACTTTTACATTTTTACTATTTGTGACTGGTCGTTTCTTTCGGTTGTCTCTTTCGTTGTTACGTTTCCGCTGTGCGCATCAAGTTGTTCAACTGTGTGGAACATATACGGTTACGTTAAGTTGTGGAGATTACGTTTACGAATCACATTGTGATATTACGTTGTATTGGATCTTAACTGGAAGTTTTACTATCTGAAGTTTACGCTTACGCTACTTGTGGTTATCTTACTTGTTCTCACAATGGCAACACGCAAAAGCGCTCAACAGGTCCATCGGGTTGCTGCACGAGGTTAACAATGTCCCATGTATAAGATCTAGGATCCATTCCGATTTTTGACAGTATTAATGTAACTTTATGGTCAATAGTCTGCTCATATATGGGACTGCAGAAGATTGGGCATCCTGCGGCGTGGGTTGCTCAACTGTCATCTCAACGTCTCGGTCCAAGAAAACAGATTATTTTATTGAAAGGTTATAAACTTAGCTGACGTAGCTCATCTAATCTTTACACTGTTATCCTCTATCTCAATATCTTTTGTTGAGCCTCGTTTCCTCTTGCTATTACAAGTGTGCCAGTAATGTATGTCATATAATGAGAAGCTTCAAAATGTAGCAATAACGGCAGCTGATCTTTCTCTTCCTGGGCGGCAGTCTTGAGTTTAGTAATACGCCGGGTACCTTTGCCTGTGTCGACCGGATCCAATATTTTGCGCACATCTAAGCTCAGCATTTGTCTAATCTTGTTACTGGTCCTTGATATTGTTTAATAGTCCGTCTATTTTTAGTTTTTATTGAGACTTAGGTAGACTATTTTTTGGGTAGCAATTTCCATTTCGTTCTTATTAGTAGAATAATTAATGTATTAGTACACGGATCTGAGTACACACATTTTTTTTGTTACGCATAAAAATGCATATCACACAACAGATGGAAGTTTACCAAAAGTTCAACATCTGGTACAAATTTCATGTTAATCTAGCTAATCACTTCTCAATATACATTCCGTTGATTTATTCCCTGGTTTGGATATTTTCTTCTTCTTGTTACAAACTGTCTTCTGGTATATTTTTCGCTGTTAACGCATATTTGACTGGAGGTATCGATTTAATTGACTTTTCGTTATATTGGTGATATTATCAAGCATATACGACTCAAGCTTTTGTCTGAGAGCGCAAGTATGGATACGAACAACTTTCAACTGGTTATAATCCCTAAGGTTCATGATTTTCAAGCGATGATGGACCCCTGGAAGAAAACCCGGCAGGTTTTGGAACCAAAGGGATGGAGATTTCGGAAATGTTCCAAAAAGTATGCGACCGACTTGATAAGTTAGAAATTCGCGGGTTGTCCATGAGGTTAACAACTTCGGTTTCAACAACTCAATGCGATTGGGTACTCGGATGCGTTTGGTGTCGCTTGATAGCACGCCCGAACGAAAACCGCGATATCAACCTTGTTTTAATAACCAAAATTATAAAATGGGTACACCGATGGAAAATCGTCCTTCTGTTTCATAACCCATGAGCCAAATATTGCGAACTGTGAATCATAGTTTCGATGGTATGGTGGCCTTGGGGCCGGCTTCAAGTAATAGGGGACATGATTTATTCGAAAAATATCTATAGCTGAATCGGTTTGTATTTTTTTCTGAGTGAAGACATAAGGTCAACCTCCTAGGACACTACCTCAGCGGTACAGATGAGCGCTACTACAACCGTCAGGTTGACTAATGGTGGAATGAGTCAACGTCTTTGGTGCATGTGATGAATAAGATGTTGAATGCATTTCATATATCCATCACCTCTGCAAGGGCGATGAAATTATTTACCAGCCGAAAGAGCCCAAAGCGCTCGTGGAATGAGCATTACCTTTATTTGGTATCCAATCTGAAGCTGTTGGCGGCAGTGAACCACTGGTTTTGGATAACGTGGTTCACTATGCCTCGCCAGAATTAAGGACCATACTTATGGTGAAATCCGACCATACTCGGTCATATTTTTTGCGCCAATCCGAAGAGCTGTGTCAATTTTCTCAGGTGGAAAATTTGGTCACATTCGACTTAAATGCCCAAATAAGCTCCAGAAAAAGTGGATTTATCGTTAGCGATGAGTGATTTTGCGCCGAAAACCGGATGAAGCACTTGTATTCTTAATGCGGTGCGATTATGCATCTGGTTAACAACGACAAATACCTGCGTGATGGTGGTAGACGGCACGTGTTTTCAGGCCAACGGCAAAAATTTGAACGTTTCTTTAAAATGCTGGATTTTGATACAGGTATTTGCTATTGGTAAAACGAATACCATTTGGGTGGAAATGTTTATTTCGTTGAAAATATGGCAAGAAAATCTTGTTTTATGGTCTTGTGGAGGAGAAGGGGTGTGGAATTGCGTACGTCGATGCCAACGTACAATGTTGCACACGTCCACCCGTTCTCCTATTTTGGATATTCAAAAGACCATCAAGGTTCTAACAGTCGACGTTCAAGTGGTTATTTATGCTCACACAAATTTTCCGGCCGGTATGGCAATTATCGAAGAGAACGATACGGAATAGGTCCGAAAGTTAGATTTCCAAAAAGGGTCTTTAATGCATTTTCAAGCTAGACTTGTAAATCTTAACTACGACGCCATTGAACGCTTGGCAAAATATGCCTCAAGCAGCCTCAAATTAACGGATCACAAAAGTATTAATTGTCTTACGTATGCCAATGGAAAGCAGACAAAAAATCCTCGATCCGTCAAAGATAGCGTCAAAAATTCGCCATTTGATCGAATCGGCGGGGTTATCTGTTCCAATCTCAAAGGACCGATCAGGCTGAATGACCGCCTTGGCAACAGATATATGATCTACTTTGTTGATCATAAATCTAATTATGTGCGAGTTTTTCTAGCTAAAACAAAAGATGTTGCGGCGAAAGAAAAATGAACATTTTTTTGGCGTTCTGCGAGTGGCAGTTTAACTGCAAGGTTCATATGCTGCGTACCGAAGGAGGGTACAAGTATAAAAATCTCGATGTTTTTTTGCGTGAAGACTGTTGTTGAGCGGCAAGCTATTGAAGCCAGCAACCAGTCTAAACATGAATAAGCGGAACGCATGCACCGCACTGTGATGAATATAGCAAATTGCATGCTGTTCGCTAGTGGTATGAACCTATCTTTTTGGGGCAATGCGAGTTCAAAACTAACATACATATTGAACCGCAGCCCAATCAATTCGAACTTACGTAGGCAATCGCCTTTGGAATTTATTACGTCAAAAAAGCCCAACCATGGATATATTATTGCTTTTGGTTGTGTACAGGACCCTGGAAAAAGATTCTCTTGCACTTCGTGCTCAAGTCGCCGTTATTATCGGAAAAAGTTAAGAGATGAAGAGGTTCATGGTCCATTTAAAGACAGAGCGCAAGGTTGTGGTCACACAACATGTGCGTAACATTGAAACCCTTGATACAGTTCGTAACGAACAAGTGAGAAAATGTCTCCAAGAAGGTCGCCAATCAAGGGGGGATGTTACTCCTTTTCGAGAGACCAAGAAAAAGTTTACCAAGAAAAAGACCAAGTGGAAACGCAAGTGTTGCGTTACACGAAGTGATTCCAAGTGCTTCCAAAAAAATGAACATCGAGCTACTTTTGCCGAAGATACAACTGAAAGTCCAATTCAGGTTGAAGATGTCGGGACCTCTAATTATATAACGAAAATGGACCCAAAGAATTTTTTTGAAGCCATTAAAGCTCGAGCAAGGCAGAGTAGATGGTTGCGATGGAGGAGGATCTTAATGCCTTCGAAAAGAATGTAGCCTAATGATTGCCGCCCCTTGTATACTAAGCGCGTTTTCAAGAACAATCTCGACCCAAATGGAGAAATCTAGCGTTACTACAAGGCAAGACTCGTTGCATATGGCAGCAAGCAACGATTTTAAATCGACTACAACTTAACTTTCGCTGCCGTTATCGACATGAATACATACTTTAAAGATGGTGCTAGCTTTGGTGTTGAAGTGGAATGTGCCTGCACAGCACAGCGACATACCAAGCGTCTATGTTAAGGCTTACCAAAACAAGCACGATATTTTTTTCGGGAATTTTCAAATAAAAGAGTGATTTTGAAAATAATTACAGATAGGGGGGTGATTCAAAAATATTTACAAATAAGGGAGTGATGTCACTGAAAAGAGAAATTTCACAATACCCCCTTCTGAGCGGAATTTCACAGAATACCCCCCAAATGTTTTTATTCCCAGAATGCCCCCCGGAATCTCGGCTGTGAAATTCCGCTCAGAAGGGGGGTATTCTGTGAAATTTCTCAAAGAATATTATGTCCAATGTTCTTGATTTAGACTAGATTAAGAAGGGGCCAAGTTTCCAGTTATTCACGTTCAAAACGCGACAATGGAGTCGCTCCACTCAAGTTTGCATCATCCTGCCCAACGCTCATGAAGTGAGCCGCATATTCACCCGTCTCAGCTCATGTACCCGCTCTTTGTAACAATGCGTACTGGGGACAACAAGATTCCTGCTCTTGGGCCCGAAATGAGGTTGGGTCAAGGCTTTGATGGCACCTTTTCAACGCTCGTGACGCATCTGCAGACGATCATGGCCAAGGGATTGATAAGTGTTATGCTTTTCGGCGTCGTATACGACAAAGACGAACGCGGTTCCATAGCAGATGACGCGTATACACCCGTTATCAAGAGCACAGCTGCGTTGCGCAAGGAGTTACAAGAGTTGCTCGTGGCCTGCGACGTGTGCATGTGCGAATTTTTCAGACCATGGCCATTGCGGCATCCTGTGTGACGTCGACAGATATCACGTGGTGGACTACGGACGCACATTGAAGCGACTAATGAACATTTCGTTGGCATACGCTAAGGCTGGAGATCATATGGTTTGTCCATCCGACATGATGGATAATCGCATTGGCGCGATCCGCCAAATTTTCAACGAAAACGGCTTTGAGCATGTATCGATTATGGCCTACACATCCAAGAAAGCTTCTGTCATGTACGCGCCGTTCCGTTGAATCAACCTTTTAAGTTGATCGCAAACGTTATCAGCACCCGGTGGGTAGCAAAAGTCACGCCGCCTTGTCTTTAGAGAGTGACGTAAAGCAAGACGCAGACAGTGTAATTGTCAAGCCAGCACTCTCTACTCGGACGTTGTAGCCAGCTTTTTGCTGAAAAAAAATTAGTGCCCGTGGTCTGTTACTTCATTTCGGGTGAGTACAATGTGGTCAAAGATTATGGCGATTCTACTAATTTGCTCGAGAACGTCGTGCGCTAAGCTCAAATTGGGCTCCTGTGTGCAAGCGCTAGTGTACTCATCATATACTTTACCCCATACATTCTTGACCATTGCGCCAAGTGGTAAAACCAATTCTGGTGTAAGTAACATAAAAGAATGTCATTTCCATCACATTAATCAGTCAAGAGAAATTTCACAGAATACCCCCCTTCTAAGCGGAATTTCACAGCCAAGATTCCGGGGGGCATTCTGTGAATAAAAAACATTTGGGGGGGGTATTCTATGAAATTACGCTCAGAAGGGGGTATTCTGTGAAATTTCCCTTTGCAGTGACATCACTCCCTTATTTGTAAATATTTTTGAATCACTCCTATGGTGGAGTCAAGTTCAAAATCGAACTCTGTAGTGTCGAGAACCTGACCACCATCGTGCCCGGCCTTCCAACTTACGGGAGGGGTACCCCTCGAACCTTCGTCTTCGATCCGATCGGATCGTCCGCTGCTGGAAGACGACCGATCATCAACACAGGACGCCCGGTCCGATTTATTCTTCATCTCACCTTGTGTACCCGATAGATTGGGCTGGTAACACACTCGGTGGATCGGTGCTGGGAATTGACTTGTGGTCTAAATGTGGTAGACCGTGCTGGGTAGTGTACCCCGGGCGGAACTCTTCACCCTGGGTACGGGCAGACCATTTTTAATCGAATTTAGTATGATCCAAAGGGCAGATCGCTCAAACGATCGTAGAGCCCAACCAATACGAGAACAAAACTCCAATAATCCAATAGTCCAGTAGGGAGATCCAAATGAGAACGTGATATACTCCACGAACGATATCTCCACGTAATAATCCAAAAGACGTAATAGCACGTTCCAAACGTGCGCAACTTAAACTTGAGAGGTCGACCAAAGTGCACTCCCGTCGAGGGACTTCCGGCGGGCCAAGTGCGTCTGTGACGCGTCCCGGCCGGGTATAATGAGCTGGAGGGGATTATTCGACCCTCCTCTCCCAGAACACTCTGCGGCGTGCAGAGGCGACCGATGTGCAAAGCGAAACGACCCCGGTTGAGTTAGAGGTCCGACAATTCAGTCGTAAAGCCAAAATCGCTCTTCTTAGACGAAGCCAAAACAAAACCTTTTCCCAACGAGCAAAACCAAAAACTAAACTACCTACCCCCTATAGTCCCCAATATGTACCAAACATGAAAATATGTAATACACGCAATCTCATGTGACTTACCCAAATCCGTGTTCTTGACACCCCTTGCACATGACCGGTTTAAAAGCCTCCTGGATTTCCACCAATCCGATCGCCGATAGGCCGATCGGTGTGCTGCTGACCGGAAACGACCAAAATTCTTGGGTCCGCTTCACCACAGCCGCCCCTGAGTCGTGTCGCAGCCACGCAACGGTAGCGGCCCGATCTCATCATGTCCAGATCTTCACAGAAGCGGACTTCACCAATGGACGGATCTCCGAATCCACCTTCGCCAGGTACTTGCTTGCACACCCGATCGCCTTGTGACATCTCTTGACCTTCTTTGCTGCAGGTGCCCTGCGTTCCCCATCGCCCCATATTGATTCGCCGACCAGATCGGCCCAATCTGACAGCTTCCTCAGCAATTCAGAGTCCGACACACCGGGCAAGCATCCGATCGAGGCCGATCAGCTCCGGAAAACCGTTATGTGAGCTCCAGTCCCAGTTAGACATCAGGGATTCCTCACTCCTTCAACTGCGGAAGGAGGTGGATACGTTGATCCCCATGTCCACGAAGTTGCGGGAGGTAACCACTGAAAACGCACGTCTCCGGGCCCAAATCGTCCAACAAGCAACGCAAGGTAGGTCAATCGGTCTGTTTCCATCTTGGGTCTGCTCTGACCTTCCTTTGCATATAGATCAAATGCTCGCCGATATCGCCAAGACGGTCGACGCCTTTTTCATGGCTGATCGGCAGTCTCAAAATGATTGCGATCAGCTCCGACCGATCTTGGACGGGCTGATCGGCGCACGACACGATCTGTCTCGCTTGGAGGCTTATAGGTCCCACATCCTGGAACAGCTCGCGGTGGTCGACCGGCAGAGGTTGGAGGACCAGTCCGATCGGACCTTACTCCGTACCCAGCATGGTGACCTGGAGAGGCAGATCAGCGAGTTAAAGGTCGTGGCCCGGGAGCAGATCGGGAGGGTCGAGTCCTTCCAGGACTGATCGGACGCCTGGACCCAGGAATCAGATCGTCGCTGGGCGGCCGTAAACCGGTGATATCAACAGCTGACTGACTTGTTGCACCGGCGTCCGGCTGCATGTTCTAGCGCCGACTGGTCTGCATCGGCCGTTCTGGACGATCTGCATCAAGACCGGACGCGACGCCACTCATTGTCCAGTGACCACCCCGAAATTTCGAAAACTTCCAAGTCTAAAAGGCGTAAGGACGCGCCGATGAGTTCAAGAGCGCGGGGCATAGCGCGCGACTCCAAACTCGAGGAGAAGCGAGCGGTGCCCCAGAATAAAGCTGTCCATAAGCGGACCCAAGCATTTTGGCCGGTTCCGGTCAACAATGGACCGATCGGCCTGTCGGCGATCGGATTG
>CM047583.1:12664598-12689737 GCA_026184515.1 Peronosclerospora sorghi | reverse complement strand
AAATCCGGAGTTGCAGTACTGCCCTTCCAATTCTGCACATAGCAGATACCAGTCAGAACTGACATCCCGACCCAACTGTTGGATCCAGTTCGCAGCCGGTCCTTTTGGCAGATCCGTGAAGATCATACACCGTTCGTTTTTTGGTGTCTGATCCCGTAGGAAAGCAGACTTGACCCGACCAAACCACGACCTGGCTTGCTCTTCGTCGGCGTCCTTGCCGGTAAAGTATTTAAGGTCCGTAGTCGCAGCCATACGAATACGTGGGATCGCGGCATATCCAAGATCATATGCGGTCGTAGGAGCTAGGTTAGCCTTACGTGCTTTGCCCGCCCCTGTACCGTCTTACCCATCGTGTTCACCCATGTCGCCGACCGACTCCATGTCGTAATCGCTGCTCTTGCTCGGTCGGAGTGGTAGGGTTGGTTGCGACTTGCGTTTTGCTTTTCCAACTGGCTTAACACCTCGGATAGGCTTATCCGCTGATACCACTGACTCCATATCCACATCCCGGTAAATATTGACATTTTTCCGGGCAGACCGGTCCTGGACATGTGGGCGCGGAGGCGATCGGCATCGATCTCCCAAGAAACGCTCCATCATCGCTTCAAACATGGATTGGACGTTGGCTTGGGTCATGGGCAACGTGTTGGTGTCCTCCTTTGGAGGTACTTGTAATGGGTGCCATTACATAATTGATATTCAAGTTAGAATATCACACTTAAATTTCAGACGCGTTGTCTGAAATTCAAATAAGAGATTATAAGTTATTATAATCTACGAAGGAAAAGTCGATTCGGTATAAATACCGAATCTTGCAGCTTAACTACTAGTACAGTTAGTTGAATACTTGATATTATTATATTAGTTAGGTAATTACTATACTATTAGCCGATAACCACCCATTAAATAAACACTCTTAATTTTGCGTTCTAACAGATAAGTGAATATTTATATTTACTTTTAGTATAGGATTAGTTGTCATCAACTAGTCCTACCCCTCTTGTATTGCGCGCTTCCTCGCACAACACAGTGTAAGCCCTTAACAGGATCAGTCCTGTTACACCTGGTAGCACTTTGTGGTCCGTCTTAACGACCACAGTTCCGTTCCGCTAGTCAACTAGCGGAGCGAAGATTAAGAGCCGCTCGGCATTATGTCGCGAGACATGACGCCTGCCGAGCGAGAGAGAACGCTGGAAGTGGTGACGAAACACTTCCCCCACTTCTCGTCGCGTAGTAAAGACGCGACGGTAGAAATGGTTCGGTCCATGGGGACCGACATCATCACCTTCCTCCTAGGTAAGTCCCCGGAGGAAGTGATAGAGGTGGTGAATCACTTTAGGCGAAACCACCTAGAAAAGCCAGCACGGCCCGCGCAAGATGCAGCGCGGACCGCACCTGCACCTGCAACGCATAGCGTTGAAGTGGTAAAGGCGCGAGTAGCGCCCTTTACCGGCGAAGGGGGCGAGTCCCTTCGTAGATGGTTCGCAGAGGTGGAAGATACCATCTCTGCGCAAAACATTGTTGACGAACGTCAACAGGCGTACTTCGCCACAACATGTCTGGGCGGCAGAGCCAGGGCATGGGCGATGAGTCGCAGAGCCACTGATGACTCTGCGTTCCTTACTTATAAGGAATTATAAGCTCAGCTGATGCTCAACTTTGAAGCTCCAGAAATGGAGCTAAGTAGTCGGCAGGAGTTCATGGAACTCCGGCAAGGTAAGCTTGACCTTCAAGCTTACGCTCAGAAGACGCAATATTTGCTGTCAAATATTGTGTATGAGCCGGTGCCCCCTGCTATGCAGGTCGCTGGCTTCATGAAGGGACTCAATGATGGTCCCGTCAAACAGAGTCTCTACCGGCACCCGCCATAGACTCTAAGGTATGCCATTGATATGAGCATCCGTGAAGAGTTCAGCATGCGATCAGCGTCATCGCATGCTGGGTACAGCCGAAGGGCTCAACATCCCTTCGCTTTTGACATGCCGCAAAAGCATGTCAACAATCAGCAGTCGGGCAGACGAAGTTCATACTTCGTCTCAAGAAACAGCCACCCGCGCCAGAGCATGGGCGGTGGAGGTCCAGAGCCGATGGACCTATCGGTTTGGTTGCTTCGAACACGAAGCAACCGAAATTTAAAAAGAACATTCGCTGCAATCGATGCGCGAAAATGGGGCATTTTGCCCATGAGTGTATGGCACCGCGTCCGGTTCCACGCAGTCAGCGGACGGAACCGTCCGCTGTACGGCGACACCAACAGGGACATCACCCTGTTGGTGCAAAAAACGTAAATCACCAGTGGGGGCGGGGCGCCCTACTGGGAATGTTATCCCACATTCCGACATAGGGCATGTGAGGGTAATAGCCCCCGACGGGACTATGTCCTGTCAAAAGGTGCAGGGTGATGATAAGCCTCTTATCACCCTGGAGGTTAAGCCGCACGGGAGCGATGTCCCCATGCGAGCTTTGTTTGACACAGGAGCGTCAAAAAATTTCGTTAGAACTCAGACTCTAACGCTGTTGAGCTTCGTGGAGGTAGAAACCCCACGAAGAATGTTGTCAGTCCGGTTAGCAACAGATGCAACCGTGACTATTCCAAAGCGTGTGATTAAAACACGCTTCGAGCTGAATGAACTGTCATTCGAGGATGAATTCATCGTCCTCGATTTAGATGACAAGTTCGATGTGATACTTGGAATCCCATGGATGTCCAATTTTAAACCTTCGATCGACTGGGTTAACCTATCGATCGACTGCGGCGGACCCACAGGATCTGATCACCCTGTGTGTAATCCTGCTGTATCAGAAGATACAACCGCAGCGTCAGACAGTCTGGTGGATAGCGATGGCACCACCAGGTCTGTTCTAACACGATCAGCGGAAGGTACCTCCGCTGGTGAGAGTCCAGATGGACTACCACACGCAACAGAAGAGTCGTTGCGTGTTGGAGAGAAACATTCCACGGTGGGAAGCACCCACCGTGAGAATGAAGTGATATCCACGGTGGGAAACACCCACCGTGAGAATGAAATAGTATCCACAGTGGGAAAAACCCACTGTGCGACCGAAGGTTCCACACGACGAAAGAATTCCGTGTTGATGGGAGTGAACTCACGATCGAGTGCAATCGTGAGCACAACTCCGTGGTGGACAGTGCCCACCACGTTGCGTTAGCCATGCACACGGGTGATAAAGACCACCGTGCCGCAGAACAGGCGGCCGATCAGACGAGCACATCTGATCGCCAAGAAAATTCCATGGTAGGCAGTGGCCACCATGATGATGAGTATTCGCACACGGTGAATCGTAATCACCGTGTAGCATTCAATAAGACGAGTGCGTCTGATTGCATGGACAGTTCCGTCGAGACGATCAACGTCTGGACGCAAACGGAGACCGGATTATCTACCCAGTCTCTGTTGATGGAACACCCTCCGAAAGAAGGTTCGGAGGTGATGGCTCTTCCAGCGCTAAGCTGGAAGAAGTTTATGAGAAACTTGCAAGATAATCACATCGAACAGATCTGTATTATCGTAGCAACAGATGATGTAGTGGATATTCGTGAACGAATATCCACATTACAAGTGGAAAACATTGGGAAAGAGGTTCCCAATGATCAAACCAAAGTTCAGCGCTTTGAAGCGCAGAGCTGGGAGTCGCTTAAAGCGAACTCTCTATTTTATGAGGTACTTCGGGAATACGCTGACGTATTCCCAGAAGAAGTACCTAGAGAGCTCCCTAAGGATAAGGGAACTCGTCATGAAATTGACCTCGTGCCAGGCACGAAGTATTGTGTCACGCGGCAATGGCCGTTGCCGCGTGATCAAGTAAAAGCGATCGACGAGTTTTTCGAAGCTCGTCGTAAAGCAGGCCAAGTGCGGGAGTCTATCTCACCGCACTCTACCCCCACCTTTTGTGTGAAAAAGTCCACAGGTGGGTGGAGAATCGTTCACACTTACAACAAGCTGAACGCAGCGACGGTACCGGCGCTGACGCCGATACCGCGAAAAGATGTCATCATTGATGGCATGTGCGGGAGCACCATCTTTAGTGCTCTCGATCTAAGAGATGGATTTTATCAAATCCTACTGCGTGAAAAGGATATCCCTCTCACGGCGGTAAGCACCCCAAGCGGCATGCTTTGGGAGTGGCTTGTTATGCCGCAGGGTCTTCGAAATGCCCCTGCTACGTTTAACAGATGCGTAACGCATCTATTACGCCCGGTGCGAGAATTTGCACCGAGTTTTTTCGATGACGTGTTCATCCATAGTAAGGGTGAACACGATAAAAGCGATGTAGATGTCCATAGGGAACATCTACATCGAGTGTTAGAGCTTATGAGTAAGCATAAGCTCTATGCAAATCTAAAGAAGTGCACCTTTGGTGCACCTGAGATACCCGTTCTTGGATGCTTTGTGGGAAAGAACGGGGTGCGCTCTGATCCAAAAAAAAAAGGGTGATCGTTGAATGGACTACGCCAACCAACGTTAAGGAACTTCGAAGGTTCCTTGGGTTGGCAACATATTTGCACAAGTATTCGTGCAACTATGCTGGGTTAATACGACCTCTTTCTCAATTACTTAAGAAAGATGTCGAATGGCATTGGGATACCCAATGCCAAGATGCTTTTGATGCAGTCAAGCAAAGCTTGACTGAAGCGCCTGTCTTGGCTATAGCCGATAACGAGCGTCCGTTCCACGTCGTTTGCGACGCGAGCGATTTCGCTATCGGCTGTGCTTTGATGCAGCGTGATCACGATGATCGTGACCGCGTAATCTGCTATCAATCGCGTCAGTTGCGCCCAGCCGAGCGCAACTATCCAGTGCATGACAAGGAACTCCTTGCCATGAAGTATGCACTGTCCAAGTTTCGGATCTATCTCTTGGGAGATAGACCGTTTGTGGTTTACACGGACCATGCTTCGCTACGCACGGACGTGAATTCACCACACATTTCTCAAAGAATGGCTCGATGGCTGTCATTCTTTGCTGAAAACAACTTTACGGTTGAATATAAACCCGGAAAGTTGAACGTGATAGCGGATGCGCTATCACGAAGGCCCGATTACGAGACGAAACCGTCCTTAACCGAAGGTGCCAGTACAAACGCGATCCGTTGCACTGCTTTGTCGTCGTCAATTATACGACAAGTACGCGAGGCGTACAAAACAGACGAGGAGACACGTCTGTTGATTGATTACCTGAGTAATCAATCAAGTGAGAAGCGCGACGAACTCCCAGAGTTCCTCCGCGCTTGCATGCATCGATATCGATTGCACGATGGTATGCTGCTTTACAGCACAGACCAAAAAGATGAAAGTCGCATCGTTGTTCCAAACGACGATGATCTCAAACATCAAATTATGTTTGAGTATCATGATGCACCGAATTCGGGGCATCAAGGTCGAGAGAAGACATACGCTTCTCTCGCACGTGACTTTTACTGGTGAAACCAGTACAAGTTGGTACGTAAATACGTACGCGGTTGCGAGATTTGCCAGCGCGTTAAGCCTGAGCAGTCTGCACAGGCTCCGCTGCAATCTCTGCCGGTTCCGACAGAGTGTTGGAAGTCCATTTCAATGGACTTCGTGTTCGGTCTTCCACCCGACAATAGTTGGAAGTCTGGAATAGTGGTCTTTGTAGACCGTTTCAGTAAGATGGTACATCTTACTGCAGTATCAGCGAACGTAACCGCTGCTCGAACAGCGCAGAAATTCGTTGATACGGTATTCCGTTTGCACGAAATGCCGGAAGACATTGTCTCGGATCGAGATCCGAGATTTACAGGACGTTTCTGGCAAGAAACGTTCTAACTGTTGGTAACCCAGTTGAAGATGTCAACTGCGGACCATCCGGACACGGATGGGCAGACGGAACGGGTTAACCGCGTTCTCGGAGACATGTTGCGATCATACGCACATGCCTTTGAACAGTGGAGTGACTATCTGCCACTCACTGAATTCGCGATTAACAATTCAGTCCATGCTTCAACTAAGTATACACCGTTCTACGTGAATGCCTTAAGGAATCCACGAACCCCAGCTTTACTTGGCGGTACGCCAAATCTAAGTGTGGGAGGGACCCGCTCAAATTTTGAGCGAGTCAATGCGCAAGTTGCAACTGCAACTTGTGAACAAAACGATGACCCTTCTACTGAAAGTACAGTAGAAGCGGAAGCAGCTTCAAATGAAACTGAAGCTGCATATGATGAATATGTGTCTGCAGCAATGGCTGCAGACAATGAGGGCAACGCACCTACTGCTGATAAAGCAGTAGATGAATTGGTATTACAGCGCCAAGCTGTAATACGCTATATAAAAGATGCACTTGCTTCTGCTTTGGATAAGCAGAAGAAAAATGCAGCCAAACAAGGAAGGAAGAACAAAAACTCCTTTCGGAAAGGCGAATTGGTACTATTAAGTACTACTAATTTGCCTATACATGCAATAAGCAACTTCCCTACACGGAAGTTGCTTCCTAAGTACATTGGACCTTTCAAGGTCCAAGAAGATTCGGGGGAATGCCTATACTTTAGACATTCCCACAGCAATGCGGCTCCACCCAACATTCTATGTTGGGCGGCTCAAATCGTATCATTCGTCTTCGTCTTACGACGAGACAGAGAACCACGTAAGATACCGTGCTTCTCCAAGTCTCCCAATAGAGACTTGTAATCGGCTTCCAGCCGTTGATGAGCAGAGCGGAGGTCCACTACTTCCGCCTTCGACTGCTCAAGATCAGCCTTGTGCCGATCGAGCTCTTCCTTACAGCGGGAAGCTCGATGTACAGAAGATCATTCTTCTGCTGAAGGGCAGTGTGCGCCCCGAGGATGTCGCGGACATTCTCGCGAAGAGACCGATATGTCTTCACAGAATGAGACATATCGCTGCTCAAGGAGGAATAACCCTCCTCGAGCTTGCGGAGCGAAGAACCATGCTCCTCAACAACAACGGCGAGGGAATTCTCAACCTCCGCCACCCCTGATCGATAATCAGGGGAATAAGCGATACATTCTCGAGCGCTTGATCTCGAAGCGCTCGGTTCCTTGAAGAAGGGGCAGCGTACCGAGTACTTAATACGCTGGCTGGGTTACCCCCAAGAGCTCGACTCTTGGGAGCCGATTGAGGTTCTGAGGGCCGACGCCCCAGACCTTTTAACTGAGTTTTAGAAGGAGTATCAAACTCATATGCGAAGTAGCATCAACACTAGGTGTTGATGCATTTAGGGAATCGATTAAGCCCTGAATTTCGGAGGGTACGGAAAAACCACCGTACCCCGCAACTCCTCCTCTGACAAACGAGGAACGCCCTGCGGACACCGCGGGAAAACGAGGTGAGAAGGGACACCACTGCTCAACCTTTCTTTGATGCAAGCATAATGGATGTATTCCATTTTGCCTGTTCTCGAGTGCTTTAAAAAGCGCTCGCGCATTACGTGAACTTTATTCACGTAAACATCTGGGCTTTTGTTGTAGTTGTCAACAAAAGCGTTCCAACTCTGAGTCAGGGCGTCTTTATCGTCCCTGTTCCTCCTTGACCCTTTCCGGCTCGAATAATATCGAACCTGGAAAAAGAGGTCAATAAAATACAGACGTCTATCGTCTGTACTTCGATCAAAACGACGTGACTGGATGTCTTCGCAGTCATCCAGCACGTTGATATCGAACAACGCATATTGGCAGTCCCCCTTACGGTGACCGCCACTGTTGGGGGCAATAGCCCATCCAGGGGTCCAAAACCCCACTCTGTACGGAACATGTGGTTCCGTACGATGATACGCTTCAGAAGCGGCAGTCGCCGCTTCTGTTCGAGCTCTTTTAGCAGTCGGAACACCGTCTGCTTCCACACTACGCGCCGGGGTTAAACCACCCCAACGTGGAGACGCACTTGGTCCAGGTGGGGCTCTGCGTTCCCGCAACCACCTGTGATAATCATTGTAGCTGTCATAGCTGACAGCGACACCAGAGTCATCATCGCTGTTAGGCGATGAGCACCTAGCGAGTTTCGACTCGCTAGATCCTTTCGTGGGGACAGCTGTGTCCCGATCACTTTGTTCGGAGTCAGAACTGTCTCCGAATATGAAAAAACCCTTCCTGGCAACACACCATTTGGGGGTTGTCATAATGCGAGATGTTGCTAATGCAACATCTCCCTGTTTCTTGCCAGATGCCGCCTTAGCAGCATCTGTGGTCGAAGACGGTACGTCTTCCGATCTTTGCGTAGCTGACGCTGCTAATGCATCGTCACTGTTGTCACTCAACACCTCAGCACCTAGTGCAGAAGCGGAGGAAGAAGCTCCTTCGATGTTTTCAGCAGCGCTCTTTAGAGCGCCGCCGCGTGCTTTGACCATCGAGTCGATGGTCAATCAGTTGGTAAATGAGAAGGACCAACAATTGCCTCCTATGATTGGCCATAATAAAAATTATTATTGGCCAACCACCTTAAGTGGGGGGTGATGTAATGGGGTGCCATTACATAATTGATATTCAAGTTAGAATATCACACTTAAATTTCAGACGCGTTGTCTGAAATTCAATAAGAGATTATTTCAAGTTATTATAATCTACCAAGGAAAAGTCGATTCGGTATAAATACCGAATCTTGCAGCTTAACTAATAGTACAGCTAGTTGAATACTTGATATTATTATATTAGTTAGGTAATTACTATACTATTAGCCGCTAACCACCCATTAAATAAACACTATTAATTTTGCGTTCTAACAGATAAGTGAATATTTATATTTACTTTTAGTATAGGATTAGTTGTCATCAACTGATCCTACCCCTCTTGTATTGCGCGCTTCCTCGCACAACACAGTGTAAGCCCGTAACAGGATCAGTCCTGTTACGGTACTGAAGCCTGTGGGGGCGGCTCCTGGGTCCCAGACTGGCATGCAGGCCTTTGCTGCCGCACGTCCTTTTTATGCTCCCATGGGGTCGTGTTCGGCCCCATGGTCATCCGCTCGACACCGAACTCCAACTCCGATGATTTATTAGAGGCAGATGGAGACTGATATAACGACTTATCATCGGAGCATGAATCATCATCCATTTCAATAGTCTCAGCGACCTTCAATGCCGCGGTGGGAGTTGGGCGGCGGACCGCCCCAACCAACGGCACCAAATGGTCATGGAAGGTCGACATCGACATCTCCAGCCTCCAAGTATCCAGATCGAAGAGTTTCTGCACGTTGGAGAGGTTTCGCACTTTCATGCCGACCTCGTCCAACATCGCCAGCAGGTTCTTCACCAATAGCAACGGCCGATCGCTTTGGATCGGCTCTGTGGTGGGTCCGAGAAGGCGATAGGGGATCTGGGGGTATATAATCCGCATGACCTGGTCTTCGCAAATAAATCGCTTCAACTCGTGGATGTAGTACATCCTAGTCAGGTCTTCTTCTTTGATGACCCCATCCCCGACCTGCGACTTCTCTTCCAAGTCGTCTTCCTCGGACGGCATTCCGAGCCTCTGCTTGGGAACCTTGTGAGGGTGGGCTGGATCGTTCTGATCAGCCTCCAAGTCGTTTTCGCTTTTTATTTTCTTTTCGTCAAAATATTCATTCAAATGAATAGGATCAGGACAAAAGTCCCGATCGGCTCCGGTGGGAGACCTATGGGGAGGAAAAAACTTATTAATCCCTATCTGGTTCTCCGCCCGGCCAGATCGGACATCGCCATCTTTATCGACAACGATAACATAAGGCGATAGCCGTTGCTTATGTCCTCTCCAGAACGATTCCACATTCAATTCATTGTAATCAATTCTTTTCTGAATATCGCTGCGGTGATATCCACGATCGCCAAGTGATCCGGGCACGCGCACCATTGTGGTGGAGTCAAGTTCAAAATCGATCACCGTAGTGTCGAGAACCTGACCATCATCGTGCCCGGCCTTCCAACTTACGGGGGGGGGTACCCCTCGAACCTTCGTCTTCGATCCGATCGGATCGTCCGCTGCTGGCAGACGACCGATCATCAACACAGGACGCCCGGTCCGATTTTTTCTTTATCTCACCTTGTGTACCCGATGGATTGGGCTGGTAACACACTCGGTGGATAGGTGCTGGGAATTGACTTGTGGTCTAAATGTGGTAGACCGTGCTGGGTAGTGTACCCCGGGCGGAACCCTTCACCCTGGGTACGGGCAGACCAGTTATATTCGAATTTAGAATGATCCAAAGGGCAGATCGCTCAAACGATCGTAGAGCCCAACCAATACGAGAACAAAACTCCAATAATCCAATAGTCCAGTAGAGAGATCCAAATGAGAACGTGATATACTCCACGAACGATATCTCCACGTAATAATCCAAAAGACGTAATAGCACGTTCCAAACGTGCGCAACTTAAACGTGAGAGGTCGACCAAAGTGCACTCCCGTCGAGGGATTCCGGCGGGCCAAGTGCGTCTGTGAAGCGTCCCGGCCAGTTATAATGAGCTGGAGGGGATTATTCGACCCTACGCTCCCAAAACACTCTGCGGCGTGCAGAGGCGACCGATGTGCAAAGCGAAACGACCCCGGTTGAGTTAGAGGTCCGACAATTCAGTCGTAAAGCCAAAAACGCTCTTCTTAGACGAAGCCAAAACAAAACCTTTTCCCAACGGGCAAAACCAAAAACTAAACTACCTTCCCCCTATAGTCCCCAATATGTACCAAACATGAAAATATGTAATACACGCAATCTCTTGTGACTTACCCAAATCCGTGTTCTTGACACCCCTTGCACATGACCGGCTTAAAAGCCTCCTGGATTTCCACCAATCCGATCGCCGATAGGCCGATCGCTGTGCTGCTGACCGGAAACGACCAACATTCTTGGGTCCGCTCCACTATCTGTATTATTTTCAAAATCACTCCCTTATTTGTAAATTCCCGTATTTTTGTTTATTCGGAAAGCAATTAATTTAAAAAAATGCTTAGGACACTCCAGAAGTTCAAGACGAACAAGTACTCAAACTTAAGAAGACGCTTTACGGCCTCAAACAGGCAGGATGGTTGTGGAATAAATTGATTCATGAAAAACTATTGGATTTAAAATTTTCACAGTGTATTACAGACATGTGTTTGTATACCTAGCAAGTTGATACGGAAACGGTTATCGTTGGAACTTACTTCGATGGTTAACTAGTGAATGGAACTCAGGAGGAGCGTAATGAAAAGTTTTTACGATTTGAAGTTCCTGGAAATTAAAAACTTGGGAAAAGTATCGAAGTTCTTAGGAACGCGCAATAGTTTCGAGGAAAACTTTGGATACAGACTTGACCAAGAAGTTGCAATAGATGGAATCATTCAAGATTTTAAGATGCGAGATGTCAATCAAATTTGCACATTTGTTGAGAGTTGTCCAGTCCTCACTTCTGTTGGAAAAACTGGTCGGTACCGGTAGTAATCGATCGGTACGGTATCTGGCTGGTGTGATATGTCCGGCGTGAGATGTCCGGCGTGAGATGGCCGGCGTGAGACGGCCGTTTATGACCATTTTCCATTGGACAAAAATCGCAGTGATTTAACGTCGTTTATATGCATGGAATTATGATTTAGGTTTAGGACTAAATCTTTAATTATAATAATACATTTTTCTTTCTTTCTTTCTTTCGAATCTTCTCCCCTTCCCAGCTCCCAAGTCGCAACACTACGCTCAAGATTTTAACAACCCCGGTCGACCAAAATTTCCAATACTTAAGGTTGCAAACCGAGTAAAGCCTTAACAAGTAATGGTTTAATAACAATCAAGGATTTTTAATACTTGGTCCGAAGTCTGCTTAGGATTGCAAGGTGCACAAAGCCGGACATTGCATACGCGGTCCAAAATGCTACTCGACGGACCCATGCGCCTACGATGGCCGACTGGCAACTGGCGAACAATATACTCCGATATCTCTAGGGGACCAAGTTACTTAAACTTTGTAGGTGTAAGTCCAAGGATGCAAGCGAAGTTTTAAGCGCGAAGAGCTACAGCGACGCTGATTATGGAAGATGCAAGACTACTGGTGGCTAAATTTTTGTCAACAGCATGTTAGTTAGCTAGTTATGCAATAAACAAGCTGGCGTATCGTTGTCGACCATAGAAGCGGAATATTACGCTTCGTCAACAAATGTGGTCAATTTGCATGGTTTTAAAGAGTTTCTCATTAAAGTACAAGTTAAGAGCAAGCTGCCGATGCTACTTTGCATGGAGAACCAAGCGGCTATCAAGATATTCAAGGACGTTGAAACAAGCTCAAAGATGAAACACGTTGATATTCGAGTCAAGTTCATTGTATCCAAGTTACAAGATGGACTCATTGAAGCTACCTACGTTTTGACTAAGGACATGCTATCTGATGGACTACCAAGGCTTTAGTGGCGCTAAGATTCAAAGAGCTGCGGAGCGCGCTCGGTCTTAAACCCGTATGAAGTACAAAATTCATATTGAGGAGGACTCTTAAAGTATTCATAATACCGATTTTTAATAAGGGGTCCACTAAAGAGTATCGTGTCCAAATAGACTTATTTAGAACTAGATTTTGATTGGATGTTTTCAGCCTGCATTTTTTGGGGTCCCGCTCATTTTTGGCGCCTCTCCTCTGTCTCACATATACCACCCATCCAACCAAGAAAACAAGCAAACAAGCAACCAACCAACAGACCACCAACCAACCAACCAACCAACCAACAAATTGACCACGGAAACTTACCAAACAAACAAACAACACTAAACACTAAGCCCTTAACCCTGCAGGTTAAAAAGAGCCAATCAAAATTGAGGAAAATCGAGTTTAAATAAGCCTATTTGGACACGGTACTGTTTAGTTTTTCCGTTTTAATAAAGCCGGGTATGATTGGTACTTTATTAGTATTATTAATATTCATATCGTACTTAATATTAAAAAAAGGGACCGAGTAGGTGCACACACCCCATTTTCTACTTGCACCCCCCCATTAAAGGACCGACTAGGTGCACACCCCTCCCCGGCACACAAAAAAACTGGAACCACAGCGGCTACCACACACCCCATCCCAGCAACTTAGTCAGCCAATAGAGACTGTGAAACCTTTCTTTTCCACTGGAAAACGCGCGGCTGAGGAGGTGAAAACCGCTGCTTCCCAGGGGCACCACTTTTTGAAGCTTTCCTGTACCCTTTCCTACACAAAGATCAGCTGCCAAGCCCCCCCCTCCTCTTGTGCACACCTGCAACGTAATCCCAAGTCGTACTCGGCTTGGTTCCATCGAAAATGGATTATTGACCGTTGACTAGGTGATTTCAACAAGAAGATTGCCTTATGTGACCAGTTGCTCAATTTCGGTATAAACGTTTGACCGTTTTGCATCGTTGACGTCTTTAATGACTTGTTTGTCTGTGCTTTGAAGAAGAACGTAATTTTCACTGCTGGAAATATCGTCGACATGTGTGCAAGCTCGCTGGGGTATCCAGGGAAGACCAGTTTGCCTTCACAACGCAAAAGATCGAGCAAAACTTTTTAAACTACTCGGCCCTGCACCATCGTAGCATCACACTGCCAGATCCGCTAACGGTCGATGTGCTGTTGGATGAGATCGCTCTGATGCAACAGTCCGTCTGTACTGAGCCAGGTGATCAAAGTGCGTGGTTTTATTATCACTGGTTAGTGACATCCATGTTGACTCTGCGGCAGTGCTCCGCTCCTGACGCGGCGACTTTCTTAACGAGCCAAGTGCAATGGCTGAAGGAGTTGGTCGAGATGGAGACAGAAGCCAAGTGGGTTGTTGTGACGCTTGCTGATGTGCACGATCGCATGGGCGCAATGACCGAGGTCGATGGTTGGCAGGAGTCGAAAAAACAGAGCATTGCGCTGTACGAACGTGCCATCACGCTCGACCACGATCACTGTCGCTACTATGAGGACAGGATGAAGAAACAGAGTAATTGAATCTGGACAATGTCGTTGACTAGCCTTCCCATATATAGACATAAAACGAAAAAAGTGTTTTTTTAATGGGTGTGCACGTAGCAAATGGGGAGGTGTGCACCTAGTCGGTCCCTAAAAAAACTCTATGTGTTTGTACTCATTCTGAGTACATTTTTTTAGTTACGCTTAAGAAATGTATACCACAAAACAGATGGAAGTTTACCATAACTTCAACATCTGGTACATATTTCATCCTAGGTTACCTAAACACTTCTCAATACACATCCATTGATATAGTCCATGGTTTGGTTATCTTCTTATATATACTGCGAACTGTCTACGGGTGTCATTTTCACGGTCAAGGGATTTTTGATTGCTGTGATATTGACTTAAGACAATTTCGGTGTATTAGAACTATTATTTGACATCTACGACACAAGATTTCGACTATCTACGCAAGTATGAACGGTGCCAACTTCCAACACAAGCAAATGCTTCTTCCTTATGTAGAACAGAAGATCTTTTGTCCTCTTCGCTGCAGCAAAAACACTCGTAGCGGGTACACTGATACCGGTTTTAGAATACCGGTATCCTACCAATAAACTTCAAAATCAGTTCATCATCCTGTGACAATTTTCTAAAGGGTCGAAAATGTCGAGTCACCATCATAAGGAGAAGTATTCTGATAGCTAATTCAAGCACATCAATCTTCATGTACGCGTCCGTGAGCTCGGAGGATGCCGACCAGCAGAAGGTTGAGTCGTTGCCTTCGTCATTGCCCTCGACGTCTTTATTCTCCTCTATTCCCAACAAGCGCGTGCTAATCATGCTAATCCTCGCCGCCATAGGCCTGACGTCAGGCCTATTGCTCTTCCGTTTTGTGCGCAGTGACGACTTCAATCTCGTTGTGCGCTGGTTACAGACGAACGGGGGGTTGGGTGCTGCCTTGTACGTGTTTTGCTTCGCGTTTTTCGTCGTTCTTTGTTTCCCGTCCACGGCCTTCGAGCTGTTGGCTGGTTACATCTTCGACTTTTGGCTTGGACTAGTCCTGGCTACCACGGGCAAACTCGTTGGCTCTGTGCTTTCGTATGTCATTGGGAGATATCTTTGCAGACGACAAGTGCGCGCATATATGGCAAGAGGGCATCCAGCGCTGCAGGGACTCCAAAGTTTATTGCAAAAGCGTCAAGTGCTTGTGGTTTTCCTTACTCGCGTCGCTTTCTTTCCTATCGCAATCAAAAACTATGGTCTCAGCGTGCTCGAAGTCAGGTTTTCCGTGTATTTTGCAGCCGCACTGCTGACGGGTCTCCCGTTCTCGGCTATTTGGGTCTACTCAGGCCATGTCGTCGAGAACTTTGCGCTCCTATTAGCCAATCCGACGGCATCAAGACATAACACGGAAATGACGTTGCTGCTTGTGGGGACAATTAGTGCGCTACTATTACTAGGGGTCGTAGGGTTATATACGCGTAAATATGTATTAGGACTTGCGGAAGAGGAGGAAAAAGCGGGACCTGCGAAAGCGACGTCATCTGAGCATAAAAACCTCGAATTGCATGGGCACTCGCTTGATACAGTGAATATGTAAGGACTGTTTCTGGTGTTTGTTTATTGGATTGGCAAAGTCATTAATTACTTCATGAAGTACGTAGTATTTTGAATAGACGATGTTCAACAGGCACCGATTCGCTTTACGTTCTCAAATCGGCATGTATTCACAAAAACTGGATTTTTTTCACGTCAACGAAAGGCTCATGATATTCACTTACCACGCCTCGTAGCCTTTCGGTAACCTTATGTCGTGTTTGCTGGTGGTAACGCTACTCCTACCTCGTGCTGAGGCAATGGCAGTAGTTCCAGTGAAAGTCGTGAGATGCTGGTTGTCGGCAACTACAAACATGTCCGAGGCATTTTATGAGCATTCATTATATTTGTTCATCGGAGTTGTTTGAGAGTGTGAGTGGGACCTCTACTTGAGTATATGCTCCGGATCAGGTAAATCGGCGCTGCTCCAACCACTAATTGGACGTTTTTCCGATGTGAATGGAAAGCATGTGACCTTAAAGTGAAGTGACTTAGTGAGTATGTGTTGCAGCAATATCCGTGATGGCTGAGAAAGAGACATGGTACTTTACGATGTGCACATTCTGGGTAAATTGAATTTCATTAACTTTAAACTGTGCACATTCTGGGGGTTTAGTGCAGGCCTCATCAAATTTGGCATCTGCCATATTTGCCAAAAATGAACCATTTTTGGCACACTTCCAGGCCCGAAATTTGGCATATGCCAAAAATGAAGCAATTTTCTCCGATTCGTAAATAAAATGTTATTTCTACAAGGTGACTCTAACACACGATCTTAGCAAGCATGTCGTATTGTTTAGCCTGCATAATACCCTCCAGTGACAGATCAGTCAGACACTGACGGTATTCGTCCTTCTCCCAACCGAGAACAGAGAAATCGGACTCAACTGTGGCAGTATTTGGGAAGACAGATGCCACACCCCCTGCCCAATCACGAAGCGCGTTGAAGCGCGGGCTCACCAACGTACATCACTGGTGGAAGGTAGTTGTGCTGTTGCATGTGTCTAGCGCTGCGGCCAAAGCGGGCTCTTCCTTGTACGCGCGAAACAAGGCAACCTGCTCGTCTTCGATCTCGGCCACACGGTGGGCGTCCATGTGCACCGTCAGGCAATCCTTGAACGGGGCTAACACGCCCATGAAGTCGCGTCCGCGCAGCTTGCAGAGCTGATGCGGAAGGACACTGGGTACCTCCATCAAGCTCTCTGAGTTGTCGCTGTCACGCAGCGTCTTGATCTGCATGATGCCGTCCATCATGCCGACAATGAAGCGGCCAATCTGCTGGTTGTTCTCCAGCACAGCGCCTTCGGTAAATTTATCGAGTATTTCGCGGACAAACGTTCCTTGGTCATTTAGGAACCCTGACACATCCTCGTGCGACACTAACCAATTGCCGGCTCGCTCGTGAGCCACACCCACTACACTCGCAGTGTACTCCTTCTTGGCATCCGTCTGTACGACCAGTGCCTCAAGTAGCTGATCGATGTACTCATCCTGCTGCGACATCAGCAGCTGCTTGCCCTGCAGTTTCGCGATCGTCTTGTTGCACTCGTAGAAAAAGGCATTGATGGCGGCAACGACGGGCCACCACCACAACGGCAGACGTAGCTGGTCGACCCTGCGCCCGTTGAAGAACTCGATTAGCTTGAAGCGGTGATCCATCTGCCATTCACAGTAGTTGCCAAGCTCCATCCATCGCGTCGTCATTTTCGGGCAGGTTGTGCCCATCTCTGTCTTCAGGATCTCCTGCTTACGCAAGCACGCCGCGATCGCGTTTGCTGCCGACCATAACTCTCCGTTGAACATCTCTTTGATCACTTTTTTGGAGACCAGGTCAAACTGATGAAGCCCACACAGGTACGGTATACATGGTGGATGACGGCCTGCTCGAGCAGTGTCACAACGACGCCGATGCGACCGGTCATCACCGCAGCCCCGTCTGAACTGATGTCAAACAGTTTTGTGCTCCAGGAGACGCACAGCGCATCAAGCATCTTCACCAGCAGGTTGAATTGAACCTGAGCCGTATGGCGGCCGTAGATTGGGATGGAAAGCACGTGCAGGTTGTACAAGTCGCCGTTCACATGGACGCGTATGCGCGTGTCAAAGTATGAGCGGCCGAGATGCGTTGACGCATCAAAGGCTAATGAAAACGCCCAGATGCCATCCATCGACATGAGCGTTCCGATTTTATGAAGATTGACTGCCACGAGCACACGGGCGTATCCAGACACCTTGTTGTCCGCTATGCAACCAAGCTTTGTCAGGCGTGTGATGTCCTTGGTAGAATTCATCACCACCGCAACCTGGCGGAACGACAAGCCATGGTACAGGTACCTGACTGCAAGGCGGAACTGCAACGGATTTGCTATGTTCACAACGTAGGAGTTGGGCACATCCATGCCGTCAGCGAGAACAGGCTTGAACAGATCCAGGGCGCGCGCCTTGGAGATGCAACCCTCCTCCTCTGCATCGAAGAACAGATCGCTGATGATCACATCAACTACAGGGAGCGATAGCATGAACACAACTGGCTGGGAAATGGCCTAAGTGACTGGAGATCGTGTTGAAAAACGGCGTCTGCACATCGAAGAACGTCTTCTTGTACTCATTGGAGGCGGAGCAATACTCGGCCCACTTGCGTGGATGCTGACCAGCCATATGGGACCTGAAGAGCTCCGAGCGGAAGGGTGGTCCCGTCCAGCCCTTCACGTTCTTTGTTGGAGCTGGTGTCTTGCGCTTCGACCCGACCGCCTGGTTCACATCGGGTTCCTCTATGCCGAAGGTTATGCACATGTGGCACTAAACGCCGGCCACGTACTTCTTGGTAGCGTGTCGGTCAACAATTTTTAGCCCATACACCAGCACGTGTGACTCATTGAAGGGCGTGCTGCGCTTGCTCATATTGCGGTGATCAGGCAAACTTGCTTGTAGACTGGCCAGGTTGGGGGGTGCTTGGGGGGTGGGGGGGGTGCTTTTATACCAGAATGAATTTACCACCTCAACAACAAACAAAATAAAAACAAAAAAACAAAAAAAAACACTTTTCATTTTTGGCACATTCTGACACTAACATTTGGCATATTTGGCATAAATTATTCAAATGCCAGATTTGACGAGGCCTGAGTGCAACAATTCTATGGATTTAACGAAGTCGCTCGATAACTTTTTCGATCACTCCAGTGCATTTTAGCTAATCAGATCACGCCAATGGATTTTTTTTTATTTCTGACCTCAACAAAATAGAAATTGTGCGCCACGGTAAATACTACGATTACTACGATTCGCATCGCGTTACATGTATCGGATTAAATTTTATTTTTGGAAAAAATTCAGTTTTCGATTGGATAAATAGACGAATTTAGATCACTTATCTTTTTGGTCTTGGGATTATCCTCACACGTCGCAAAAAGCGTAGGTTTTCTACATGTTTAAACACTTCATAATATATTTAGGGTCGCCCTACCCGCACCCCCTTCCACCTAGGGTTGGTATGTAAAAACCTCGGCGACTTTCTACCGAGTTATTAACGTTTTTTCGTGTTATTAACGTTTTCTACCACGTTATTAACGTTTCATGCTGTTATTAACCTTTCACACTGTTAATAACATTTGTCCTGCGTTATTAACGTTTAATTCCTGTTAATAACATGCTAATAACCGTTTTTAACGTTAAAAACGTTTCACCCGTGATATTAACGGTATGTGGTAATGCTTTGATTTTGTATTATGGTGGCCGGATAAAAAAAAACGCTAGGGATTAACAAACAAAAAACCGTGCCACAATGAAGACTGGTACCTAGTTAACGAGGTTAGCAATATGTAGATACATGGAGCGGTTGACAGCCTGGGTCTCATTGGGGATAGTGGTGTCGAGCATGAAGGCCCCGTAGCCCCACCCAAACCCTTGTTCAACCATGACTTCCTCTCCCTCGTCATCGTCATCCGCTTCGGCCTCACGGAGAGCGTCCCTATCAAGGACGTTGTCTACATCACCATCAAAGAAAGGGACATCTGCGTCCTCGTTCTAAAAATACAAACAACTATTTGAGTTCCTGGAATGTTTCAAGAAAACGGAGCAATTGAAATGAATGCATTCTTACCTCTCCCTCTTCATCATTTATCAGATCCTCTGGTTCACGGACGTCCAAGCCTTCCTCCGCATTGTTTGCCGATGCAACAAGGTTTTTGTATGCCTCATTTATTGCTTGCTTGGTGGTCTGCGTTGAGTGGAACATTTTGATGCGTTCGAGTTTTTCACATGTCCCAATTTGCAGACGGTTGCGGAACTTCGTATGAGTATCTGCCAGAGATGACCATGATCGTTCACATCCTGAAGCCTGTGGGAAGTAGCGGATCACCTTGAGCGAAAGGCCTGCCAGCTCGGGTGCATCACTTGTGAATTCCACCCAAAACTGGACCGGACGTTGAACAATGTAATTGCTCCAGGTGGAGGTATCTTCGGTAAATATTCCACCTTGAACAGAACGTATAAATGTCATTAGCAATCAAAATACATAATTCCTTCTACGTAATGCAGAGCTGGCAAAGAACTTACTTTTTGGGTGTATCCTGTCCACTGCTCAAGGATTTTCTCTTCGTATTCATCAGAAAAATGGCGCCGAAACAGCTTCATAGCCAAGTCACGAGCCCGACGAAGTCCTCCTGGCGACATGCCAATGCCGTGAAGTCGCGGATCCAGCACCCAGCAAACAACGTGATGATCCATTACAAACCGTTTCCAACGTGAATGGAATTCCTTCTCGATGAGCTGCTTGTGCGCTGGCAATAATGTCACGTGCCTCTTTTCCAGCAGGAATAACCAGTTCCATGCAGCAAGGATCTGCCCTGACGTGACGCGATCGGATTCAATGAGTGCTTGCACGAAATGAAAGGGTCTGAGTAACTGATCAAGTGACTCGGCTGCTGTCCAGAAGGCATCGTTGGTATCTTGAAATGTTCCCGGCGTGCGTGCGTTGATCATCTAACACAGGAAACTTGTTAAAAAAATTCTGTCGGACGGACAAGACTGGCATGACGGATGCAGACACTGAAAACTTACGTTGATTGCTTTTCGAAGTGAAAGAATCTGGCGGAGAGTGATGCCGAACCAATACTACCGTGTTTCTGATGGAGACCAAACCGCAACCCTCTTACCAATTTCTGCAGAAACGAGCTCACGGATCCGAATGCTCTGGCGGATGGTTGAAGCTGCGTGGAGTGCTGTCTTCATGGCGTGCGTGAGTATTGGAAGTGTAACAATACGCTTCAAGAAAAGGTTGGTTTGTTGTGCCATGCAAGGACCAATAAGCATTTCCGGGAAGCGTCTAAAGTGAACAACGGTCAGTGCTGAAAATTATCATCACGCAGGGATGTGTCACAAAGGCTAAAAATCTGCGTACTTACTGTATTGCGAGACGACGGAACTTGATGTGGGCGCCGCTGCTGTCACAGGCAACGCCGTGAACCGCAGTACCAAAGTCCTCATTGACGGTTTTCACAATCTCTTCAAACTCCTCCAGCACATCATCACCGGTCTTCGTAACTGTGTCCTTCTCGAAGCTGATCAGGTGGTGGTGCCGGTTGGTGTCCACCGCAAGCCATGAGACACAGCTGAAAAAAAACGTGAGGGCCAGTATTAGTTTTTTGGCTCGGGAATGCACACTTTGAATATAACGGCAAAAAAATAATATGTTGTGATAATGGCATGTCCGACATCGCCAGCTTACATAGACTCAGCGAAGTGCGCACTCGGTTTGCCGGTGCGCACCACGGTACCGCAGGGCGCAGAGCGCAGGCGCAGCAGGGGATCACAAGGGAACGCCATCAGTACTGGCCGCTGGCGCACCACTGGCAGTCTGGTACCCCTGGTCCTGGGGCCCTGAATTCCACGGTACCGCAGCGGATCACCAGTTGTATGCACCGTGCACTCGTTCAGCACCACAGCACCACTGGTACCCCTGAATTTCATTTCCTTAAATAGTGCTGGCACCCTCCTGTGCGGCGTGCGCCTCCTCTCTTCTCTTTAGATATTGCAGCACTTCCATATCTTGTTTCAATAGACTATGTACCAACCAGTATTGCATCGGGACGTCTCGCCCTCCAACAAAGTCTCAATGTTTAGACCGAACTCCCTGTTCATACCTGGTGCGCAATTCGCACCCGTAGCCTCAACAGCCAACGGCGCTTAACATAATAAAGTACTTACTTTTCCTTATGGACATTATCCCAACCGTCGGTGACCATTGTTACAAATGACGTTTTTGCCAGAGTTGACTTGATCTTGGACACTGTGTTGCACTCGAGGCGCTCCAGCAAAACTCCACCGACAAGACGCCTGGACGGCGTTTGCTGAGAGGGACGGATAATTGCAAACACTTGCGAAGAAACGGGTTCTCGACGAAGCTTAACGGCACATTTCCGGTCACAAACGAAAGTGCAAGATACTGGTTTGCCTGCTCCAGCTGATTCGTAGACAATGGTTGCGTTTCGAAGTGTCGGCCCAGTGCTAAAGTGATGCGGTCCGTCAGTCGTCAGCTTGGTCAGCCAGAACATCAGCAATGTGCAAAATTCACGTGGCATACCTTGGCACTGTCGTTTAGCTGGCTTTGTCGGGACTATTGCGGGAGGAAGAGCATCCGATTCCTGAGACTGCGAGGCTCCGCTACAGTTTTGAGATTGGTCATTGTCATCCTTATCCAGGTGAACTGCCGCACGCTTCTTGATTCCCATGCGCTTGTCGACCATTGCGGCAACAACTTGCTTGGCCTCTTGGTCGGCATCATGGAATTTCTGTAAATGAAAATAATTGAACGCGTTAGTGAGATTACCAGTGCATTGGCCACCAAATGCAACCACGTGAACGTGACATTATCATACCTGAAGTTCCACTCCATGCGTTCCGCTTGTGGGGAGATCGACGCACCGCAAAAGGCGCAGGCGACCTTTTTTGATGTTCCAGCTCCATTGCCGGGCCTGAAAAATTCCCATATAGCGGATTTCGGGCGTCCACTGACTGGCATTTATGTTGTAGATAATGTTGGGATGAGGTTTTGGTGTTGTCTGTCACTCTGTCGTGAGCGGTGAGCCAGTGGGGGTATTGGGTTAGGGAATCTGCCCTTTTATGTTACTAGCCAAAGGGTCAAAACAGCGAAAATAACATGCCAACTTTCTAGAAGATGGGAGAAATCTGCATATGCCTTCTAGAATAATAATACCGGGAGAAACCTGTTATTAACATGGGAACCCCCCCCAGTTGTTTTTAACGTTAATAACTGTTAATAACAGTGTTATTAACATCCCTGTTAATAACAACGAGTTTTTATCTACCAACCCTACCTCCACCCTACCGGCACCCCCTCACGTGACTTTCGACCAATAGAATATGTCCAATCCAGTTGAACCGCAATTTACATTTATTACATTTCAGTTTATTAAAGAGTAAATCTGCACAGACTTCTCAAACAAAGATTCCTTGGTGAAGCTGCTACGCTACGATTCTAGCCAAGTCGATGGAGACAAGTTGACGACTCTCAATGATTATGTGTCACGGTGCCCACCCGACCAGAACGAGATCTATTACTTGTGTGCACCAAAACGAACCATCGCTAAGTCATAGCCATACTTCGAGGCCTGCAAGTAGGCATCATTCTATTTTATTAGTGGCCCATTGATTGATTGGTTGCTCTTTCTCTTACGAGAAAAATGAACAAGGAAAGGCTATTTGTCTATAGCCCCATTGACAAGTTTGTGATGACGAACGTTGCAGAGTTCAACAACCGCAAGGTGATTTCTGCAGAGCATGCAAATGCGAACGTTGACGGTGATCCTAGCGATGCCACTGAAAAAAACTGTCGAAGGACGAGCAGCAATTATTTGGAGCTTGGCTGAAACTTACCCTTGAGGACAGCGTGAAAGAAGTCAAGGTTATTTATATAGCATGGATAATAATTAAGGTCGAAATTGTCATCAAAAAGGATTTTTATGTGAAGTACAGTTTACGTCTCGCCTGACTGACTCGCCAGCTATTATCGTAGACCATGAGTCCTCTTCTGTTCGAAAGTATGTCGAACTGTTAAGTTCTCGTCGTGTTTTACATTAACGGTTATTCATGCTATGCAGGATGATGCAGATGGTGAATGACAGCGTCGGTGGGCATGTTAGCGGACATTCCAAACACGTGATGGAAATTAATCCGAACCACAGCATTATTTTGGACTTGAACTCACTCAAAGAAGTTAACGACCCTCTTGCCACGAAATTGGCTCGTAAGGTTTGTCACACGCATACCGTACTTTATGTTGATCACAACTCACTAATACGCTGGTTACTTTGCAAAAATCTACACGAACGCAACGGTGCCCGCTTGTCTAGTAGAAGATGGTCGAACCATGTTCGGTGATTTAAAGGAGATTCTTTGCCGAGCTCCTACACCATAGTCTCAACAAGATGGAGGAACGTAGTACAATCGCTCAGACAACGACATAGATGAAGCTGCCAACGTTACGGTTTAGTAGATGCTGCAGCTCTGTAGTAATATGCATAAAATAAAGTGCTTCCGTTGTCGATTTGTGCCTTTATGTTCTGATATTAAACTTACGATGACTATTCAATTATGGACCTGTTGGAGAGGGTGTGTGTGGACCTATCGACTTGGGGTGTGTGGCCCGATCATCCCCCTAACTTAAAGGTTCATTTTTGAAGCCCAAAACTTATCCATTTTGCCTCATTTGGACATAAAAGGGAGGGTGGTGCCGGAAGGGTGGTGCCGGAAGGGTGGAGCGGAGTGCGGGTAGGACGACACTATATTTACTATTAATGCCCTAACACATGCTGCTAGGGTTCCTAATCGCGCATAAGTCGACCAAGGCAAAAACCGAAGTAACTAGGCCGACAGCCTCCCAACCCTCCCGTCCAGAGAAGATAAGGACCGTGAACTAGATAGACTCGGCCCGTCCATCTCCCTACGACCTTGGCAGAGTGGGCGAAAACTCATCCGCGCAGCTAATCCACCCCGTCTATGCACAATATTCGGAAAGTCTGACCCACCATCCGGTCTGGATGGTGCCAGTGTGACTGCCGGCGATCCTGCGACATCTGTTTCTGTGGCTCACACGACCTCGGCGTCGATGAATGCGCAAGCACCAATCCCACTACTGCCTCTGCTGTCGATGACGCCTGCATTCCATCACCCGCCTACGGACTCGCCGCTACCGCCCGCATCGTGCTGGTATGGCGGTCATCATGACAGGCTCCGCCCGGTGGCGTATGGTGTCGAGGTCTCCTTTGCGCTCTCTGGTTCAACCTACTCGTCCGCGACCAATGCGTCTCCTGCAGTCTCCGGCTACGACGACGGAGTCTTGTGGTGGAGTAGAGTTTAAATTCGAACACCGAAGTGTCCTGAACCCGATCACCATCGTGCCCAGACGACCAACTTACGGGGGGGGGGGGGTACCCCGCAAACCTTCGCCTGTATGCCGATCGGGTGACGATCAGTACTGTAGGACATCTGCTCCGATCTTCGTTCACGCTTCTCATCTTGTGTACTGATTGGTTTGAGTGGCTACACACTCGGTGTGTAACAGGGTTACATTTGGCTACGTTGGTGTACGTAAATACACAACGGTTGAGGTCAAGTATTGACCGATCCGAAAGGTTTGGACCTATTGGTTGTTTTAACCAATCAGGGCGAGA